>OY284495.1:39574828-39951936 GCA_958336395.1 Ctenicera cuprea | reverse complement strand
GAGAGGCGACACAGGTACGGTGCTAGAATCTTCCTATCTATTCTACTCACACAGTAGAAGGTACTAAAACTATTCTGACCATAGCATAAAAACAGCTTTAACAAAAACACACATAGTGATACTGAAATTGTACATATACATTGTTGTTGAATATTAAGAAGTTATTTCTTTACAGATTCTAATGCAAAATGCTGCATGGTTTGAAGCATGGGAATGAAGTGATTCACTATAATTATTTAATGTGCTTTTTTGTAGAATGTGTTGCACTGTACGCAAATACTGAATAGATGTGTTTCTTTGCATTTTGAATTAGACTGTTAATTGTTATATCATTACTAACGCTTTATTTTTTAATTTATCGTTATTTTTAAGAACCTGTTTTAAATAAATTCCAAAAGTTGAAAAAATGTTATCGATAAGACTGCTACAGATACATCCACTATGTTGATTTTAGACTTTATCTAAAAACTGGCACAAAAACAATACGTATAAGTTAAGTAAGGGAGTTCTAGAACCGCAATCGCAGTAGGTATGCCTGTATCTGTGTCACATGCTATCACGTGATGTAAGGCCAGCCCCTCAACCAATGAAAACGCGATGCGGCCGAATAAGACAAGTAAAAGCTACATAAACGGACTAAAAAACAGGTGAGCGGTCACCTGTTTTCTGAAACCGCTTACCTGTTTCTTATTCCGTTTTAGTCGCTTTAACTCGGTTTTAGTCGACCGCGCTTCGTTCTCATTGGTTAAGGGGCGGGGCTTATGTCAAATCATGAGGAGCACCACAGATAGGGGCATACCTACCACGGTTGCGATAGTAAAATTTCGCTATCCACCCTACTCAATAAAAAGACGACAGTTTAATAAATCTTCTGGTTTATCTTCTACATCTTGTATAAGTATTTGGCCACAAGGTTAGAATTTATTAAAAAATTAAAGTAAAAGAGATAATTAAAAAAATAATTTATATGTACCATATATTACCGGTAGTCAACTACCACGGTTGTTAGCAGCCATTTAACATTCACGGACTAGCATAAACATATATGACAAAGCCGGGACAGGTTGGTTGCTAAGCGGCTATCCACTTGCCCACTGCGACTTAAAAAATAATTTTATAGTCACAATCTGGTAGATACATAGTAGCGTTTTGTGTGAATACATATACCAGCAAACCAAACCGCAATAAACTTGTTTGAATATTACGTCAATAACTTCACATAGAAGTGTGCTTTAAAAATTATCAAATAGTATACACGTACTACGACTGAAAAACACAAGTACATGGGCACTGCGACGTACTTTTTACTAGCGGTTTATTATGTTAGGATATGTATTAGTAATAAGCAATAGCCCGATTGTCCATTACCCATAAACTGAAAGTTGAACCAAAATAATAGCGGATTTGAGATATAGGTGTCACTATTTTACAGAAAGCATAGGCAACTAATTAGTGCAACAAACAAAGGACTAGCAACTAATGAGTGCTACAAGGAAAAGTGATAGTGAAAGGGCTAAGTGGAAATTCACCTGGACAAGGACAAAATTAATTTTATAAAATGACGTGACTTGGGCGCCCATTATCTCCCTTAGCATTAATTAGTTGGCTAGTCTTTCTTTGTCTCACTTATTAGTTGTCTATGTTTTATGTAAAATAGTGATGCTCTTGTAAGCATTGTGTTATAAAGAATTTCTATGCGCATCGTTATTAATGAATCTTAACACATACTCTAACATAAGGAAACGATAGTAAAAAGTTACTTCGAAATGAACACGAAATATTCGGATGTCTGCATATTTTTATAGACTGTTATATTTTTCCAATAGATCAAATGATTCTAAATTTACTTCCCATTGTCTTTTCCAGCTATTAACAAAAACTTTCTTATAATTGCTGTATATTGTATAATCAAAAACGTTAATTGTTCATCAAATGGGCCTAAAAATGAAATTTTCGTGCTGAAATACGAGAAAGTAACAACTTTACTTTAGCATCGAAATTTAAATAATTGAGTTTTATGAATTGTATGACACGTTTAGCAAAATTTACTGTAATACTACTCAAAGCTAAAAACACAACAACCTACAACTGCAGATGTAATCACAACACTCCAGTAAATAAAAATTCAGACTCTGATATAATTACTGCACAAATGAAACTGGAACCAAAGCAAGTTTTAATTAGTCAACATAATTACCTCCATGTTATACTATGCTCTCCGTTTCGCCGATTTGTTCCTTTAATTTTAAAAGCAAACACTGTTTTTAATCGAAAACACGAAACAAAACTTTATCTATTTTTTCCTGGACGTTTCTTCTTTAAAACTAATAATGAGGAACGTTTAATCATTTAACCTAATTATTAAAAATACTAATAGAAATAATTATTTTGCCTATATGTTTACATTCCAGTAAACTAATTTTGGCCATTTTGTTTTCTTCAACAATTATTAAAACATGTTTCAATACTTTTAATTTTTGTCGCCATTATTACAAGAAATTTGGTAATTAGATGGGTAAGAAATGTATGTAGTACGGGCAGTTGAATTGATGGAATTATTATCGACTAACGTTTCTATATTGCTTGCTGCATTAGTCATTTTCCAACAAATTCAAAGTGCTGCAAACACGCAAAAACATTTCATTGCGTTTTAGTTTTAATTCCAATTGTTATCAGCAAAAACATGACGTCTTGCATGAACTGATACGTAGGGCTAGCTCGTCTTAATAATTAAATGTTTAACCACTAGATGTCGCCACATTCCGTGCACAATATAACATGCAGTTTTTGCGGAATCAATATTTTTCGTACAGTGACAGGTTGTCGTGATCTGAACAAGAAAAAACATTTTCGTTCTACTGGTTAAACATTTGCCTACAAATCGGGCCAACTAAAATATGTTTATTGGTGGATATGTGGAACTGGGGCACCGAGGACCATCAAATAATTTCTTTCTGCCAAAT
The DNA here is from genome assembly GCA_958336395.1 of Ctenicera cuprea. NCBI lineage: Eukaryota > Metazoa > Arthropoda > Insecta > Coleoptera > Elateridae > Ctenicera > Ctenicera cuprea. The sequence goes on along the minus strand of OY284495.1, from coordinate 39,948,973 downwards.
TTGAAGAAAATCGTACAGAGCAATTCTAAATATACCTATATATTCTTTGAGGCTTTCGCGGTTTCTCGAACTGGCAATAACACAATTTACTTTCGGCTTAGACCGCGTCGTCATTTGGGGACTACACCCAGCATAATCAGGTAAGAACCGACCTGTAGCTTGTCTGCCTTTACAAGCATTTGCTATAGAAGTCTGAGCAATATTTGTTAGTAGGCCCTGCCTGCCTAAACAGGACCGTGTGCTTAGTTTATTTAAACCTTGGGGCGGACAAGGATTTAGTCTTAATGTATTTTGTTTGCCAAGACAATAATACTTAATCGGCTTATGCCTGTTAGCTGTTTGTGAACCCATACAAACTAATGTTTCGCAAGACATTGCAGCTTGCATCTTCAGAGTGAATAAAAACACTGAATTCAAATCCAGCACGCGGAGGTATTTAAACCCCTTTGAGCCATTCGGGCGAAACGGCGGAGTTCTAGTTGGCTGTCACCGTTGGGCAAAGACGGATCCGGTGGAGCGTGATCGTGAGCTCGATGATGCTTAGGAACAAATATTGCTCAGACTTCTAGAGCAAATGCTTGTAAAGGCAGACAAGCTACAGGTCGGTCCTTACCTGATTATGCTGAATGTAGTTCCCAAATGACGACGCGGTCTAAGCCGAAAGTAAATTCTAAATATACCATCTATAAACGAATTTTGGTAGAGTTCACTTGGGGATTCTTAGCTACCTTACTAATTGACATAGAACAAAACGAACAAAAATAAGGTTAGATAATTTTTAGTGTTTCGCACAGTTACACTTACAAATTTTGCACCATAATTCTACATCACCTTTTCTGTATACATAATTCCCGTTGCAATACCTTCACGCTGTATTTGTAATGTCCTTGTAGAAGATCCAATCCAAAATAAGAATTAAACTTGATTCTGGTAATAGAAATTGTAAAATTAAATATCAGCGATGTCGGAAGTATTTATTTACTCTATACAACAATGCATATAAGTTAGTTGATGGTGAATTCTACAAACCAAATTGCAATAGGTTTCTCTGTATCTGTGTCACATTCCACCACTCCACCTAGCATGTGACATAAGGCCAGCCCCTCGACCAAGTACAACGAGGTGCTGCCAAAAAAACAAACAAAAGCTACACAAACGCGACAAACGAACTAAAACGGGTGAACGATCACAGAAAGTAGGTGACTTGTTTTTGTGGTTTTAGTTGGCCGCGCCTGGCTCTCATTGGTCAAGAGGCGGGACTTGCGTCAAGTGATGGGCAATGACACAGATAGAGGCGTACCTACCGCGGTTGTGGTAGTAGAATCTCTCTACCCTACCCTACTCAATAAAAACACAACAGTTTAGTAAATCTTCTAATTTATCTTCTACATCTTGCTTAAGTATTTGACAACAATACGACAATTTCAAAAAGCATCCCAGTATTTATTAGAAAATGAAAATAAAACGAAAATTTGAAAAAAAAATTTATTTGTACCATATATCACTGGGAAGTCAACTATCATGGTTATTAGCAGCTATTTAACATTCACGTTGTGTTTGTAATGTTATTGTAGAAGATCCAATTTAAATTTAAAATACTGACAATAGAAATTGTAAAATTAAATATCAGCAATGTCTGAAGGCATGATTTCAATAAACATCAATTGACTCTATCTAAATACTTATCCTTTAGAAACGTAGATTAAAAAACTTTTCCTAAAACGAGAAGGAAATGCGTTGGTAGGTAAGCATATGTATTTATGTACGTATTGTCAGAACACCGTTTCACTTGCTGATATGATTGACCATTCAGGAATGTATTTTCTGAAATAAAATTTAACTGTGTATTAGTATGCAATAACAATGAGATCCTAATGTGTAGCTGGCTCCGAGCATTCTTCGCGTGGAAGGGATTCGGGAGACCGACCGCCGCCGCCACTGCCGCCACCACGTTTTCCAAACAGCGCCGTTTGACAATGGGAAAGCTTTAACGTCGCCATGTTCAGCCTGCTGCCCTTGCCTGCACCGCTGCTGGCACTCGAGGAACAGCTGGTGGAGCTGATCTCGCAGAGGAGTAAAGCCTGCGCCAACTATCTCCGCCAGAGCTTCAAGCGCCCGCGACGGAACTGACATTGCCTAGTGACTGTGTGTGAATTTCAGACACTTCTTCCAAGGTTCCATGGCCTTAATCTGCTCATTACGCCCCTGTTTCGAAGAGGAAGCCGACCGGCTTAGTTTAGTGCCGGCTCCTGCTCTTACACAATTTTTCGCTAAGGCGGCCCGAAGATAGCCTAACTCTTTAACACCTATTCGATGATTTCATAAGACTTTATTAAGTGCGGAAACTCGAGCGACTCGTTAATAAATTATAGGTTACGAACCCTCTTACCTACTTGCGATTTGCTCACGTGTTTCTTCTTGCATTTCACATTTGCGTTGGTGATTGAAGTGTGCTTATGAATGACTTAATACATTTTCATCTTGGCATGCACCTACAAGTTTCTGTCTGGCTACGTAGATTTTATAGTAGAATGTTTATCGTTTATGTGTTCTATGTTTAGTAGTGTATTATCTTTTATTACCTGTTTTCTCATAAAAAAAGGTCTTTGTTCTCGTCGTGTTTGTCCGAGTATTCAATCGGTTTACTTGATTAAAAATGCTAGTTCAACGTATATGCTACAGTTACTGACCAGACAAAAGGCATAGCCAGAAATATATTCTAAATTTTTATATTCATTTAATAGAGATAAATTAAATAAAAATTGTAGGTGTATATAGCATCTTTACTAAGCGTTATATAAATTAAAGTAGATTCATTTAGGATATATAATGGGTGTTTGTTACTAATACAAAAGCACTCACTCGAATTGCACCTTCGAAACATGAGCCGTTTTATGAATATTTCGTCATGCGGGTTGCAATTTCCATTTTATACCAAATTTATTAATTTAAAATTCATATTGTACAATCTTATTTACCAAAAAAAGCTTTCAATACGCTTTTTTTGTAGTGTTTTAAAATAATTCCATAGCCTCTATTAATGTACCTCATGAATTGCGAAAATTAGAAAAAAAATATGATGATAATGATGATGTTTAAATTATTCGATAAAAAACATGCCACCGGAAAAATCCAATCAATTTTAAGAACAAAATTTGACATTTACTTATGCAGATCTAATGAATTTTCTTAACTCATGAGGTTCTAAATTTTTCCGCCACCTTTTAAATCGCTAATTTCAAAAGTTGTCAATAAAAATTCTAAAATCGGCTCACTAGGTATAATAATTTCTATGTCTGTCATGTATGTAAGTAACGCGGGTTATTTAATACGTTCACTGCCACTCCCGGTTATCATACGAACAGACATGGACGATAACACTGATATTAGTACATACTTTTTTATATTAAATTATGGCCGCAAATTAAAAGATCCACTTACCACATTAGTCATCCTATATATTTAACTCAATAAGTTGTTGAGTATTTTCTCCTTTTCTTTACTTTAAATTATCATGAGTTAAAGGGACAAAATACTTCAATGACTTATTACTATAATTAAAAAAAAATACTTCTCGTAATAATAGCTTTATTTGAATTTTGGACATTTAAAGATATTTACAATCATGTAGTAGGTGGACTGAATTGAATTTGTGTAATTTAGTTCATTTAGTAAACGTGTCGTGAACGTGACCAGGTGCTCAATTTTAATTAGTACGGCTGCCATATGATTATAAATATTGGATATAGTAAAGTGACTTGTGCAATGGACCATTATCCAACTGCATTTTCTGGTTGTTTAACAACAGTTGTGGCTATAACGAATTTGACTGATAATTTAATGATACAACAATTTATACTTCTACAGTAACAGTGGCACAAGTTTAATCCGTAACATACTATGGCATTGGATAAATGTGCTTGTCCATAACATTTATTTGTTAATTTATTAGAATCCGCCAATTTGATTAAAACACAGCCCTGAGACATATTATCTTTCAAGCTATTGCAAATTTTAAACATCCCCACACCATCATTAGCTTGAAATTTCACCTGCGAATGTACCCACTGATACCCACAGTTACTAAAATTATTTAAATAAATGTTAGATTCATACACTTCAGAAAAGCATGTGAAAATACTTCAGATATTCTTGTTTCTAACACCAGCATACCATGTGTCCATGAAACTGGGTAACATAGAGCACCATCTATGTTCTTTTTACGAAAAGATCCAGAAGCCCTTCCAATACTTTTATGCAACTATTATACATATAACGTACATTGCTTGGGTTTCATACATTCTATGTAAAAGATCAAATGTAAAGAGTACCTCTTAGCACTGTTTTGCTCTTGATTGGTGAAACAGATCTCCAAACAATAATTACTGCAAAGATAAACTGTAACAAGTCACACATGATAAGTAAATGTAAACAGAATTGACAATGGTACTTACTATTTACCTAGAAAAGAACAAAAATAGTATTAAATTTGTATATAATTAACCTGCTTTACAACTACGTGGACACACAGTATAATATTTAAAAACTGGCTTCGTTTCCCATTGCCACAATTAGTTCAATTATGACAAGTTTTATCGACTTTACATTAACGCAATAAATAAAATTTTACATACATAGGTATTAATAATATTCCTACACTTTTTAGACTAAATTTTCAAAATTTTCACTAAAATACCTAGGACCGATATCGTTATCAGTAAACAGAAGATTACAAAAATATTCCAAAAATGGTATTTTAAACAGTGTAAAGTAATGCATCTTTACATCTTACACTTCCTGGTCAAAACTGATTTTTACTTGCGTAATAAGTGTTTTTTAACTTTTAATTATCCCTGTCCTCAGATAGTAAAACTACTTTCTAGCTTCGCGTGAATTACAGTAAACAGTAGATCAGTAATGCTCAAATTGGCATTAAAAATGTTAACGTTAAACAGTTTTTTTTTTAATTTACCTAACGTAAATGATTTAAAATACGCGATATAATTAGTGTCCAACGTGGGGCACCACTTTATGTAACATAGATGGTTTACATCGCGTAGGTAAATGGCGCCCAACGTGAGATGCCAATTTATGTAACGTTGATAAATTTAAATAACGTTATATAATTGACGGTCAACGTGGGGCGCCAATCTATGTGAGGTAGATGATTTTACATAACTTTCCAATTATTGGCGCCCAACGTAGGACACCACTTTATGTAACGGAGATAATTTAAATTACGTTACATAATTGGCGCTCAACTTGGGAGACCAATTTATGTAACGTAGGTGATTTAAATTACGTTACGCACTTTACATTTACCGAAGCAATTTAACATTGAAGTATTTTAACAACTGTAACTGCCGCTTAGCATTTGTCAATAATCATAAAAATAATTTTCAATTTGACTAGTTTCACTTTTCTAGCTTATTTCTAATTTTCTAATTATTCTAAGGTAATATTAATTAATTGTCTCAGCGTCTGTTGACACTCTAGATTTTCTAAAAAAAATTTAATGCATTTTTTTAAATTTAAACTTAGATCAATGCCACTTTCGAAAATTATGGACTGCAAACATTATATTAATTAGACAGATTATAGCAAGAATGTTCCAATATCACAATTAAATTATCAGTTAAGTTCTGATTGTGTTCTATCTGCCAAGAAAAAACACAAAAAGGACGTAGGCTGTTTATGAATACAATTTTTGGCAGTAAGACAAGCCCCAACGGATGTGACGTTAGAAGAAAGTGGAAATTCCCTCCGAGAGACAGCCTAGTGGACTGTGCGTAACATACGTGAACATTTAAAATCAAATAAATAATTTCCAGCATAAGTGGTACGGCTAAAATTTAAATATTACACTTTGTATTTTGTTTCAAAAATTTCCGAATAAAAACGAATTGCAAAGTTATTGTAATATCGACGCTTTAGATACGAAAAGGTCTTTTTACGAATTATAGTACCACTTTCAAAGCTACTTTTAGTACTACAGATATACATTTAAAAATTATGCACCAGTCATATCGATAACGATGTAAAACTTTTGATGTATATGCACTGCCAGTGTAAATAATACTATTTTATTTGTAGGGTATTAATTCTTCGTAATGAAACCCAAATGCTGTACAGATTTTCGTAATGTCTATTTTCTTGGTAGTACATGTAAAAGATCTATGATTTAAGTTTTTGGCCGACCATTAACAATATTATCAGCGATATTAGGTGTTCTAAGATAACATTGCAAATCGTTTTTAATTTTATCATGTGAATATAAAATCTCACCGAAGCAATTTTTGAGGCAATTTATTTTAGAGTAGTTGTATTAGCTGAAGCTACTTTGACTTTTCTTTTTCATCTTCTCTAATGTGTATTATTTAATTTTACCAGTATATGTAAATAACACGTTCGTTGCTTTATTTTAAACAAAAGAGTGTTCACTTTATTTGTTAAAACGTATATATATTTTTGTGAAAATCTGGTGGTAGTACCGTTTGAATGAACAGATTTTTACCGATTATGCTTTTCGGCTTCAGAATTATTATTTAAAAAATATAGAAGGAACTGTTGTATTTAAATGTTATAAAGTAATACATTATTTCCTATTTACAAGTGAATATGCCAAGTATTTGAGGAAATAGGGCCATATGTAGTTAACGCTGGTAGCTGCTTTAATCAATCGATTAAATTTCGCATTAGTTAAACAAAGAAGATCATATCTATTGTAAGTTGCCACACAAAGATAAAAGGCTCCTTTAAAAAAATCTAGTCTTTGCATTAGAGTCTCAGTTTTTACATTTACTTGGTATATTTTCGTATTACAGAACATCTCTATTTTACTAGAAACATATGCAAAGGATAGGCATTAATGAGTCTAAGATAATGTGTGATCCAACTGGGGATTCGCGTACCCATGGATACGTATTTATTTAAAATTTAAAAATATCCATGAATACGTAAATCTCCACTTGGCCCATCCATTACCTAACTTCCTTGACGCACTCATTAGTTTCGTATCCCTTCCTTGTCGTACTCATTATTATTTGCCCATGTTTGCAGTAAATAGAGACAACCTGTTATACAAATTGAATACGTATCTACTTTATAAAAAAAAATTAAATTTAAAGAGAAATATGTTTTTGACATTGTGATATCTCATTATTTTATTTTCAATTTACTACCCACCAGATTTTCATGCTATACAACATACAGGCTGTTCGAAATAACATAGAGACAGAAATATAATAGTTTCTAAGAAGTTATTACAAAAACTATTACATTTGTGCGGCGTGCCTAAGTAGATATATTTACAATTTAGTTGTTAAGTGCTGAAATTTACTGCCGCGAAAACATAATGTAAAATAGTTCTTCATATATGTATAAAAAAAATTTGCACATTCGTGCAAACGTGTTTACAGAGCACGTTCAAATACACACACTGTTGTAGGAATCGATTTTTGTGATGTCATGAAGATATAACTTTTGATTTTTCTAGCCGTAACGGATCAAACATCAAAACATATCTTTTTACACATTTCACACCAAGAATTTGTTAGTGGGCGAAAATAATTCGTATTTAATAAATTGAATTTGGTTACATTTTTATTTATATTTTAGTTGAGAGCTAACATCTCATTACCTCTTCCCCCCTTGGTAATTCTGAAAATTTAATCAGTTAAAGAAAAACGAGGAAAAGCAATGTTTGGGGGAGTTTTAATAAAAACAGGAGAATGTATTGAAAAACCAGATTAACAGAATGGGCGTGATTCTTTTATTATTTACAAGTTTAATAACAAATTTTTTGAAATATAATAAATAGTAGGATGTTTAGGGAGTTCTGTAGCACTCCTCACCACGCTTCTTACCACGTGACGTGCGCCACCTCATCCAATGAGAACAAAGCGCGGCCGATAAAGAACTAAACAAACAGGTAACCATTTTGGTCGCTTTTACTCGGTTTCAGTCGCTGGTGCTTCGCTCTCAATTTTTTTGGTCGAGAAATGTTGCTTGCGTCACATGGTAGGAGGAATACTGGGGAGTAACATACTTACTACTCCGGTTGCGCTAAAATCACCCTATCTATTCTACTTAAAATTTTGATTGGATATTAGTTTATTAGTTCGTATATAATTAACATAAAAATAAGATGAAACTTCTTTATTGCATATGTAACAAATTAGAGACGGTTATAAAAATTATGTTAAATTTTAAATAAAATACAATTACTATTGTAACGCCGTTACATTATCTGCTTAAGTGTTAAATAGATTTGTAGTCAAACAAAGCTTACATTTTGGATTTTTTTACTGCTTACAAAAGACTTCTGGTGTTAACACGAGCTGCATATTGATATAGGGTACAGTAGACTGAAATACGAATCCATATATTAAATATTAACAAAATTACTCTAACACTATATTACGTAGTGACTGTTACCGACTTTGATATATTTAAATTTTCAATCAAAATAATGTAAGGTGATGGAGGTATCAACATTATTAAGTTAAATGGTTATAGGACACAATAACCACTAGACACAACGCGCACCGTGTATTTCTTGAATCCCCACCGAGGGTGTCCTCCGTCCAACTTGCTTATTGGCACAATGAAGACATTCTTTAAAATGTAGACCTTCCCAAACAGTTTACAGTTTACTTGCAGCTTATAATCGTATTTAAAATTACATATTGACATAATCCGCAAGTAGTTACGTATGGTTATTATCTGTAAGCGTAACTCGGACACTATTCTAATGGCAAATCTTAGAAACAACATGCAGATTTGGCAGTTGTATTGTAAATGTTTCACGTCTAAAGTGGTTTTAATACATGATTTTTTGTGACCATCTTCCTATTAATTTTGTTTAAATAACTATATTTTTACTAGAATAAAATGTATTAAAACGTATTCCAAAATGACATCACAATTACCACTAATTCTTTAATTTTTCTTCATAAGGAAGTTCACTTTTACTTTTGTTTAAATACAGATTTGTGCATTAGTCGGTGACGTACCTTGGAAGTATCTTAAACTTTTTAAGCAAAAACACTAGCTGCCAGTTTCAAATTTTTGAGAACGCGAGTATGTTTTCGTTGTCTTTCTATTGTACGGTATGATCCTCAAAATTTTAGATAGAGGTTGGATTGTGACTGTATTAATTATTTGTTATTCATGATCAACTCCCATCCAAAATTTTGTTGATAACACTGTACAATAAACAAAGTAAAAAAACAATTAAACTTACGTCATTATTTCATACAGTTTTAAAGGTAGAGTAATTTAACATTGTTACTGATAACGGTGATAATAGTAATATTGATATTAAAAAAACGAAACATCTGATAAACTTTGTTATTTTCAACAGTCTGCAAAATCTAGATTGTTAACCTTATGTGATACTAATTTGTTAATAATTGCTGTAATGAAGTTGTTTTATTACCATGTTGATTATTTTAAGCTATTTTACCTAATATACTTAATACCTTCTTATTAGTTTTAGAAACTCAACCAGTAACATAGTTTTTCATAGATAGATATATTCGTTACTAAAAAATAACGATTATTATTATTATTATGAAAAAATAATCAGTATATCGAAGTATAGCAGGAGTATAAGATAGCGCCACTTGAAATGTTCCTGTTAGTACTAAAGTTTAAGACATGTTGTCCTTTTAATATCAAAAAACAAACTTCTTCAAAATCGTATAAATATAATAATCTTCTTAACTATTGTAGAGGACTGAAACCACATAACAGGATGAAATAATAAGCGCTGTTACAATATGTCCATACTTTTAGTCAATTAGATGACAAATATTATAATTTGGCGCTGCTATATTTTTGCGAATATATTTTTCGCGCATTCAATATTGTTGGCCTAAATAATAAACATAAGTGCTAACAGAACATTGTTTCAATACTTGGAGCAAGATGATTCTAAATGTAAATATTGTTACATATAAATATAAAGTAATAATCATATATTATTTGATAATTAAATTCAGTTTTATTCTAATTTGCTATTCTTTTTTAAAATGATGTGTGTATGTTTGATAGATCTAGAAGAATGTTTTAAGTAAAATTGTATATATTTTTGAAATTATTCAAAATTCTACTGAGAGTACGGATTACGTTCCTCTCTAAAAGTGTTTTTAGTATTGCGCAAAATCGAAAACTGCTATTTTGTATTAGTTTGATAATTTGGGAAACATGAATTTCGTATTTAGATGAATGACGAGTGAGTTAGTGTGGGCGTATGTAAATCGAAATAGAATAGTGTTATAAAAATTATGGAAATTACGAAACATGTAAAGTTTCCTGAACGCAATAAAATTCTATCTCTATATAATCAATGTTATTTTTTTTTAATTACTGTATTTATTAACATCAAGGGGGCTGGTATGCAAAGACTGTTTGCAAGGCGGCGTTCTGTCACCCTGCATCGCCTCGACTGTGGCGGTTTCTACACATTAGACTACGCGGATGATACCGTCATCCTCCTAACAGGCAATTTTAAAAGCATGCTCTGCAATTTAATGCAAATAGGTTGCAAATTAACAGAAAATTGGTATAAGATGGTATTTTGACAATTTACGAATGCTTCTTCTCTTTTCAACTCCCCTCAGACTTTCAGATGAAATCAAATATTTGGGGGTTATGTTCGACAAAAAAAACTGAGCTGGGGGAGACATGTACAGGAAAAACCGAAAAAACACGCATGGCCTTCTGGCAGTGGCGTCGCGCAACGGGAAAATCATGAAGACTTTCTCGCCAATAATAATTGCTCTATGGTTGTACACTACCCTAATTAGACTTATACTACGGTGCTTTGGTTTAGAGGCTCAGAATCAGCAAAACTACAACGCTAACAAAGATAGGGCAAATTTCAAAACTCGCTTATCGTAGCGCTATGGATGAAATGACTATAACTCATACGGCGGCCCTGGATGCTGTCCCAGGCCCTCCTCCTCTAGATCACCTTGTGGAGGAACTTGCCATAAAGACAGTTCTCAGATTACGCCTTGAGCGTTTGCTGCACACATGTAGGAGTATCAGACACATCCACATATTTTTGGAAGCACCTCTTCTCCATGCAGTAGTTGATCGGCTGCCACCGAAATTTATGTTTGATAAACCGTTTTTTGTGCATACGAACGCTGGAAACCCTCTTTCCCAGGAGTATCAATTTTCACTAGTGGATGAAAAACTAAGCATGGAACAGGGGCCAACAGAGTTTTCTCCGACAACCTGGAATTGCACCCAATTATACCACTAGGCAATTCCATCACTGTGTTCCAGGCCGGCGCGCGGGACGGTCAACGACCTTCACTTGGGTGAGAGGCGTGAACCAAGACACCTTCTGCATGGTCGGTGTTGTAACGGTCACTTGGGTGATTTCAACTCGGTACGTCCACCTCTCTTCGAAGAAGTTCAATGTTTATCTTAATTAAGACCATGGAAAACTGGGTGAGAGATTTCACGAAAAGAAGTGTTGCTAGCCCTCAGTATGGGTACTCACACCTTAGCGGCAGCGTGTATTCTGTAACGCAATCTCCGCTACCTGACCGTGGCTATAAATTTGCCTGCGTCCCAGTCACTGCGTCAAGCTGCTCCCTGGGGGTTATAAATTTGCCCTAGGGGCGAGGTGCACTTTGCTTGCTCACGCCCGCTATCAAAGTGTCGACCCAGGGGGTTCGTACTTATGTACATCCAACGCCGGTCATATCAGAGCGGTTACCGACTAATCTGGGCGGTGCGTAGTCAGCTAGTACTGAGGACTGCGAGTAGCCTAAACTGGTAGGGATAGTACAGCTTTCGGCAAATGCTGCTCTGAAAAGTCCAACCAGTGACTTTGACTGGTACTGTAATGTTTGGTTAGGTAGTAGGAAATAAAACACTATTTTGGAGGAACTTTTTATGTGTTAGCTTTACAGAATAATCTTTTATTGAATTGTTTTATATTAATATAAATAGCAACCAAGTCGCTAAGTTACTAAATAAAATTCATACAACCAGGTTGCTACAGTACCACGGGGACCAAATCCAAGCCCGCGCGGGAGTAGCAGCCCCCGTCTTGGTCACGGTGTAGGACTCGTAGTGGCAGTGGTAAGCCTATGCAGGCTAGGGCCGTCTTGGTGCGGTTCGACGAGTAAGCTGCGTTTTCAGATCGGGTGCTGATCTACAAATTTAGCAGAGATTACGGTAATTTCAAGCAAGCAGCCCGATGTTAAGACCGGTAGCTTGTTCTCGTTGAACCGTTAATAACTTGAGTAGCCGCACTGAGCGAACGTGTCTTAATCCGGCTCGAAAAGGGACGGGCGGATAAGGCTCACGCTAGGTGCAGCCACGTTAAACTAAAGTGGTGGGCTGTAATGACTGCCTCGCATTGGTTCTATGTTCTAAGCTGAAATAGTGAGAATACTATATGGTGCCAATACAGCTCTTGAAAGTGAGGTCAAAAATAAAACCATTCGTCTATCAAGTGATAGTAGGAGGGCCTTGTTGGAGCTAGGAGATTTCAAAATTACCTCAAGAATAGTCCTTGAGTGCCACTAAGCCCTTGAGCTGATATGCAAACAAATTTCATTGAACTCGTTTGGGTAAAAAGACATGACGGGTTTAAGGATAACAAAAAAGCGGATCAGTTAGCTATGCTAGACTCTTAACAACCCTTCTAGGGCGTATAGTAAATTTTCTTTTTCTTGTCTGCGATTTTCAATGCCCTGATACATCAAAAACACTTGATAGTCACAATATAAACAGATGGATAAAATAAATAAATGAGCAACTACGAGAAATAATTAATACAGCAAAAATAAAACCCATTAATTCTCATAATAACTTTTTGTACTCTAAATGTACATTTCCATTGCTGCTGATTTCCTATTCATCAGGCTTAAAAGTAGTTTCTTTTTTGTTGCTGTTAATTTCAGTTACGTTGTGGTTCTTCTCTTTTTTTACTAATGATGTCTGCTTAGCAATCGAAATGAACGTTTATAGTATAAATAGTTATGAGAATTAAAGGGTTTTATTTTTGTTTTATAGACAGATGGGTTCGACATGCAAAGCTGCAAGGGAAAGTATTGCCGCGCCATCATTCATATGAGATAGCTAAATATTGTACGTGACTGTTCCGTAGAAATCTACTACTAATATTATTGGGATTTTGACAAAACACTGTCACCTAAATAAACACAATCACAGAATGGGACTAGTAACCAGCCCTGACTGTCGTGATTGTAACCTCGAGGACGAGACGGCACAGCTGGTACTATGCCACTGCCCTGCCCTGACATGCCCCCCATGTTGGAAAACTTCTGGCCGGACATGGCCATCATCAACAACACCTCAACTGCTGACATCTTTAAGTTCATCTAAAAGGTTGGATGGCTTGAGTAATGCACAGGTAGGAGAGCTGCCAACTGGAGGTAGTACAATAGACCCTTGCTGCGGCATTAGTTCGTGTAATTATTTTACCCTTCACCTTCTAATCCAGAATCTACAACATCAAGAGATTACAGATAAAATACAGATTAAGCTGAACATAAAGCATATAAAAACACGACAATTTAACTACTTATACAACTATGGTATTGTATGAGCAAATAAAAACATTAAAGTTTGGCCATGGGAAACGAAACTTACGTCGGAACTTAGTTTATCTGTCATGTGCAAACACAGTTCCGACACGAGCAAAGCCGTGACGTTGTTTTGCTCATAAAACGACAACAATGAGCACTTTGCCTAAACTTTCTTATAATTCAGAAATTCTTACTTATATTTTTAACGTTGTAGCTTCATAAGTTACTATGAGATAACATGGTTAAATTAGATTGCCTTAAAATGGTCTATGCTTTTAATACACTTATACGGCTTCATAGTTTCAATGGAAGCGATACCTGGTGGAGGGTGCTGTGGTTGTACCGCGTGCAAAACTTCGTCGATTACTTAAATAGATACCAAAATAAAATAGCATTGCGTGCTACTATAGTAATATTTTGGTGACTCCGACTTTAGAAACCCCGACATTATAATTAGCGGACGTTGAAACCAACTTCTAAATTCTTCAAGTTCTTCAGATCCTGCTCCGCAATATTTGATTCAGAAATCATGTTTGTTTTTTTATTACAAAAAACTCGCATTTCACAATTTAACAAATCACGACAAATTACCTTCTACTTTCAAAGAGATCTTACGTACCAATTCTTCATCTTCTGTTCCAAAACTATCGACTAATATGTAACAATCGTCAATCATCGACATCAACAAAGAATCAATCACTCCAATTTCTTCCTTTACTAGGTATTTGTTTCTTTTGTTGAACCTAATGTTGACCAATCTTCTATAACTGTAGGTTCTAATAGTATTTCACCTAAGAAAACAAATTCCGTTCTTCAATTTTATACTTTTTTTAAGAATAAATCTACCTACTTCTTCATGTACTTCCTTTCAACGAGATTCTTCATCTCAGCAATTATTACTTTTTATTTCACCCACTGTTTCTTTAGTTGAAGCGAGTATTTTTATTAACCCTCTATGATTGTTGATATTAGTATGACTTCACCTGGAGAAACAAACGTTTCTTTCCAACTTCTTGTTCTAATAATCCAACTACTACTACCTCACTTCTCTATTCTCATAAGTGTAAATGTAGTTGACCTTAGTGTCAAAAGACAATGCTTCTATATTAGTGCTTTGAGTGTTAAGTGTAATAACATTAAGAAAAACCTCTGAACATTGAAACCATGGAACAATCAGATAACCTACGGTCGCTTAGTATCCGTAAACCTGACCGAAGTTGTCGAAAATGCATAGATTTGCACCCCAAGGCATAATTCCTGAATTCCACTAATGTACACTATCTTATATTATAAACTCTCAGTTTGATTTTGGTTAAGTAAATTGCAACAAATTTATTAGAGATGCCACGTTTCATTGAAATACTCTGACCAGCTGCAATGTACTCGAATGCTTACTTTGGCATGTGAATGCAATAGAAGATACAATTTCACAAGTCACCAACCCAAAGAAGTCATTTTATTCCTATAAAGTATGTATCGACGCTTTTTAAGCTCTTATGTTGGCGACACATGAAAATAACCTGAACATTTTTCCAAGAGAGTTAGAATGGTGGCACATTCTCGAATATGTACTACTCTTAGAAAAATCATTTGAGTTCGTAGGTTTGGAGAACTCGGCCGTAAATCTATAGATTTACATATACATTGACTACTTATTGTGGGTACATGGTATGCTGAAACAATTTCAACATTTTGAAGTTGTACACGGAAATTTCAATTTACGAGAAAATATCATTTAACAGATTTTGAATTTCTTTTGTGACGGGATAATAAATACTAAATGCCATAAATTGCTCTTAGGTACTTCAAAATTCACATCAAAAATTGATTTCAAAAAGTAGTGATTTTCTCAATAGCTTAATAAAATCAATCTCGTTTTATATTAGTTACTGAAAATTGCAACAAACAAGTAGTGATGGCCTCCAAAGCTTAAACTCGGTCCAATTTCATTTCAGTATAAATTTTAGTTCAAATAATGTTAAATAATTTGACGGGTTATTACGAACTGTTCAAGAACAGTCGACGGTAAGATATTCTAAAAAAATCGGAAATCGGTGGTGATTTTATAAGCCGGAATCAGGTAGGAGATATTTTCTTTTAGAGAAAGAAATAGTTTATTATTCACAGTTTATTAAAAAAAAAGGGCATACATATTTGATTTAAAAAAATTCATAAAAATTAGCAGATTGAGACAACTTAGCTTCTTTATGAACCTACAAAGTTTTATAATAAATCGTGAGGCCATTTTGTCAACATTTTTTTTTAATTTACGCAATTTTCAAAATATTTTCGCTAACAGTTTTCGGGCTTTCAAAAATTCTTGTTCGTAGCAACATCTTGTCTCTCTAGAACCATTACAATACAAACGTTTTTTACGTCGAACATCTGTGCATTGTATTGGTGTATTAAATCAAATTTGTTTGTTCTCTGCTGCATCACGAACAAAATGGGGCCAGCGGGTGGTTTAGTAGTTAGAGTTCCAACCTCTAGAACTAGACTCCCAACGGCAGTAGGTTCGAATTCTCTGCCCGTCGGAAATTTTTCTGAATAAGTTAAACCCGGCGTGTCCATGGATGGTGTGTGTGGTGCGTATGTTGGGTTGCATGTCTTTCGGGGTGGGGCACGTTAGACCGGTGAATAGCGCTAAGTGCGCTGAGCCCGGGTAAGGGGGTGGGATGGGAATCACGGAGTCATGCTCACGCGCGGCCCTATGATTTAAAAAAAAACGAACAAAATGGTGCCGAATGTCAATGTGTTTGCTTCTTACGTGAAACACATTAATCTTTGATAGTTAACTTGAAACATTTTTTACCTCAGCTCTTCAAATAGTTCACGTAACCACAGAGCTTCTTTTGTTGCGTGACTTAATGCCATATATTGAGTTTCGGTTGTAGCTATAGCTACAGTTCCTTGCCTTTTGCAATTCCAAGGTGTCAAGCAGTTTCCAAACTTAAAAATGTATCTTTGAAAGTACTATTGTGGGAGCAGTTAAAAAGCGACCTTGAAATCAAGGTTGTTGGTAGGGGTAGCTCTGAAATCAAGAGCAATGGTGGGTGTGGTCTTAAAATTAAGGTCGTTGGTAGGGGGTGGCCTTGAAGGCAAGATCAGTGGTAGGGGTGGATTTAAAACTGTCCATCTTTCCTTCCTAACCTGTATATGATTGCCGGTCGTCAGGGTCACTTCCCTAGTCAGACTCACAGAAACCATAAGCTTTTAGCCTTCCTCTTTTTCGATACACTAGTTTTTCGGTTACTAATTCCTCTTAAATAGCGAAGAATTATTTTAACAGCAGTGTGCTTTTAGTGGGTTGTTTTGAAATTTGCTCATTACGCTCACTGCATCGATTATATCGGGGCGAGTACACTATGAAAGATAAATTAAACTACCTACATTCTATAAAAATGACCCAGGGCTAACTGAGCTGGTCAGTCACGAAGCAAAATGTTGTAGTTGATGACCCAAATCTATTCAAGACCCTGTTGGACTTATGTTGGAACTGACTAAATTAAGCCTGAATTTTGTTTATATATTTAGCTTATAAAAGTAATTACCGTAAAACTTTGAACGGTTTTTCAGTTTAAAAATACATATCTCAGTGAGTTACTGAACAAAAATTTTGAAAAAATTGTATGTTACAGGCGTCAATTAGTACCTTACACTGACAAAAAATTGGGTTTTAATTGACCAACTAAACTTTTTATTTATAAAAAAACTAGGTGTTCAAAGTTACCCCACAGTCGGGGTTACTTTGAACGTCGGTTATAAAACCACATAAGTTCAATGAAACCCCTCTTATAGTGTTTCTTTGAACACCTTAAAACTAAAAATTACCTATTTTATTTAGAAAAAAATTAGATTTAAAGAAAAGAGACAATTGGCACAAAATACTTTATTTGAACTTAAAGAGATAAGTAACAGTATTCTTCATGAAAATTAATGTAAACTTTTCAAGTAGGGACGTAGTTCTCTTGCATCATATACTAAGGCCCCTCTTCTATCTGTTTTGCGTCTGGCAAAACTGTTAATAATTCAGATGTAGGTATAATTCCCTCGTCATTGACCTGTAGCTAAGTAAATTTATAATTCACTTTCTGTGACATTCTTAAAAAAGCAACTTCAACGTTATTGTTTCCTAGGTCATCAATGGAAATAACTTTTCCTACATAGTGATGAACTAGATTTTTCACTTTAAACTGAACCACATAATTTATGTTTCTACTTCTCCAACGTATTCACGAAGGCCTTCGTCTAAAATTTCAGGGGTGTAGTCAGCATATTTTCTTGTGCCAGGTCTTCTTTTGTATGTGCGGACCATTTTCTGCAAGAAATAACAAAGTTAATTTGTGACCCGAAGCTTCTTTGAACGTTTGAACATGTTCAAAGTAACCCCAAAATTATGGTCCAGGTACTACATAACAAAAAAAAAATTATAAATAAAAAGTTTGTTAAAATATTTTAACTTTCTTTAACATACCTTTGTTCGAACACTATACTGTTATAATAACTAAATTTTTAACACTGTAATGCAAGTTATTATCGCTACAACAATAATAGTTTACACACCACAACAAACGTCACATTTGCAGGTCAAGTAATTAAATATCCGTGTTGCCAACCCTACACCGAATATTTTAATACTAATACTGCTCCACCATCCTAAAACGTGTGATGAATTTAGTGAAAAACACTAGATGTCGCTAAACCTCGTAATTGTTTCACAATTATTCAAAATAACAAATTTTAAATTTTGTTCAAAGTAACCCCATTCTACGGTACTTGACATGTGGTATAATAATTATCGAATCCCTTTGACATTGAAGACAATCACGTATAAGGAATTATTTTTAACGGCTCATAAGTGTTTTACGGTTTCCTGTATGATAAGAGCTTTACGAGTTTTACAACCTTGTATGTAATTCTTGTATTTAATTAACAATATTTTTTTTAATATTCACAATATAGAACTTGTATACTCTGATTTGTGACAGTATATACTGGGACTAATATTAAGTACTATAGCTGCAGGTTCCAGTTAATCTACATCCACACTAAATTTCTCTAATGTGTTTTCTTCGATGGCTTGCTATAGCTGTTCCTTAATTGAAAAGATCTTGCGTATTTACATGTAGCATAATTTTTTGCACCTTTCAATCTTTCTACACGATACACTGATTATGTGAGTGACATTATTTCTGCATTAACTTTATTTTATTTTTGGGTTTTCCTGGCACAGTTAACATTTTGTCGATCCTGGGTTCATAGACTGTAGTTATCGAAGCTTACTTATCTACAGGCTATGAATGAAAAGTAATAAATAGTTAAATTGTATGATGAAGCAAAACTTCTTTTTATTCCAGGGAAAATATAATTTTTTCAAGACAAGATTTCAATATTTTCTAAATTCGATTTCTAGCAATATTTTATAAAAATTTCTGAATGGGCATGCTACAACCTCCCGTCGCTCGTTTTTCGAAAAGTTACTTTTTCCTGAAAAATTTATTTTTCTTGCATCACATAAACGCTAAAATGAATTTTTTGAATTTTATCTCTGGAAATAGTTTACCAAAATGTCTGTATGGGCGTGCTGGTTAGAACCCCTCGTGCGTCGTTCGTTTTATGAAAACTTGCGTTTTCCGGAAAAAAAGTAATATTATCCTTCGCCTCTGCATCAGAAATAAGCGTTTTTTTTAAGTTTTATTTATTTTTCAATAAAGAATTTAAAATAATGTCAATCTCAAAAGGTATATACAACCGAGAATACACGATTATGTAGGACTAGTTTTTCGCGCTAAATATAGGGCTTTGGTTAGTGTCCAATAGAATATCGAGTACAAGTAATTCTCATGTTGCCTTCAAACGAAGCACCCCCGATGCTTGATCTACCGCTGCGCTATGATATCATTGGGTATTCCCACGGATATATAATAAGAACTGGATGCCCGTCAAACGCATGCGGTAGTGAAGCAGGTCTGACGTCACGGCGGCCATGTTAGTTGTGGGCAAAACATTGTAAACTAACGTTGTGCTTATGCGTGTTTCCGAGTTTTTATTAAAATATTGTAAGTGTCTTATGTACATTTTTAATTCCCACCGTTGCTAACACATATTAATATTATTTATATATTAGTATTGGGACTAGTTAGTGGTGATAATCAACTTAAAAATGCCGCAATCTTGTGTGGCAGTTGGTTGTACAAATCGACATACAAACGGGACCTCTTTGCAATTCTTCTCGTAAGTACTAAATATATAAGTAATATAATAAATTAATTAAATAATTTACCGCAGGTTTCCACTAAAAAACGAAAATAAACTAAAGAAGTGGATGAATGCACTACACAGGGATAATTGGACACCTACAAAGTGAGCCGGAGACTAAATTTAAATACTTACTGACATATAAGTTCAGTCAAGATCATATAGAACTTTTGTTTGCTAGAATTAGGCAGAGGTTTGGTTCGAACAACAACCCGAATGTGGAACAATTTCGTACAGCTATCAAGCAAATTTTGATGAAGAATTCGATTTCTGCGTCTACCAGTGCCAACTGCCTAGTTTTGGATTCCGATTCGGTTGGTTCCGTCTTTGAGGTGAAGTGGAATAGAAGAAGTTCACCACTTCTAGTTGAAGGGATAAGTGAACTTCCATCCGAAGAAGAAAATAATGACGCAATTGGTCGCCAAATGATTATTAATTTTCTAAGTCCAAAGCTGAAAGAAGTAAAAGATAATGTGTTGTTTTACATATGTGGTTATATAGTGAAAAAAATCGTTAGTTCTATAAATTGTGTTAACTGTGCCAATATGCTGATAAAAGATACCAATGAACATAATTACGCACATGCAGGTCCTTATACCAGATACGTAGACAGAATTAATAGAGGAGGTCTTGTATCTGCATCAGTAAGTGTCTTTAAAATCGTATCTGAATCAGAAAACGAATTTATGATTGTTACTAACAATGCTTCAAATATTAATAAAGTAAATTTAGATAAAACAATTTTAAATAAAGTTGTAAACAGGTTTGCACTTGATGATACTATATTTACTAATCATTATGAATGTAATTTCACCGAAATAGCATTTGATGTTCCCCACAAAATACAATTAATAAAATCTGTTGTCAAAAGATACCTTAAAATTAAATTTTTTTCGTTTGGTAAATTTTATACCAATGAAATTATGAAACCAGTTAGCAAACGTCACCAACTAAATAAATTAATTTTATTTAATAGCGAATAACAGACAATCTTACCTAATCATTTATAATAATTTGTAAAATTGTATTTTATTATAATATTTTATTGTATCTACTTTTATTAATACTTATTAAAATATATTTTACATTATGGAAATATGTATTTCATTGCCAAAATATCATGATTTTTGTTATTCTTGTATATGAAGAGTACTTATAAAATGAATATAATAGTTTCTGACAAGAATAACATCACAATTTTTGCTGCAAATTTCTTAAAATGTCGTAGAAATAAAAATTCGCGAAAATTTCGCGCAACTTAAAAATTAATTAATCCAAACCAACAGGAAAGCTTCTACAGAAAATTTCTCGCGAATTCGCATCCATAGGAACTGCGTTTTACATTACATGACAGGTAGCATAAAAAAAACTAACTATTACTGCAGAGAAATTCTATAAAATAGTCTAAATTCTAATGCGTTACTTGAACAAATTTAAATTTATGCCCACAACTAACATGGCCGCCATGACGTCAGACCGGCTTCACTTCCAGTATGCATAGGGACTACACAGTCAGGCATCCAGTTATATTTATATCCGTGGGTATTCCAGTGTAATGTTCTGACAGTGACACTGCAATAACCTAAAAATTTGTTGCAGTTTGTGTTTTTATATATTATATTTAATAAAATGGAAAGAGATTTGGAGCAGTTAAATGCGGCTTTAAATTCAATAAAAGTCTTAAGATCCAACGTAGGCCAAGTATTTGAAACAGTCAGCAATGGCTTACGTGCAGATCATGGGGAAGAAGGAAAGGAAAATAAATTTATGCTGGAACTACAGGATCTATTAACCACAGTAAACAATAATTTGCGGTAAATATTAACAAAATAAAGTAACAAGCTATATCTAATGAAATGTGTAAAAACAGAGATGTAGAATCGTCCGCGTCAAGTTTAACGCCACCACCAGGCCCTTTTAATTTGGCAAATACAACGTATTTAAGTCAAGAAACCACACAAGAACGTCAAGCGCTATATGGACAATTAGTTAACAGTTACAAATGGACAGATAAAGTAAACCTCTTTATATATTTAAGTTTTGATTGCTTATTTTGATGTAATATGTTTTAGATACGGGAGTATAGCACGTTAGCTGGGAATATACTGGCTACAAACTCAGTAAATAAAACTTACAAAACATTCAGTACAACAAAACGTAGAAAAACTCAAACTAGTAACCATAATGTACCTCCCGAGTAAGTAAAAAAACCACAACCGAGAATTTTAGTAATTACGTATTTAATGTTTTAGAATAATAGAAAATTTAATAACCGGCATTGATAGACTGTTCCCAGATGTTACTATTACAGCTCCTCGCCCTTTTGTACCTAATCCTATAATACAAGTGAGTGTAAAACCATGAAGTTATCAAATGTACATTAATTGACTTTACTGAAATTGTGTACTATGGAACAAAAAAAGGTGGGGTTTGTAGGCATTGAACGTGAAGGGGAAGTGAGGAAAGACAGGCTTGTGTTTAGGCTGCTCCCCTATTCCCATTCTAACAGAGTTAATGTCAACTTATGAGATTATAATAATTCATTTTTCTATTTAAGCAATCGCTAATGAACAAATAATTTTTGTGCTACTGGACCTTATTTCAACAACCAGTATGCTTGAAAAATTACGTCTCAACAAGTATGTGATTGCTTTGACCGTTTAGTGACATCCAAGTTCCTCTGATAGTCCAGTCATCTCGTCACAAAAATAGGGCTGTAGGGAAATAACTCAGAAAGGGATTGTTTGCTTTAACCCTTTATTTGAGCGTCCAAAAAAAGACCCTGAGTTTGTGAATTCTAACTCGGTTGGGAGCCCAGAAAATGTTTTTAAAAATGGTCAAAAAATCAAAACAGTGGATTGTTCATTTCCATTGCATCATATGTTAAAAGTAGTAAAATTCTGTTAAACCTAAAAAAGACAATGTTCTAGACCTAGTAGTTTCCAAAATACGCCCTTCCAAAAACCCCAATTTTTTATAATAGGCCCAAACATCGTACTTTTCAGATTTTTTGTCCCTGATGATCATATGTAAAAGTGGTCCATAGATGAGTTAAAGTACACTCAATTTTCTTAAACCTCAAAAGACAACCCTGTAACCCTAATAGGTCGCTAGCTATGACCTCTAAAAGTAGCAAATTTTTGACTTTTTTGGAGCTTGTTTCGTACAGTTGCAGTTTTTCGAAAATTGCCCCTCTTTGTGTGCATCCAGTGTAAAAATGAGCTAAATTAAAATGAAAAGAGATAAAATTCAGCATAAAACTGAAAAAGAAAGAATGTTCTAGCCCTAATAGTTTCAGAAATAATACCTTTCAAAAAATTTTGTTGTGTAAAAATGTAAAATTACGTTTGTTTTTTTTATGCAGAATGATAGAGTCCCCTAGAATGTTTTCCCACTTAAACTTTTAAAACTTTCCTGTGAAATAATCAGAAAAAAAAACTAAATTTTACATTTTTCTTCAACAAAATCGAGTTTTTTGAACGGCCATACTTCAGAAACTAGCAGCTCTAGAACATTCTGTTTTTTTTTAATTTTATGCAGAATTTTAATCTCTCTCATTTTTACGTTGGATGCACTCACAAGAAAGTGTGCTAGTTTGAGAGGTCATAGCTCGGGACCTATTAGGGTTAGAGGGTTTGTTTTTTTAATTTAAAGGAAATTGAGTCTCTGGTCCACTTTTACGTATGACCATCAGGGACAACGGTATTTCATAAAATCTGTAAAGTAAAAAAAATGGGGTTCTTTAGAAGGGCGTATTTTGGAAACTATTAGGGCTAGAACATTCTTTTTGTTTTTTAGTTTTACGTAGAATTTCATTAGCTTATTTTTTCTTTAAACTACTTTTAACGTAGGATACAATTGACGATTTTGTGATTTTTTGTACCTTTTTCAAAACAATTTTCTGGGTTTTCGACTGAATTAGAATTCATAAACCCAGGGTCTTTTTTTCAACGCCTAAATAATGCGTTGTTTCGCTACAAAAGTACCTGATGACTGGAATATTATTATTTTTGTACATAACTATGTGTGACACTTGCCGCCATATTCCTATTCATAGCAAAATCTATGACCACTACAACGTTAGTAATGTATTTGTTTCTTTCAGGCATCTTTAGGAAGAGTTTTAAAATCTATAATAGCATTTAAAGGCCTAATGATCGAATGGGTTGTAGTTAAGGCACACTCCGAATCAAATGACTTATGGACTGAATCTCGTTATAAAGTTTTTCGTAAAGTCACAGAAAACTGCCACGCAGCCATGTGTCATTTTCATTCCCCCACAATGCCAGAACTAGCTGTTCGTTCGTTCATGGTAAATATTTACATAATGAATCTCTTAAAAACCGATAATTTTTAAATTATAGTATAAAAACCAATGTAGGAAAATATTAATTTCATGCAACCAAAAGTGAACTCAACTAGTGCATTAAATTCTCTGTTTTCAGTCTTATATAAAAGTTACCCAAAAAGTTAAACGGTTAAACGAGTTTCTTATTCAAAACTACTAAAAAATGTTCATAGCATTGTCACTACAAAGTTGCATATTTGATGGAAATTTGTCGTTGTTTAAACTTTTCAAACCTTTTAGTGACCAATTTTGTCAAAAACGTAATTTTTATATTTTTTGTAATTTTGAAGCAAAGAAATTGGCCAATTGAATAAGTTAATCATATTTATTCAAATAATGTGATTTTTACTTTGCAGCACTGGTTTCACAGTTACAACACTCTATTTAGCAGCCCTTGCAAGCGGTGTGGAAACCATCTTCATAACAATCTTCCTCCCACTTGGAGAGATTTACGTACACTTGAACCTTATCATGAGGAATGTAAATAGTTTTAATGTACGATCAAATATTTGTAATAAAGTTAAGATGAAATTTGATTTAGTAATAATATATTAATAAGAAAATGTGGTACACTTTTGCTATAAAAACAATAAACAGAATATCCTGGGGCTTATTCACCTGGATTTGAATTATTCAAAGTGAAACGTTTTTTCAAAGGTTTTTTGATATTAAAGAAAACCAGAGATGATACAGTAAATTCATCAAGCGAAAATTGGGCATAAAGGGGAAAACGAACCCCTCTAAATATGATGTTGTGAATCTTATTCTACTATCACTTATGAGCAATCTAGGGTAAACAAAAATGTTTTATTCTCTTCTATTTCACATTCCTATACTGGAAATTATGGAAGAGTAAACAATGATCCTCTTGGCAAGTAATATGGTGTATGTGAGTTTAGGTGCTTTCAATGTAATAGTGTGTACTTGAGATAGTTGAGATAATCGGTAACTATCAGGTTCAAAGAGCATAGGAAAAGTTACCAACTACAAAAGACTAACTTTAATTTGAGTAACCACTTAGTATATTCAGGTCACAAATTGTGTGTACCCATTTTAAACCAAAACTTTTACAATTTTGTAATAAAAGTCAAAAATTAAATACATAACTTTTAAATGTGCAATTTTGTGGCTTTATCGGTCAATGGAAAAGCAAATTTGAAAAATATCTTCCTAGATCAGGATTCGAACCCGAGACCTCTATGCATACAGCATGTTTTCCGTCGGGAAAAAAATAATTTATTATTACGTACTTTAAAAAAATTACATTTCATATATCTAATTTCAACTGGTGTAGTGCCTCTAACCCTTGATTGAAGTATTAGTAAGATGTCTAACCACAGCGTGTTAAAACGACCACAACGCACCTTTACCCTTCGCCCGTCCCACCCCGCTGACAGCTTAAGCAAGTGCTGCCACAATATTGCAAGAACGCAGTGAAATCTTTAGGGTTTACGAATTTGCTATTTTGTATCTATGCGATGAAGCAGTCGGTGGAGGCATGGTTAAAATAGTAGTTTGCCAGCCGCCAAAAGCCTTCTAGAAAAGATTTTCGTTTGCACTTTGTTGCTAAAATGTAAGACCCACTTCAAATCATTCCCCATCCCTTAAGAATGCAAAATCGCCTGGTCGTCCAAAAATCGTCGTGTGCAGGGGGTGGCGGGGGGTGATTTTTGAAAATTTTGCAAAGAAATTTTTTTGCTTCTTTTACATCCACGTCACCTGGGCATGTATCTGCTAAAATCTTAAATCAATATTTTAATCAGAAATATATTTTTTTTAATTTTTAAAATTACCATATACAATGCTTTCATATGGAGCGCCTTAATGAATAAACGCTCGCCCTGAAACGCCATAACTGTGATATACTTTAACTTGTCTTAAGTCGAGAACCTTTTAGTTAATCAAAAAAATCGTTTCTACAAACGTTGTAGATCGAAGATCGAGAATTACATTGTTTTTTTCAAATTCTTAATCCGATGGCTAGTTTCGTAAAAAAAATTGAAAATTGTAACACCATGTCGTGCCGATCGCGGTCGGGCGTGGAGACGCGAGGAACGTTGAGATTACCGTGGCAAGTGCAGCCGAAACACGACTCTATGTTTCAGGGCGCATATAAGGTTGATACTCGCCTATTAACTTGCTCTTTAGGCATCTTGGACGCTTTTAACGCGACTTTCTTAATAAATCTTTTGTTCAATGAATTGAATTTATTACTTTTAATGGTAATTAGATTTTCTTTTGATTTTTGCAATAATAATAATTGTAAAATACGGAAAAAATATATAGGTAAGTACCTACATCAGTAAGCAGTGTAAAAGTTTTATTGAATAAGTATGAAGTTAACAATAAAAAAAATAATAATATTTATTGGTTTACAGTCCAGTAGATTTAAAATCAAAAATTAAACTGAGGACCCATTAAAAAAGGAGCTGCTAAAAAGCGGGAGAAAATTAGTCAAGACTGCGTCATTTGTCAAGAAACAGGAAAATTAATAATATCAAAAGAAATATCCAAACAAAGATTTATTGAATGCACGAAAGTTCGTATAAATATCTGCCAAGGAGAAGATGCCAGGTTGTTGCATATATTTACAAATTTGAATGATTTAAAAGAGCGAGATTATTTACAGTGGCACAAAAACTGCTACAAAACGTATACAGTTCCAAAAATATTTCCTCATACAAATTAAAATGTGCGAAAATAATTACTGATCTTTTCCAAGCGGAAACATCCCGAAAACGTTCCTTATGGACAATTTCATTTGATGTGCATAAGTGCGTATTTTGCCAAAAACGTTTAAGAAATCAAAAACTGTACCAGGCCATGACCAAGAACATGGAAGACAAAATTTAAACTATATCGCGAAACAATTCGTTATTTTATTCCAGAATAGGCGAAAATGATTTAATTGCATCTTCTCCTTGGCAGATATTCATACGAACTTTCGTGCATTCAATAAATCTTTGTTTGGATATTTCTTTTGATATTATTAATTTTCCTGTTTCTTGACAAATGACGCAGTCTTGATTAATTTTCTCCCGCTTTTTAGCAGCTCCTTTTTTAATGGGTCCTCAGTTTAATTTTTGATTTTGAATCTACTGAACTGTAAACCAATAAATATTATTTTTGTTATTGTTAACTTCATACTTATTCAATAAAACTTTTACACTGCTTACTGATGTAGATACTTACCTATATATTTTTTCCGTATTTACAATTATTATTATTGCAAAAATCAAAAGAAAATCTAATTACCATTAAAAGTAATAAATTCAATTCATTGAACAAAAGATTTATTAAGAAAGTCGCGTTAAAAGCGTCCAAGATGCCGAATGAGCAAGTTAATAGGCGAGTATCAACCTTATATGCGCCCTGAAACATAGAGTCGTGTTTCGGCTGCACTTGCCACGGTAATATCAACGTTCCTCGCGTCTCCACGCCCGACCGCGATCGGCACGACATGGTGTTACAATTTTCAATTTTTTTACGAAACTAGCCATCGGATTAAGAATTTGAAAAAAGCAATGTAATTCTCGATCTTCGATCTACAACGTTTGTAGAAACGATTTTTTTGATTAACTAAAAGGTTCTCGACTTAAGACAAGTTAAAGTATATCACAGTTATGGCGTTTCAGGGCGAGCGTTTATTCATTAAGGCGCTCCATATGAAAGCATTGTATGTGGTAATTTTAAAAAATAAAAAAAAATATTTCTGATTAAAATATTGATTTAAGATTTTAGCAGATACATGCCCAGGTGACGTGGATGTAAAAGAAGCAAAAAAATTTTTTTGCAAATTTTTCAAAAATCACCCCCCGCCACCCCCTGCACAGGACGATTTTTGGACGACCAGGCGATTTTGCATTCTTAAGGGATGGGGAATGATTTGAAGTGAGTCTTACATTTTAGCAACAAATTGCAAACGGGATGACACGATAGAAGAAGCTTTTTACTCTACTAAAAGGCGCTGGTCCATTTCCCACTGTATTGGGGTGGAATGACTAATAATGCAATCGCTGTGATGAGAATGATCATATTCAATTAAATTTAATATTTCTTGATCCGACGAGTCACTGCTTTCATCCATCCAAATTCATAGAAGTGAAATTATAGCATTCAGAAAAAAACAACAAATTGTTGATATTTAAAAGTATATATACTTTTTACACGATCGTAGATAAAGTACTTTAAATAGTCGATCGAACTGATAAAAGTTTATAGCGATCGGCGTTAGCGGTTTTTTTTGGAGCGGTTGCATCTTTAAAATTATCAGCAGTAATAGTAGAGTGCTCAGAGGCTCAAAATGTTCATCCTGTGGGGGTTTAAAGACTAAAAGCTGACACCTGTCTAAATCGACGGTTTATATATAGGTTAACTTCCAAAAACAGTTGTCCTAAGATTGTCCTGTGCAGAAGGGCGTTATTAAATATTTTCGAGTTATGTGGTGCATCAGATAGCCGAAGCTCAAATCTTTGTTTGGTAAAAATTTTAAAAACTTTTCTGTGGCGGTGTGACTGTAAAAAAATAAATAATTTTCCAAAAAGCATTGTGTCTTATGGTAAGTGCAGAGTTTAAGGGCTTGTATCTCGGTTCGAAGCTCGCTAAAAACTAATTCATTTTGCCGTATTTGTACGTTTCTCACTCCATAAGTCGGAAAGTAAGCCTCAAACAAAGAAATGTTATTCTTTAACAATTGAAGGCCGATGCTTTCTGATTACGACGGTACTTTTTAATATAATTTTAGTGAAATAATAACACGAGTTTGATTAAAAAACGAATGCAACTACAAAATCTGCAAGCGATTGAAACTCGAACCTCGATCACCCTCTCTTACCGCACTATGCCCCGCGCTCGGCAGTAACCCATGTTTGCGACCATCATTTACTTTGTCAATAATTTTACAGTTAGTTCACAACAGCGAAAATCACATGTATGGGCCGCGATGGAACACATATTTGTTATTATTTTGCTGACACGCACAAGTTTCAACTTCTAATTTTAAATTATATTAACAAACTTTATGCACTGCTTTTCGCTGCGTATCTAATAATACGGCATTTTGCTTGGGATATATTATATTTATATAGGGTGACATTATCAGAGTTTCAAAGATCAAATCAAATTACATGCAAATTGTGAAATGGTATTACTAATTCGAAGATAGCGATCGTTAGTTAAGATAATGTCTTAATGATAGATACATATTATTTAAGTCAATGTTAGGTCGCAAATAATGTTTACGAATATCTTTTAGTGCACTTTTAAAGACAAATTACAAATATGCAAAAATATATGAATTAAAAAGTTATAGACAGTTTACAAACGACCTGTAAAATAAAACTGTTGACGAATCAATAATAAAACTGCGGTAAATCAAAACTATAGACCATGATAAGTTTGCAGCGATTATTCAAATTTAGCTTAGTACCGTTTTAGTGACCAACAAAATATTGCAGCTGCGCTGTAATTTTTAAGAAAGGTTTTACACCAGGCTCAGTTTAACTCATGTTCTAGGCACCAGGTATCGAGCGACGCGCCCCCATAGCGGCTAGAACTTCGTCCTCAAACGTTTTCCCCGTAATGGTTAGCCATCTTACTAAATACTTCAATCAACGCTCTAACTAAGGTAGTGATGGGCCATCCGGTAATTTTTTTAGTAACGGTGATTGTTGATTATGATTTAGAATGATGCTGAAGCTGTTCAGCAAATTTCACTATGTCTAGCCATATGTATTTTATAGTGATTCATGTGAAAGTTATCATTCATAAGAATATGGGTACACTAGTTTTTGAAAGAAGTAGATACCTAAACTCAGACGTACTAATAATTTTTTATCGAAATTTAATGTATTGTCTCGCACCTCAATAAAATAAATAAAATCAGAGTGCAATTTCAATTAATTATGTTACAAGATACGGCAAAAGGTTTTTGAATAGAAGGGGAAATACTGAAATGTAAAAGGAAGAGTGTATATTACATTCATATTTGAGCTATTTGATGCAGTAATTTCTGCTAAATGCTTCGTTAATAAGTATAAAAATCACTGGGTGCTGTTATTTTGTCGCTTAGTTACTGCCACTATCAGTAATTTTCAATTAACGACGAAAAAATCAGCGGCAATAAAATCTTGCCGACTCTAGCAGAAATACAGTTTTGAAAACAATACTTGCAACATAATTATATGTGCAATTATTGAAGACAGCAAGACTTTTAGCAAAGATTATTTAATTTTAAGTATTTAATTTTGATTCCTAACAGTATATGTTATATGTAGATGAAAAACTTCTGGAGTCTTGACAGGCTCTTTCGCTTACCTTCAAGCCCCATTTGGGGTGTGCCCTTGCTTAAGCAGTCATTTGAATCTTTTTCTTGCAGCTTCACTCAGCCGCTGATTGTCCTTCAGTTAGAGCTTTGGAACGGTCTCCTCAAGCTGTTGGTTATCGTTCTCTTTAACGGATGAGACGTTGTTGTTGATGAGGGAGGCATATGAGATCACCACTATCTCCATTCCTCTTCTCTTCTCTTTATGACGTTTTTTCCCTTTATGAGTTTGTTGTCTTTAGCCTCCATCTTTCATGGTCCTCCCAGTCTCCTCCAACCATTTGAATATGCTTTTGGCCACCTGTGTTCGTGCATCCTTTCCATATGTCCGTACCAACGAAGGGTTGTATTTTCTAAGTTTCTGGTAGTGGATGAAGTAATTCCCATTTCTTTCCATATCTCTTCTGTTCTCCGCATCTCTCTCGTTTCGTAATTTGTAGACAGCTTCTGAAAAAGTCCAATTCGACTGTTTTTATTTTGTTTCTCAAGCTCTCTGTTACTGGCCAGACTTCTCCCCCATACAAGTTGATACTTTCGATTATACTATGAAATATATTTTTCTTGGTTTCTTTTTTATGTTATTGTACCATAGACCTCCATGTAGTGCTCTAGTTGCCGCTTTTCCTTGTCTGACCCTGTAGTTTACATCTTCATCTCCATTCCTATTTGGGTAAAAACTTTCCCTAGTGTAGTTGGAGAAGTGTCACCCCCATTATCTTTTTTACTAGTGTCTTCCATGCGAGTCCTACGAGTAGCTAGGGAAGAATTGGTTCGCCACGGCAGAGCCGCGCCATACCGTGGTAAGAGTAGTTGAAACTGGATGTCCCCCGGTATCCAGAGTCCGCTTACTAGCGACCAAGCACCGCCTTAGTCAAGCAACTCTCGGCGTAAGCTGTTTCACCTTGGTTTGGGAGGGGTTAGTATGGGAAAACTTGAGGTAAGCTACCCAGGCGGGTCTTAATCATCTTAGCTCTATTCCAAGAGATTGGGATTTTTATTGAGGTTATCTCCTCTTAGTGCAGGCGGTTAAGCCAAGACCCTCCGCACTCTTCTGCCCGCGAGACATGACTACGCCATACAATAGACATTTTCCTCGTCAAGTAATGCGCAGAACAATACTGTGATTTGTACCACGCCAAATCGGTCTCGATGCATCCATATGAGAAATGCGAACTCTTTAAGTTAAAATTAAGTTCTATTTGAATACAATATTCCTACAGTAAATGTGTTATGTTTTTATATTATGATGCAGACCTCAGTAAAGTCAACCATCCTTAACATAATTATTACCTGTTTGTAAATTGAGGCGGTACAAATGCCATAAACCACGTGCGAGTTGGAGTTTGACGACACAACATCGCACTGAACCTCTATAATACCCTGTGGGAAACTATTAGTTTGTGTGTTGGTATTTATTTCGAATAGAATGTGCGTTGTGTTGCTATTGTTTGTAATGTAACAAGCGGTGTTGGTGTCGCACATTTTTTGCCGAAAGGGAAAAGTAGGAGTGCGTGGTCGATACAGGGACGTATAGGTTGGGTGCGTACGGCTCGGGCCAACAGAAACAATGAATATGTGCGAAAGTCTAACACAAAATATGTAGAAATCTGTGTATTGAAATTTTGGATGCGAAGTAGGAATTCTCGATAAACTTATGTGGATTCTACAGGAACGTGAACCAAACGCGTAAC
Source organism: Ctenicera cuprea (assembly GCA_958336395.1). NCBI lineage: Eukaryota > Metazoa > Arthropoda > Insecta > Coleoptera > Elateridae > Ctenicera > Ctenicera cuprea. The sequence goes on along the minus strand of OY284495.1, from coordinate 39,916,774 downwards.
CGATATGGGCAAATGTACTGACATTTATTAACTGAGCAAATAACAGTAAATACTTAACCCTCATATATCACGTTATTGGCCCAGCAATGCAAATGCAAAGATTTAAATTAGATTTAGAAGTAGAGCTGGAGTAGATAGGCAAAAAAAAACTAGCATAAGAAGAACTGAGAAAGACATAATCAGCTAAAAAAGAGTAAAACGGACTTAAGTTTCCAGAAGAAGTCCTCCTAGCCCTTTACTGTGAATTTGTCTTGAGTGAGTGTAACAGATTCAACGACAAGTAAAGGCTTGCTTTTAAAAAGTTAGTTAACCCTGTGAAGCAAAAAGTTGCGAAAGCCGATAATCGGCCAGTAGGTAACCTTTAAATAATAATTTTGCTGCAAAACCTATTCTTGAAACAGTTAAGTGCTCTTGAAAATTCCGAAAACCGTACATAAATTTTGTCATCAGCGTTCCTGTTGGCGTACACAGCTGTGAGTTTGGTGTCGCTTTGATGTCAGCAGATAACTGAAATATTATGCGCTGTAGAATGTTTGTAATGAAACGGCCGTGCCTGGAGCATAGGGGAAGGGGCGAGTTATCAGTGCGCTTTCGCTTTTACATTTTTTTATGTATGATGATGTTTATGATTCCTTATAAGTTTCACCGACATTTTCTAGGTTTTGATGCATTTCTCCAAATTAGAAAATTCGATGTATACGTATATTTAAATTTTACGCGTACTCAGTATGTATACTTACCACTCTAATTAAAAAAATTGTTATCGTCTGTAATTAATAAAGTTTCTATCGTTTCGGCAACTCTTTTTTGTAAAGTTAAAATTAAAAAATTAATTGTAACGGCCGCCGTTTTAAAGCTAACGACTTCGAGATAAAATACGTATTTTCAACAATACTATGCCAGAAAAGTATAAACAGTATAAACCATTTAAATAAATTCGAAATGTAGTTTGTTAAATAAAAATACGATGATAGTTGTACGTTTATTAATAATATTTGGTTAGAGAATAAAATACGTTATAGACATAAATCATTCACGATCCTTTAATAGGCGCTAAAAGTTCTACCACTATGAGTGCCGCAGTTAGAGCACCAACAATTAAAACGTATACGCCTAACAGTAGCTTACGAGCTCCAGAATACTGAAAATGATAATTAAAATTACTAATAATTTGCAATTTAATGTCGAGACAAAAACTAACCGGAGCATCGACATTAGTCATATTTGCAGACATCTTTCCAGAAGTATCCAAGTCTTTTACAGGGAAAACTGTTATTTGTTTATTAGAAGAATTATCGTCTAAGCAGCTCAATATCTATAAATATAATACATAAAGCAAAATTTTACATAAACGATTTAATTATTTAATTAATTGTAAGTTACCGATAACATCAAGTGCATGACAATATGAAATACGACAAACGCGACTAAAATCCAGTTGAACCACTTTGGAAGTTCTGCTTTATGTAACTTCACGGCAAAGAATATTGTAACTACTGTAAATAACACAAAAGTTAAAACCTATGCACAAAAATATAACTAATATGGGGGACCTGGACTGTAGACACAAAGCTTACTGTGCATATCGGTCACATAGACACAAAGGCCACCGGAAATTTCGCGTGCCCATATCAGACACATTGGTCTAGTAGACCACCACAACCACCACCTTGAACACAACCGCCACACCTTTAGTTGGACACAACAGCCACCGACACTAGGTGCCGTTGACCGTTATGTCCAAAGTGGCTGTTGTGTTCACTAGACCAATGTGGACGTTGTGTCCAGGTGAAGGTGTGGCTGTTGTCGCCACTAGACTAATGTTGTGTGACCGATATAAATACGCGAAATACCAAGTGGCCGTTATATGCAGGAGACCGTTATGACCAGTGGTTGTTATATCTTAGACCCTTTTACATGCAATTTTTTAGTTTAATGACACTTTGCTAATACAAAACTTATACAGCAAGACGAGCAAAAATTAGTTAGTCAAACCATACCTTAAAATTCTTATAAAATTTGACATCGTTATAAGTACTCTAGATATGGTAGAAATGTTTCAAAATGAGTAATTTTTATCGCATTATTTTGTTTAGAATATAAATAAGAATATCTTATATACAAGTAGGCTATGGAATGACGAACGATTTTTCAATAAAAATGTCAACAACTAATTTGACAAGTATTATAGTGGGGAATTATAGCTTAGGGTGCCTTGAATGCCATTAGCAGATGTCAATATCATCCATGGCACCCTACAATAAAACACTCTTCACAAAAACATGTACCTAACACTTTTAAAATGGTTAACAACGTTAAGAGCGCGCCGCGCCGAGGCACACGACACAGATGGCGCTAGTATAGACATCATATAGGCATTTTTATATGTACTCAGCGACTTATTTAAAAAGAAAACGAAATGAAACAAGTTAATAGATGTTACTTAATAAAGTAACTTAGATGCTCAGATAATTATTTTCTTGTGAAACATGCAAATATGGTAAAAACACTTACTTTTCTTAGCAAACATAAAACTATAAATTTAACACTATTCTTCATTTGTATTTACGCTGATCATCTAGATACTGTTATAATAGGTACACCAATTTAAAATTTTTGTCAATTATTTAAACTATGTGCCAGCTGCGTAAATTTAAAAATTCGATGCGAGAACGTCAACCATGTTTTTGAACAAAAGGAATCAGCACGGATGGCGCTACGGCGATAGGCATTTGGCGCGTTAATTTAAAACTTTTAACAAATTTCGCACATAAATAAGAGATTATTGCACACAAACCCACGAGCAAGTAATACTGGGAATTGATTTTATGCCAGAAATCAATAATTCTGCTAGTACAGTGCCGTAAAGAAAAATATATGCACGTCAACAGACAGCATGTGACGCTACCTGTTTATGTTTAATAGAACCATCAGTAATTAAATTCAAATTTAGAATGACTAGTGCCTCTAGCGTCAAAAACAAAAAGATGCCACGACGGCGTGCTCTTAACGTTATCTGAATATATTGAATATGACCTTTTGTTCTCTTGTGGCAGAGGGAATTAGACATAAACACACAATCGTTTATGCATGATGGAACGATCCTTTACACTGCAAGACACCTTTTTCTACGAGACATTCAAAAACCGTGTGATTTGGAATAAATTTTTGGATGTTTGCAACGCTACAGTCCACACTTCAAGTCCCTACGATTACCGTCTGTAAGAAAAAATATTTTTGTACCAACTCTTGGAGAAATCGGAGAAAACAGTGCAACTACAGTATAGGACTGAATTCATGAAGAACTTTGCCGCACCTAGTAGTCGATAAATAATTTATGGTGGTTCGACTGAAAACGGTAGGGTACTAGAATAAAACGAAAGACCTATATTGCACATGTAATTTACTATTAACTGTTTTTAAAACGAATTATTTTATAAGATCACATTGGTACAGGTACATACATGTACCTGGAAGACAATGTACGAATGTGAAACCAGGAAACGGAAGAACTAGAAAGAGAGTCAGGAAAAAATCATGAAGTGCACGGAATGTGTTCAATAAACTAGCAAACAGCAGAGTTGAGAATGGGCCACTGCACAATTTAGGCAATAAAAAAAACACGAATAAAATGAGAACACGTAATAAAACTACTTTTGGTTCAGGAAAACTACGGAAAACATCTAAACCAGGACTAAGAAAGGGTGGCAGGTGAAGATAAAGAAAACACGGGAGAGGGCAAAATCGCGCGCGATTTGTAACAAATCGGTTGGGAAACTGTTACAGAACATAACAGTGGCGTGCGAATAGCTAAGAAACTGACCTAAGATAAAAAGGCTTGGAGAACCTTTACAACACTATCTAGAAAGACAAATCCCGACACCACAACAGTAAAAGTGGAATGATCAAGTATGTAAGCATATGCTAAAAATGTTGATTCAATAAAACTCTGGTTTATACTTTAGAACAAAATCGTTCATCATTTCGTGGCCCAAGTTGTAGTTATTTGGTTTAAATTATTATAATAACATTTTCTTCTTACTGGCAAATATGTGAGCGGCGTTTCCTCCGAGCCAATGCATCCAGTTGAAAATGGGTCGTTTCGACGAACCAGGATGCGGTCTAAAGAAAGCGCCAATCGGTTGTATAAAACACAAAGCAGTCACTGTAAAACCAAATATGGCATGAGGATTGTCTTCGGTCCAGGCTTTCAATTCGACTATGACCAAAACAAACGCTACGAAATTTAACGCCCAAGTGAGAACCATGAGGAAACGATGCCACTGCAAGTGTTATAGACGTATTAATTTTTTTTTAAACATGACATTTTTAAATACTTACAGCGAACCACAAATCCTTTCCACACATTTTTTTGCCGACCCAAGTCTCTTTGTAATAACGAGCAACAAAAGTTCCCAAAGAAGCCGTACCAATCCAAGCTGCCAACATAAACGCTCCATGCAATTTTAACAAAATCTTAGATGCTCCTTCCACGGTCGACGCGTCCGACAGGTATCTACTGCTGGAGCTCGCAAGTTGACCCATATTGTGGTATTCAACTCTGTTTTCTAAAATGTAGTAAAAAATAGTAATTTTCACTAAACTCTATTATATTATAATTACGTTTAAGTTTGGTTCCAGCTGCAATTAAAACAAAGTATTTTGTGTGTACAAGATCGAACTCTTTGCCATCTATAGTAGTCAATGCGTCACGTGACACTTTACAATACAAGTCTCCATCAACTACACTACTGGCTAGCAACTGAATTCCATTCTGTGGCTGATAAAACAAACGATTTAATGAAAATAGAACAATATTTAACATTTATTGTGCATACATTATCTATTCTAACAGAACTTAAGTAAGGTCGGGGAGTTGTCCATGAAAGGTACGCTTTTACCAGACCGGAACTTTCTGCAACACATTCTATTACAGAGTCATCTCCCATTAGATTGTCGTTGGAAAGTCCCACTCCAACCCAAGCTGGTGAACCCACAGCTTTCATTTCAAACTCGTAATGATCTCCACTAACGGTGATAGCCACCACTGCTTTACAATCTTGATTAGCCACGCATCCATCGAGAATGCCAAAACATAGTTTCCTCACGCCACAACCTTCGTAAAAGTGGTCGGAATTTATACCTGCAGGTGTTGTTTCTTCGGGAAGGTAGTGTGGTAGGGTTGCTGCTTTAGGACTGGGGGCTTTTTCATTGTCTTGGTAGCGTTCGGAAATTTGAAGAGTTTCCGATTCCACGCCCACCCAGAAGGTATAGTAGTCTTGAGCGACCGTGAAACTGTATATAAATTCTCCACGTTAAATATTTGAATTAAATTCAAATAACTTTCAAAAAATACAACTTACTTAAACGTCACGGGTCCGACGTATTCTAATGGAGGTTTCCAACGGACCTCCACAGATGGTTTTGAGCGAGGGTGGCTGTGTGTGATGGTATCTCCCACCTGTGTGCAGTCTATCGTATGTACATCGTCGTTGGTAGGTTCAAAAACCCCAGCTAATTCTCCGTCACGGTCTCGAGCTTGAAGCATCAAACCTTTGATGGGTATTTCGGTGTTAGACTTAATCGTAACAAGCACATCTCCTTGATGTCGAAGGGTCGTTATGGAGTACGGAGATGGTGTCTGTTGTCTAGCTATACCGCCACTGTGGAATACTACCATGGTTTTACATACCCTTGTCGGAGCGCCTTTGGGAAACGCATTAGTGGTGCTTATAAATAACAGCAACGCAACCACCATCATTTTCTATAAAATAGAATTCAAGTAGGTAAGTGTGAGAGGTTAGAAGCTTAGATCCACATTCTACGCATGTCGTATAGACAATATACGCAAGCGCAATTTTCCTACCACTTCCCTGTTCAATTTATTGGTTTTCAAAGATTTAAAAATTTTGAATTCAAAATCGATATTTTTTCAAAAAGTATAAAATTTTCAATATTTCCACAAGTTTTCAACGCGAGTTATTCTCAAAAAAAATTCAAATTTTTTAAATACTTTTATAATTACTTAACAGATTGTAAATTTCTTGTATAATAAAATAAAATAAAAAAAAATTACTTAAAGTTTTGAAACATTTTGATAATTTTGACATTTTTTCAAAACTTTTGGAAATTTTGAAATTTTTTGAAATTTTGAAAAAAATTTACAATTTACATTTTGAGTATCATTATACTCAAAATGTAAATTGTAAATTTTTTTTTATTTTTTAAGAAATTTTCTAAATTAAAAAAATTATCAAAAGTTTCAAATTGGGAAAATTTTAAAAAAATTAAAAAATTTCAAAATTTCCAAAAATTTTCAACAACTTTCAAAATTTCAACAAGTTTTTAAAGTTTTCACAAAACTTTCATGTATAAAACGAATTTTGAAATTTTTCAAGAATTGTAAAAACAATTCTAGTTTAATATAAAATGGTTAAAAATGTAAAAATTATTGCAATTTACGAAATATAAAAAACAAATATTTAAAAATTGGAATAAATGCGAGGACGACCCCGTGGCGGATGCCCGACAGTTTTTTTTCATGATTTGCACATCGTCACAACATGCCACTATCGTCAGTAAAAATATTTGGCACGTTTCATTGATAATAGCATTTTGCCTTGGCACTTAAGAATTTCTACGTTTAAAATAGAAATAAATTAATTTATTCACAACTATTTTAACGATTTATGTAATTACGAAATATCTTTCACGAGCTTTAGAAAGAACTGTAAAAAGTAAACTAGCTGTGCGTTAAGATGTTACCGGGAATTTAACATGTACCTATATATAAGTTAGAAGCATACAGTTTTTTGAAAAATAACTAAATTATTTAATTTTTGGAAGTTAAGTTCTTAGTATTAAAAAAATAGAAATCACATTCATCCGCCAAAAATTGGGTGGGAGGAGAAAAATTAATGGCTGTTAAGTAATGCTTTACCTAAAAATAAGTTTTGTGAATCTTATTCTACTATCACTTATGAAGAATTTAGCTTAAACATAAACTTTTTATGGTTTTTGCATTATTAAATAAAAAAGCATAATTTTCTATATTCATAAATTCATAGAAGGCGTCACAGAGATATTAGTAGACTGGAACACAAACCAAATTGTAGCTCATTTCTAGCTCTATTAGCCAACAATTTTACATTAGAAAGTGTGTGGCCAGATTTTGAGCTATTTTTTTTTAACAATTTCCAAAATTTTGTAACTGTTTCACTTCAAATTTTCAACTGTTTAAAATTCTCATACATAATAAGATTGCGTTTTTCTATTATAATATTTGAAGTTTACGTCTCTCTCTGCTTACTCGTTGTTTAGTAATAAGGCATTAAGGGCAATGTCTATCAGATTTCGCTTCTAGATCTGAAAAATTCAATTTCAAAACAACAACCGCTGTCGGTTTGAGATTTGTTTAAATTTTATTTTCTGGATGATTTTTTACATAACCGTGCATTTCGAAGCACATCGACCTTGTCCACACGCGTACACCATTACTGCTGAGTTACTGAAGATCTAATTCATGTATTTCCGTCAAAATTTCGAATTTGAAAATTATCATGAAATCAATACTTCCCTATATTAAAAACATAGGAATGTAAAAATGTATACATATATAAATAGATTTATAGATTTTTAAGATTTTTCATTCAGAATTATCTTGACCCTTTTTACAGCAAGTCTTGGTGATATATGTATATCCAATTAATTTCAAATTTTGTTGATGTCAATGTCTACCTTAATTAATGTAATTTTCTGAATTTCTATCTGAAACGTGACGCCCGCTTGTTAAGGCTGCTCTAATGTATTTTTTGTAGAGCGTTCGGTACTATTTAATGGTGGCTAATAGCAATAATTTTCTCGTAGACATTAAATTTATCGAATTGTTTGGAATATCTATATAAAGTAAAATAAATTATTATTTTGAAGCAAACATATACCTGTAGAATACAAAACTCAAAGAAAATAATACCACAATAAAATTATTATATTGATTTTGCAAGATCCTGCAATATCGTCACTAATTTATTTATTTTTTGTTAAAAAATTACTTTTTTTGCAAGTTATGAAAAAAAAACAGTTACAGTTGAATATCTATACTAATTTTTACTTCCCTATGCTTTCAATATCACAGCGACCAAGTATTGATTTCATGAAAGTTTTCGAATTTGAGATTTTGACAGAAAAAACGCGCGTTTGGGATCCTCACGAATTCAAAAACGTGGCTTTTAGAAAAATAAAGTCAAAAATAAACGAAGCACTTTTCCTGAACTTTCCTGCACTTTAAAAACATTTGCATAATATATTTCCAAAATTTATAATGCTGCACAACGTTTTAGTACAAACAGCAGTGACGCGTTTAAGCGTAAGTCGCGCGTCTAGGGCTGCTAATGTTTAGCGGCTCGCAAACAATTAAAAAATAAATTTTGCACTATTTCGTTATTTTTATGGATACGTCTTTATAGTAAGCAAAACATTAGAACAAGAAATAACATAGTATAATGTAACATATTAGATGCTTCAAATACAGTGCCAATAATTGCCAATAAATAAAACAATAATATGGAATCACACAGCTGTAAGTGCCGTAAAACTCGTACTCAACAGCCATTATGCGGTCACAGTATTTACCTCTGCATTCAGTCAAGTTATTACAGTCGCCGGGTCGGCTCCGCATTGTCTGACAATTTAGAAAACCAAATTTCTTGTAGTAAGAAACAATTGTAATTTATATGTTATTTGCAAACAAATTTTTTGATATAAAAAAAACAGAGACGACACAGCAAATTAATCAGCCAAAAATTGAACGTGAGAGGAAAATTAACCTCTCTAAATATTCCTGCACCCAAAAATTGAAAAAGTGACGTCCCTTATTCATTATCACTTATGAGCAATTTAACTTAAGCAGAAACTTTTTATTGTTCGACGTTTATTTAACAAAGGAGTATTAAATTTCGGTTTTTAAAAATTCATAGAAGGCGTCAGTCACAAAGAAATTGGCGGGTTAATATCCTAACCAAATTTTAGTTCTCCCCAGCTCTACAAGCCTACCAAATTAAAAGAATATATATGTGGCCAGTTTTTGACTAATATGTATTGTTTTGAAAATTTCCAGATGGGATTTTAACCCCCCAGAATGAGAGTTATGGAGCGCACATTCTCTGAGACCGAAACTGAAACTTAGACATGCTCAGACATATTGATTTCAGAAACTTAATTTTTCGAATATGAAAACGGAATGTGACCGAAGACGTTAAGATCGCAGGACGCTACGATTTTTTGATAATTTTGACTTTAATGCGTTATTGCTCAAAAATGAGTTGTCAGATCGGCATAAACTCTATTTACTATAATACAATAAGAGAACAAAACGTGTATTATAATTTCTTTTATTAAATGCTGAGTGGAATTACGTTTGTCCATTTTTGTAAATAATGTAAGTCAGTTCGCGCATACACGATTTAACCTTGAATAAGTTCGTTGATTTTGTAACCGGATTGGCAACCCATGGAACTCTTTTAGAACCTGAATCGTCCTGATAAATGAGCCTTATGAGTGGTGAACTGAGATAGACCGTGGTAGGTTTCATTTAAATAAAAAAATAAAAAGCCAAGGCCGTATGCGTGGCGTTGTTACAAGGCACAATCAACGTAATAAGTTTGCACGTCGCTGGATGGGTCGTATTAGTTAAAATTCTTTAATAAAATGTATTTACTTTTAAAAATGAGGTGTGCAGAATTTGATATATGTGTTTCTGTTAACGGAAAATACCGTAAAATACGAAAATTAAAAGTTTAGTCACCTTGTTAGGAGGCGAAATCGAGGATACATTGTACAGGGTAAATTATGTAAGTGTCACTTTCCTACTATTTCTTAAACTATTGAGAACATCAAATTTTGCTTGGTAATAAATGTTGTTTCGGTCTAATGGCAGAATCCTACATTTTCTGTAATATCACGTGACCAAGAAATGACGTCAACGATAGTTTTCTTAAATGACATTATACAGTGAATTCCAATGTAGGTGGAACATTACAGTTTCTCATGGAAAGTATGTAATAGTTTTATATTACATTTCTAGGAGATTTTTATTATTTACTGTTTTACATCACCGGATGGCAATTTATTTGAAAAGTTAATATAAATATTGTTTTTAATAAATTATTTAATAATAATGAAGCCATTAGTGCACTGATATAATCGGTTGCGAAATCAAACTTCAAATGTCTCCGTGGCGCACTGGTGTAGAATCTGCTTTGGAAGCTTATGGGTTCAAACTTCAGGTTTGCTTTTTATATTTCTTAAATTACTACAAAAAGACATATTTTTATAGTTTTTTTTAACTCCTCAGGGCCCGTCTGCATGGTTTCGGAGGGACTGCAGCCTAGAGGGCGTGTTGTGCTCGCTCTGATTTTTGTCACGCCCGCTCAGTGATTCTGGTTCCCTGTAACATAAGATACAGGTTTCTCACTGGGTGCCCCTTAAAATTATTCGGTTTTATTTTTGGTTTTCCAAATATGCATTGTCTTTTTCTCACCAACGCATCACAGTTGCATAAAATATGCATTGCCGTTTCTGGTTCCTTGTCGCATATAAATTAAATTCTCCAATAAATTTCTGGATGCTCTGGAGGTGTTCCTTGACAATCCTGAGCTGCATCCTGCTAAGCAGTAGTAGTTCTGAAGTTCTCTTCTTGCAAGGTTCGTCTATGAACGCCTTGCTGCGATTGTGTCCTGGTCTGTTATTCAAGTGCGTTGTATGTTCATCTAGCATCCAGTCGCTGACATAACGACGCATTGCGATTCTTGGTGATCTGGGACCCAGAGCAGTCTCACCTTGTTCTGCTCTGCCAGATCGTTGAGTTCTTCGCAACATTCCCATACCAGTCTGGAAGAGGCTTTAAGGTTCGAAAGAGTTTTTAAGGCCGCCTGGCTATCGGATAAAATGTAGATATGTGATATATGTATGATATACCCGTCTCTGGTTTTGAACCGTCCGTGTACCAGATTGGACTTCCGGAAGGAAACCTCTTTGTAAGTTCTATCCACTCTTTGCGGTCCTGGATTATCACCTCAAAGAGTGTATCTACAAGATGTTTCGGAGCCATATGGTCCGTCTTCATTTTATAAAGTAAACATCCTATGCTACCAATCAAGCTTGTATGCTTTGTACCTGTACTTAGTTTGTGCGTTGAATTTTGCCTATTTAGTCCTAATCTGCCTTCTCTCCTTATTAAAATATGAAGTGAGTTGAAATCCAGAAAAGTCTCCATAGCCGCGGTAGGCGTTGTTCTCATTGTCCCCGTAATATCAAAACAAGCAAGCCTTTGAATTTTGCTTAAGCTTAATTTTGTGGTTTCTTGTTTGATTTTAGGCCACCACACCAGGGCCGCGTATGTTATGGCTGGTTTGACCACCTTGGTGTACAGGCAGTGCACCATGCTTGGTCTTAGACCCCAGGACTACCGCTAAAGTGGTTTCCGAGTTTCTTATGATTTTTCCACTATGTTGGTTCCAAGTAAGTTTGCAGTCTGAAATAACCCCCAAATATTTTACTTCCTCCGACAGATTAATTAGTTTGCAGTTAAGGTGCAAAGGTCCCAAGCCTTCTACAATTTTACTTTATCGTAAATGGCAATATGGTGGTATTTTGGGGACTGACATTGAGGCCTTCGCCTTCTGTCCACCTTGTTACCACATTCAGGGCTCGTTGCGTACTTTCCCTGAATTTGTTGATAAACTTCCTTTCAACTGCAATGACCAGGTCATCCGCGTATCCTAAAGAGGTAAATCCTTCATTACTGAGGGCATAGCAGGGAAGAGAGAACTCCTCCCCGAGGACATCCCGCTGCCACCCTCTGTCGAGGTCTTATTCAGTAGTGAGGTATACACCTTTTAGCGTGCAGTTTATCCACCTGCAGCAGGTCTCTTTCAGCCCCAGGTTCCCTAAGCCTGTGGTGATAGAGTTAAAGGATGTATTGTCGGAGGCTTCTTCTATGTCCAAAAACGCCCCTAGAAGGATCTTTTTATTCTCTAGCGATTTTTTCACCCTCCCTGCTGAGATGATGGAGTGCCGTTTCTGTTGATACTACGCAAACTGATCGCGATGTTGTGGACTCTTAGAACCGTACAGATTCGTGTGAGCAAGAGGAAATAGCAAAGAATGTTACACTTAAAACACATATAGGTACTTACCCTGTACAACGTATTTTTAACTTCGAAAGACTTAAATAATCGGTTGCCGTAGTTTCCCGTAAATAAAAATGAACCATCCTATATATTTAAATGAAATTGCTGGAGAGGATGATTTTTCATTTTAGCTCACCCACCAACTTTTTTGTAAAAAAAAAGATCCAAACAGCTTGTAATAAGAAAAAGTTCCAAATGGCGCAAAAAATTTGGTGCGTACAGTATATTGATGCAACAGTGCGTTAGAGTGTGACTAAATTATGAATGATTCCTTTAACTTACAATAATTACTTCGTTATAGTACAGCATCTATGTATAACATTTTGGTGATTCATCGAAAACAAATCTATCAAGTGATATTTATGAAGAAACAAAATATTTCCAAGTTAAATAGAATCCAATATCTACAGAACTGCATCAAAAAATTCAATCTTCACTCACTAAGATTTAAAGTTCGTTTAAAACACAGCAAACTCCAATCGTCAATATTGACAAACGTTACTTTCGATTCAAATAATTGCTTTCCATCAGGCAGTCCAAACATATTGTTTGTAACGAAAGGAACCGCCTAAGCAACCAAAATTCTAGGCTTGCGGCTCAATTTTGTGTTTATAATAAAACCAACTACTCTTCTCATTTAGCTAAACTGAACTGTTAACAAAATTTTTAAAGCCGCCCGCAAATTTTCAGTTCAGCATGTATTTCGTTGGATATCAACCATAAAAATAAGCAAAGCACTTCGCCTGGACATTCCTATACTTTAGAAATTGTTACTTATCTTATTTTCAAAAGTATTTTTGTATCAACGTTTTAGTGACTATCGATAGCACTATTTTAAGTTATTTTAAACCTAAAATGCCTATTCTAAATGAAATATGCCAAACTTTGTTATTCATCTTACCTGCGTTTAACATCTTTCTGGGCTTTAAACCTATTTAACCAGGGATTACCAGACACTGATTTGAGAAAAAAATAAAGAATTCTCTCGTTGCAGACTATTACAACAAACAACAAAGATTCATAACGACCGTTCGTACATTTCACGTCAGGTATATCACAGCTAAGGCCACCATCAGATGCACGTCGTTACCACATTCTAATGTCTAATAGACAGGGTCGTACTATGGGTAATCAAATTAATCACTATTTTTTTTAAAGGAAAAAAAGAATTTTTTAGGTTAAGAAAATCAAAAATGGAAGAACAAATTCGTCTACCTAAAATTTGGTGGGAGGGCAAAAATTAACTTTGCTATAAAAATGCATAAATTTAAATTTTCGAAATTCGTACAAGGCAACACAGAAAAACTGGCAAATTGGGACACGAACCTTATTAAAATCGGTCAAGGGGTTCCGGAGATATAAGAAAACGCACCGACCCACAGGCAGACATTTTATAAAAACCACTTACTTTTAGAACACCAAAACGTGGTAAAAACAAAATTTAAATATTTACAAAAATTAAAATGTTACAGAAGAAAAACACAAATCACGTTCAATTCTCGTTGCGTATCAAGTATAACGAGTATAGTTACATCTCGCTCTTCCTCATACAAAGCCCATCGGCCATCATGATCGTGATTGAAGAAATCAGTAATTTTTATTTAGATTTTAAAAGCGGTACTGATCTTAATACAATGATTTTCTCAACAACAGAAACTAAACAAAGTGAAATTACAGCACCGCCCGCTATTAAAATTTCAGTAAACAGGAGGAGAAATATAAATTAGCAGTGAGTGTTGTGTTATTTTCCAAAGAAAACCGCTACCAAATTAATAAAACGTGCGGAGAAATCTCTCGAAGTATTTGAAAATCACATAAAAAATCACAGAACAGAGGATGGGCGAAGAAAGTGTAACAATTTTTGAAATTGTCAAGATTGCAGTTTACTTTCGGCTTAGACCGCATCGTCATTTGGAAACCACACCCAGCATAATCAGGTAAGGACCGACCTGTAGCTTGCCTGCCTTTACAAGCAATTGCTATAAAAGTTTAAGCCATATTCGTTCGTGGCCCTTGCCTGCCTAAACAGGGCCGTGTGCTTAGATAATATAAACCTTGGGGAGGACAAGGATTTGATTTTAATCTATTTTGTTTGTCAGGACAAGAATACTTATAAATACCCCCGCTTCCCGAATTCGAATGCAGTGCTTTAATCACTCTAAAGATACAAGCTGCAATGTCTTGCGAAACATTAGTTTGTATGGGTTCACAAACATCTAACAGGCATAAGCCGATTAAGTATTCTTGTCCTGGCAAACAAAATACATTAAGATCAAATCGTTGTCCACCCCGAGGTTTAAATAATCTAAGCACACGGCCCTGTTTAGGTAGGCAAACCTTAGCGTAATTGGAAAAAGAAAAGGTATTACAATAAATGAAGAAACTTGTAAAGCACTACCCAGCAAGAAAGTTACAAGACAGCCAGGGGCGTGCCTAGCAGGGCGTGCGTTGCGTCCACTGCACACGGGCGCCATCGCAAAGAAGGCGCTAAAACTTAAAAAAAAGAAGCGACTATATAAAAAAACCGAACTCTAACAATGCGTACATTATCAAACCACCAAATAAAATCCCTGTGAAAATGGGACTTCCTCGATCCCCATGGTATTTTGCTGTATCGTTCAGAAGCTGTGCATTCATTCAGAGAATCGCCGTTCCTTTCCAATAGGGACTTCCCCTACAGGTGTATGTATCGCACTGTCCTGTCATGATCCACGCACGCATTTTATAACAGGAAGCGTACCGAAACTTAGTACAGGGTGACCACTTTTCTTGAAAACAGGGACAACCGGGAAATCAGGGAAATCCAGGGAATTGTACCAATTTCAACGTAAAGTCAGGGAATTTCACAAAATAGTCAGGGAAAATTCTGTAAAATTCAAGTATTTTAATATTTTTATTTTTGCCTGCTAAACAAAAATTTTGTACCTAGGTATATATTTATAAAATTTATACTTATTTCATTTGGTTTTTCCTTAAAGTTTAGATGTTGTATTTTGTTATGCTTGTTGAAAAATTTCCATTTGCTATAAAGTAATTTAAGTTTATTAATTTTTATGTTGGGTTACAATATTTATTTAAAAAACAACAGTTGAAATTGGGTTTTGTACCATCAAGGAAGTCAGGGCAAAGTCAGGGAATTTGAAAAGCAGTTTTAAGTGGCCACCCTGTAGTAGTTGTGCTTTCTTGAGTTGGTACTTATTATTAATTTTGATTATGGTAAGTACATTTTTAAACGTAAATTTCTGTAATATTGGTTTAATAATAATTTTGTATTTTAAGCGTTTTTGATTAAAAAAAACATTAAAATCGACATCGTACCCATCCAAAAATAATCATGTGATTGTGTAATACTAACAGTACACCTCATTCTTTAACATAATAAGTAGCAAGCTACAACTTGGAAGTTACACGATAAAACTTCTTTTTATAGCGAGGCACGTATTCAACTTTTAATATATATCTAAATAAAGCAGACGTTATTCAAAAAACTAGTTCTGGCCAGTTCGGTGCAACCGCAAACCTAAGTGAATATTATATAAATAAATTATAATTTTTTTTATTCATTTTGTTATTGATTACATAATCAATGATTTTGTCCTCTGAGTGAAGGTGAACTCGCAATAAATAAATCAGAAAAATAGAGAATTTGGTGGGTGAAATGGTGTATTTTTACTTAAATTGTTTAAACATTTTCGAAGGAGAAACCCTACTTACGGTGGGGGCGCCAAAACAAAAGACTTGCATACGGGCGCCCAAACCTCTAGGCGCGGGCCTGCAAGACACCGTACCGAATTTAAAATTGAAAAATGCGTATTTTGTTTGCTGAGAAAGACAAGTATAAGCTGGTACAGATTCAGATGAAAGAAAGAAGAAATGAAATTAAAGCAATTGCCGGAGTGAATTTTCCTCTGTTTAGTAACACAGGCGATTCAGAGCTGAACTGAAAAGTGGACAATTATTCATTCGTTTTTTAACTACTAACGTACTGACACCTTTTTATTTTCAAACGATTTCTTTGATTTTGAGTTGATGGTATGCAGCTTCAATGATTTGCATAATTTAATAACAAATAAATGTAAATTAAGTGCATATTGTACAATTATAAATTGTAGATGTAAAATCTAGTTGACCTTGACGTTGAATGTTGCTTTTGCTTCGCGTCCGTTTTTCTAGAAAATAAATTAAATCTGTTTTACAAAGAACTGCGTGCTATTGGTACATACGTTCGCTTCATACGTTTAACATTAACAGTTACGTAACAAATAACCAGCTAGAATAATTAAACTGCACGCTAAGCTGAGGTTTAATAGATTTGGAATATCTAACATATCTAACCTGGCATTTATTTCAATGACGAACATTCAAGTGATTTTTTTGTTTGTCTTAATTTTGGAGGTTTTTGCATTGGGTATGTATTTTCTCATACATTTTTTTTACTAAATCCAAAAATTATTTAAATCACTTGCTGTACTTGTTTAATTTTTTTGTTATGGTTTTGAATATTGGGTTAAAATATCTTTCTTCGTTTGCCATTAAGCAGGGTGCGGCCCAATCTTGCATAGGGTCTCTATTATTCACAACGAAAGCAAGTTATAAGTTACACAACACAGCTGTTTATTTGTTTTGGTTAGAATTTGATTAAAAGTAACTTGTAATTTTTGTGCTGTGCAGAAAATATCTGCTAAATAGTAAAAAATGTTAATTGAACATAGCTTTCGGAAACTTATTAGATCTGCAGGTATGTAACAAATTTTTTTTTAGTAGGAATAATTCATCAGTATTTAGCCAATTAAATTTTAGTTCTTACCGCTCTGTGAAATCGATACTTCTAACTTGAATGTTTTACAGATCAACATTTTTAGGTTTAATTATTATGATACTGCTTAACCTAATTCCCGTAATGCTAGTATGGAGGATACCTGCCTCTACATTATTGGGTGGACCAGGGACATAGTATGTTACCAAGTGGAAAGAAAGCTTTTTAATTATAATTTCAGAACATGATTTATACTTTTTTATTTAGGGTAAATTAGTTATCAAAGAAATTGTGGTTGATGTGTTGAAGATCTTCACACCATCAAAAGATGAACAAGTTTTCAGGGGAGTTACATCGATGTGTTCTTCACACCATGGTAAAAAGTAGGGATTCAGTATAATGTTAGTATTAAATAGCCGGTTTTCCATATTATTTGACATTTATCTGGACGGTTACTGTCGTTAAGGTTATGAAGGTGACTTCTTAATCTTCTAAGACTGATCTGCATGCTGCTAGTTTTAAGTTGGATTATTATTTAGCCTCATAATTACCCAAGTTGGACTGGTTGGTGTTGTAGTCAATTCACGTTTTTCTTCAAATGTACTAAAGTCCTCTCGCAAACCTAGAAGAATTTTACAGTGGAGGGTTGAATGCTGTACCGTTTGTGTATCTTAGCTGTTGAGTTGTCTCCAAATTTTAAACAATTTACTGTTAATTTATATATTTTCAGATTTAAAAGAGAACGATCGGTGTATCACTCCAAATGCAGAAAACGGAACTTGCATACAACTTAAAGATTGCGCCGTAATCTACACAGCAATATCTACTTTTGACACAGAAGCATTTCAATTTGCTCAAAAGTCACGATGTGGTCCTGGACTTGTGTGCTGTGGCTCTGTGGGCCATCCGAAATCTAAAACTTCTTTTTTGTCGTATACCCCCAAGATAAGTACTACTCCTGCACCACAAGAAGAGATAATAACGTTGTCCAAATTTTCGGATCAGACTGTTTGCGGTTTGGACGTAACTACGACCTACAAAATTAAAGGAGGTTTAATAGCGCAACCTGAAGAGTTTCCTTGGCTGGCTGCTTTAGAATATATTTCTACATATAGTAATAAGAATGTAGGTATTCGATGTGGTGGTTCTCTTATAAATGATAAATACGTTCTGACCGCAGCCCATTGTATAGTACATGTAGAGTTTGTGGTGTAAGTTTATTTAATATCTGGTTTTTCTATCGTGCTTAAATCGACGGTATCTTTCAGCATCAAGGCGTGGTTGGGAGTAACTAATATTACTTCCAATGAAAATTGCCTTAATCTGAATGGGAATATTAAATGCATAAATTCAACAATGAAAGTTAATGTAGAGAAAGCAATACCACATGAACTTTACCACAGTTTACATTCACACAATGACATCGGATTGTTGCGACTGGAAAATCGAATTAAGTTTACCGGTATGACTTGTCAACATAAGTTTAGATAAAATCTTAAATTATCTAGTTTTTCAGATTACATACGTCCGATCTGTTTACCATCCGCAGGTTTGCCATCACCAAGAATTGGATGTCGCATGATGGTTGCTGGATGGGGTGTCACAGAAGACAGTAAGTGTTGTTGTTGTTCACTGCAAGTAACTGTAAGTAAACAATTTCTCACCTGAACCACCCCCACCACTCTTCTTAAGCCCCGCCCTTCGACTAATGAGAGCAAGGCGCACAAGATTAAATTTAGTCACTTTGAATCCGTTTTACTCTGTTTATCTGTTTGTTTAAATCTTCTGCGCTTTGCTTTTGTTGGTCTTATGGCGGGGCTTAAGAGAAATAGTGCGAGTGGCGCGGATGAGGGATTGCCTACTAGCATGATACATACAGATTAACTTTATCTAGTTTGTTTTGTAAATTGTAGATCAATTATCTGATATCAAATTAAAAGTAGAGGTGCCAGTTAAGAATAATAGTATCTGCAACAATTTTTTTGAAATGCAAAGAAAGAAAGTGGGCTCAAAACAACTGTGTGCAGGCGGAGAGAGGGGAAAGGATTCATGTCAAGGGGATTCAGGAGGACCACTTATGAGGTACTTCAGCAATGCAAACAATCAGATTCAGTGGTACCAAGAAGGAATAGTTTCGTATGGCGTTGGATGTGGTATCGAAGATCGTCCATCTGTGTATACCAGAGTTTCTGAGTATGTTCTCTGGATTGTACGTGAAATTTATACAAGTAAGCCATTGCTTTTTCCAGCTATTCGCTCGTTGCTTTTGTTTAATTTCTTTTAATCAACACACTGGAAGTTTTAAATTAAACTGGCTGAAAGTTACATAGAAAAAAATGACTACAACTGTATCGTTATCATACGAAATGTCACATATACGAGAGTAGGGAAAGGGTCCTTAAATTAAATATTGACGCGATTTGAGAATTTTCATCGGTACCGTTCATCATCTACTGCCGGAATTAAACTAGTGCAGCTATATGTTACACTTTGATTGGTACCAAAGCTATTTGTCAAAGCAAAACGATGCCATTTCGATAGGGATGAAATGAGAATTTTACAAGCCTGGTACTACAAAACGGTTTTTTGAAAATAAGGTATCTCCAGAGGTATACGACTTGGACTTGTTGTATGCAGCATCACTGCGTTCGAAGAGGTTTATCTAGTGTCGCAAGAACCAACTCTAACCGACCTGGTTTAGGAGTTACACAGTACCTTAAAGGTTTTAAAAATTTCATATTTTTCGAAAATGGTAAAATGTTTTACTCTAAAAAAAATTTTTATGAATAAACTATGATAAACAAACATTTTATAAGAAATAAGAATTTTTGTGAAATCTAAAAATTCTTGTGAGCAACAAAGTATAAATACATTTTTATGTTACAAGTCTAGGCGGCAGATGGCGTAATGACGTTATACTGATGTTATGTTTAGCAACATTGTTAAGATTACACGTGGTCAGCAGGCTCTGCTCCGACTTCTGAGCTTCTCCAAACTTAAAGTGGTGAATGTTGTAGGTTGACGATTTTCGGTGAAATTGATCACCTACATGCTCATAGTTTTTATTTATGAATTTTACCTATAAACTTGTACCTATAACCTTTACCATCATCAAGTGCTGACAAGCGTAGAATCCGGTGCCGAACTTGCTGACTACGTGTGACTTTAACAACGTTGTCACACGTAGCAAAGTAAAACGTCATTGCGCCATATGTCGTTTAAAATTCTAACATACAAATTTATGTTTACAGAAAGACTTTTATTTCTCCTAACAATTTTTGTTATTTTTTTACTTTCTCATACTTTAGGTAGATAGGGAAGCATTGATATCATAAAAATGTTTGAAATCTAGATTTTAATGAAAATACACGTTTTAGACCCCAAGGAATACAAAAAAGTTGTTTTTAAAAAATGTCTGTCCGTGTGTGTAATAGGGGGGGAAGGATTCGCTCTAAAAGCGAAAATACTGGACCGATTTTGATAGAACTTTCAATGAAGAGGTATATCAAAATTGTAGTTCTAGTTAAGCTTTTTAAAAAAAATCTGAAACCGGAGGCGGACGTAGACACGTTTCTTTTTGCAGCGTTTTTTTCATAAATTAAATTTTGTAAATTTGAGCACAGTATCTGAGAGAAAAATTTAAGCCAAATAGAAAACTTTTTTACCGAACTCTCGAGCTTCAAAATTGCGGATGCTACGATTTTTTAATGATCTCGACTTTAACGCCTATTTACTCAAAAGGTAGTTATCTGATAGAGAATAACTACAACTTGTTGAGAACCCTTTGTCAGTAGTATGTAATGAAACGTAATGGAGCTTGGCTACAATTTGATTTTTTTGTTTAAAGCTATAATTTTACTGAGGGGCTTTCTATGAATTTTTGGAAATCGAAAATGGGCACCCTTTTATTTATTAAACGGGTCCGATAAATATTTTTTTTCTTACGCAGTAAACTTTCTATAAATTAATGAAAATACAGTAAGTATTAATATTGAGTATGGGAAAGACATCCTGGAGGATGTCCAAAAGGTTTACGATTTTGATTTCTCTCATAAAGCATCGTGTCTTGTCTTTTCATCGAATGGCCTCAGTGGCGTTCCTCTAACCCACATTGTAACCAAAACGCGAGAAAAAAAGAAAAATTTGGTGGCCGTTTGGAAAACCTGACAACCGAAATTTGCACACTATCGTAAAGTCTAAGTCGAGGTCAAACCGATTTGCCACATCGAACCCGTCCTCACACCCTCTCCAAGGATTTCGAGATATCGTTCACTGCGGCGTAATTGACTGACCCTGTATTATAGTGATTTATTAATAAAAATTGAATTTACTGTAATTTTAATATTTAAATTTTGCATTCCTAGCGTAATTAAATACGTTTTCAGAAAGAGATAGCCCGTGTACAACCCCAGATGGAAAAACGGGAACGTGTGTTCTATTAGATACTTGTCAAGTTGTTTACAATGCAATGTCTTTGAGAAACAGCAGTGAAGTAGAATTTGCAATAAAATCTAATTGTGAAGATGGTTTTGAACTGTTAGTTTGTTGTGAATCTCCTGGCTCCGTAAATTTAGCTGATTTCGAAATCATGGGACTTTCAAACAGAGCAACTTGCGGTATAGCAAAGGAAGAAAGTAGAATTTTTGGTGGTCAAACAACGGAACTTGGTAAATTTCCATGGATGGCAGCTTTAGAATATTTATCGAAATATACTGGAACTACATCGATCAGATGCGGCGGTTCCTTAATAAACAGCAGATATGTTTTAACTGCGGCTACTTGTATATCAGCTAAAGAGTTTAAATTGTAAGTAGGAGTATGTTGTGCGGTTTTGTAATGGTAAAAATATATAGAGGTAGTTCACATCTACTCTAAACAGGAAAACTTCATAACCTCTATCATGGAAACCGTTAGTAGATAAATTACGCGGATTCTAATACCATTTACCAGAAATGGTACTAGAATCTCCATACCTTATCTATTATTGTTCACTTTTTATTCAACAGGGCCGATGTAATTGTCAACTGTACCGTGAAACTCGCCAAGATTTCTCCAGAAAGTACACCTAAGAAGTCTCACGAATTTGAATGTTCTCATCGTTTAAGAATGGCCGTGAGACTGTCCGTAACAATTCATAAAGAGGAAGTTCATCTGCAACAAAAGCCTTGTTTGCTGTCATGAAACGTATTGAAGCTTTGATCAATGCACCGTTACCGAATAACGTTATATGTAAAGAAAGCCATGTTTAATAACAGCAGGAATAACTTTAGTTGAACGACCTCTTCCTGGATTGTCACAGACAATATCACGGCGATTATTAAAACGGTTAATCCTTTCAAATACTTGCGATTTTTTGAGTGTGCTATTTTGAAAACTGTCTCATGAGCCTGCGTAAAATTTCAGCCAGTTTGACGCCTTCATTAACGAGAAATCTTAGTGAGTAATTGAATTATAATACGATAATACAATGTTTCACAGTAAACTTAACATTTACATCGAGCATATTGAATAAAAAGCGATCGACAGTAAATTAAGTACGGGGGTTTTCTAGTACCATTTTCATAATTAATCAACTAAAAGAGGCAATTGACAGAAGGTGTATGAAAGTTCAATGATTGTTGTGTGATATGCGGACGCTTATGATTGGCACTGTTATGCACATGGTACTAGAATCCGCGTACCTTATCTACTAACGGTTGCCGTGACAAACATATAAGAGGGCTGCAATAAAAGCAATATCTTCATCTCTTTACTTTTTTTGAATTCAAATGTATTCCAACCGAAAGTTAACAAAAAAAGGCTTTTCCCCTTAGTTGCTTTATTTGTTTTATTGTAAACAAAACAATTATTAACTTCAACAGGTTTTATAACAGTTGGTGTTGCTATAGTAACAATAAATCTTCATAACTTAATCTTGGTTTTCTTTATCTGCTTGCAGATGACTTGAATTCTCATTCCAAAACGTCCAATAATAGTGAAGTTAAGAGATCAATATGCTCATTCTTAAATTCACCATTATTAGATGTATTGGAATGAGAATTCAAGTTATGTGGATGCATATATAGAAAACCAAGATCAAGTTATAAAGATTTATTGTTCCTATAGCAACACCAACTGTTTACTTTTAATCTTGCCTCTGAAAATGACATGTCAACATTTCGAAATACGTATAAGGCTAAAAAAATAAAAAAAACTTGGATTTTTTTTAAGAATCATGAGGCCGTGCTTGAGCACGACTCCATGATTCCCATGCCACCCCCTTACCCGGACTCAGCGCACTTCAGCGCTATTCATCGGTCTAACATGCCCCACCCCTGAAAGGCATGCAACCCAACATACACACCATCCATGGACCTGCCGGATTTAACTTATTCAGAAAAATTTCCGACGGGCAGAGGACTCGAACCTACTGCCGTTGAGAGTCTAGTTTCAAAGCCTGGGACTTTAACCACTAGACCACCCGCTGGCCCTTAAAAAACCTGTTAAAGTTAAGAATTGTTTTATTTACAATAATTTAAAATGAACCTCAACGATGTAGAGCTAGAACTTATTAATATGCTTTATTTGTGTTTTAATCAAAGTAAGCGTCACTTCTAAACGTTCATTCCTCAATCCATTATCATAAAACACAAATACGGGTTTGATTTACCAATATTGAATTCGCATCATTTGTCACAGAGCAGGAATTAAACTTAGTAAATCGAGGCCCGAGCAGATTTTTCTTAATTTTAACAGAGTTATTTGAACACTTTTATAAATGCAATAAGTGACCCGGGGGCCTTCAAACCAAAATTAATTGCTTTTTACAGGGCGGTGACTTGATGGCGGGACTCTGGTACGTATCATGAGCCCAGAGATTATCGCTGAGGTAACTCATTAAAACGCTTTGGGCATTGTTTTAAAAAACAAGAAAGGCTCGAAAGCTCAATTCAAAACAATCCCAGAATTCTCACTTTCTGAGTATTATTGCAAGCGAACTTCGTTTTCTACAACATTCAAACTAGCAATGAAATCCAGCACGGTCTGTGAGGGCGGAGGTTAAAATGATTTATAAACTAAAGAACAGGGTGTCTAGAAATATTAAAAAATTTGTAATATTTACGAGTACAGGCGGACTAGTTAATTTCGCAAAGTTCAAGTATGAACTTCTCTCGGAGCGGGTATTATAGTGCAAAGAGCCGGTAAAGGAAAACTCCACTTCCAATATCAAAATGCGCACTCAGATATAAACTAAATTGGAGAGGGAAGAGATTAACGAACTGGTTTGAACTAAAAATCCAAAGGTTATTGAACTACACTTAAAATATTTTTTACTCGCCAAGCAAGTTTGTTACAATGTATTGTTTTCTGTTTAGAGTAGAGTAGGTTTAGTAATTTGCATAGCACATAATTACGTGAATTACTAACTTCACGATATCACCAGTTAAGTTCCAATTTTGACGTAAAGTACTACCCTCGTATTTTAACTTTCAGAATCAGTGTATGGCTAGGGGAATGGAAGATTTCAACAGATCCCGATTGCGTAGAACTGATTGCGAATACGGAATGTGCAGACCCTGTTCGGAAGTTAAAAATTATGGAACAAATTCCCCATCCTTTTTATAACAGAATCACTGAACAAAACAATATTGGGCTGCTCCTATTAGAAAATGACGCTCAATTTACAGGTATGATTTAAATTTTAAATTAATTAAAATGAAACATGAGAAAACATTACAGATTATATTAGTCCAATTTGTTTGCCGTCTCCAAATCTACCCCCACCAAAGCCTGGAACCCATATGACCGTGGCAGGATGGGGAACAACGGAAAACGGTAAAAAGAGACACATAATTGCTGGTTATTTTATATTATTTTTGTCTTTTCGTGCTTAGGTAGAGCATCCGACGTTAAATTAAAAGTAGAACTTCCTATTGTTTCAAGCGGAGTTTGTTACGAGAGATATTCTTACGGCGTTATTAATTCGCAGCAGTTATGTGCTGGAGGTGAAGACGGAAAGGATTCTTGCGCTGGCGATTGGGGACAGCCCCTTATGAGAATCTACAACGATAAATCAAAAGGCCAAATGCAATGGTACCAAGATGGAATTGTTTCTTGGAGTCTTCGATGTGGTAAAATTCCTGCAGTTTATACCCGAGTTGCTGAGTACATGAGTTGGATTGCGAAAGTTATATCAGAAAGGTAGACTAGTAGCTTGTTTCAAAATGTATGCTCACAATTTTTTGTAGGACGGCCTAGGAGATGGAAGAGCATTGCGCAGGAAACGGCTTGTAGACAGACGACAACAAATTTAAGTTGGAATTGTTAGTAAGTCGGATTGCATGTGTCATAGATCACTGACGACAGAAGTGAAAACGGACGAGAGAGTAAACCACAAAATAATCAGAAAACGGTAATGGTCAGAAATAAAGCATATTAGTATATCAGAAATTGTAATCGGAGATGTGATTTAAAGAATTGTGTAATACCTAGTGGATAAAAGTGTCAACTATTGTACCACTTGCTGGGTTTCTGAGAATTTTAAACCAGTAAACATGTTGCCAGCACCAGCCATATAGAAGTTGAAATTCTTATAGATGTACAATCAAGATGTGGAAAACTGCAAAACTGCACTTCAGTGCGTAATAAGTAGCGACAAAATGTAGCAACAGACGTTTGTTGGTAGTGGTTATGTTATTGGTTTTACGGCCTTTAGAATGGAGGATACAAGAAGATTACCTAACAACAAAATTGCAAGAGTATGGTATTAATGGAGAAGCCTGAGAGTGGTTCAATAATTACCTTGTAGCAAGTAAACAAAATTAAATGTGCTGAGATGGTGCATAAGAAAATGGCGGTAGAGCTTGGAGTGCCCCAGGGAAGTCTATTGGGACCACTATTGTTTGCTTTGTACATCTACGATTTGGTAGTGTCATTGTGATGGAAAAGCGCCGGCAAATGATTTTTTTAGGAAAAAAATTAAAAATAATATATATAATAAAATAATGTTTCCGTTTGTAAATTGTAAAGAAGGAAGGAAGAAAAATAAATAAAACTATACAGTGTGAGTGAGTCTGTAATTTTATAAATATTGATTATATGAAAAATTTACCTTAATGATGAAAGTTGTGTGTTAAATTTTAGCCCATACTTCGTCGATGTTCAATTTCATATAGGTTTATAGTTATTTGTTTGCTATTGTAACCAACATCTGTTTTTTTTTCGAATGGCACTCTATACTTTTTCAAATGGTTTTGGACTCTACCGTATCATTTCTCTTTCTAATACAAAATTGTTCTTATGAGATTACATTTTACTCGTCCTGTATAAATTTAAAATTAAAAGAAAATAAATTGTCTTTAAATTTTTTGTTTTTTTCCTTTCAAAACACGCTGTAAAGAAAGAAATTTTATTCTCTTTCAAATGAAGTATTTTTATATGCTTACAAAACAAAGTTTGCAAAAAAAGCGCTGTTTGAAAATCGTTATTTACTAAAACTTTTTTTGTTTTTTTTTGCTTTTTGTTGTCGTTTTATGCATATTTTCTAGTTTTGTGCTTATTATC
Organism: Ctenicera cuprea; assembly: GCA_958336395.1. NCBI lineage: Eukaryota > Metazoa > Arthropoda > Insecta > Coleoptera > Elateridae > Ctenicera > Ctenicera cuprea. The sequence continues at coordinate 39,890,287 of OY284495.1, read as the reverse complement.
ATTGAACATTATAGTTTCATGATTATCATAGAAAAAACAGACTGGTTTCTTAAATTTATTTTCCTATCGTAAACCTTAAACATCATCGCCATTCGATATTTTCGTGTGTGATTCCCAAGTTTATTTTACTACGAAATGTTGGTTTTCCTCTTTTTCACAGGCTCTGTACCTATTATATTGCCGTCGTAATTAACTATTTTCGGCAGAAATAGTTTTTTTCCTTTTAGTCTTTGTTAAAAAATATGTTTCGCCCTGATCTAATTTATAAATTAATGTTTTATAGTTTTTTTTTAATTATTTCATTTCATTGAAAGATTAAGTGTTTTTTTTAGTATTTATTACAAAAATATTTTTAATATGAATTAAAAATTGTTCAACACATAAACTCTGTTACAATTTTATTTTACCAAATTTTTTGCTTAAGTTTGTATCTCTTACTTACTTTAATTGCGTTTATGACACACTTTTTGTTTTTTTGGCCAAATTTTGTACTTGTTAAAGCGCTTTTGTTAAGTTTTTTTTCTTTTTATCCGGTCTCTGAATATGACTACGGATGCAACAAGTACTTACTATTTTTTTAAAAGCGGGCTATTGTTATTGTTAACATTAAAGGGAAATTACACTAGTAACGCCCTCTATTATGTGCGGCGAGAAAAAGTTGCAACGCAACAAACCGGCAAAGTTGCGATCGGAACCTGCTAAGCAGGTATCTGCGATCGCACCGGCCTCTAAGCACAAAACACAGAAACGCCCGTGTGGCAAAAAATAAGAAAGAAGAGATTTGGTTTCAATTATGGCTAGAATAGACCACTACATGTTTCGTTCTTATTTGAACTCATCAGGTGGACATAATTCTAACCATAATTGAAACCAAAAGCAAACAAGCAGATATATGCCAGAAAGTATAACATTAAAGGGCAATTACACTAGTACATGTCTCTTCTTTCTTATTGTTATTGTTTGCTGTCACAATACTGACTTTGCAAATCTGATTGGATTACAGGGGTTTATTCGGGAAACATTTGATAAGCGGCACTTGAGTTATTAGTTATAGGAAATCCCCTGAGGTCTGAATTAAAGTATTTTGTGCAGGGCTATTCATTTATGAAGCGCCGTTTGGATCATAATCATAATTGAACGAGGTAAATATTTTGTTTTTCTTAAGGAAAAAAAATTTTTAAGAAATAAATTATTTCTAGTCGAGATATACATTTTTAAAAGATAATTTTTTTTCTCAACAATTAATATTTTCTCACGCGTTACAAATAAATAAATATCTCACAAAATAAATAATTTTTTTTTACGACGTGAATTAATTTTTCGCTAACTGAAAATAAATCCTAAAGAACATTTTTCTCGCTAAAAAATATAATACAAACAAAGGCGAAACAGGTCGCTGGTACTTTCTCATACTTTTTACGTTGGTTACTTACGGGCTGCGCGAGCTCCTACGACGTGACGTGAAAAGCGCTAAGATATTTAATGCGCTCACAAAAATAGTTGTAACAGCTTTATTTATACAGTTATCAAAAATATGCAAAAAACGCAAATATTTTTATTAGAGTTAATTGATAGGCGTTGTTAAAATTACGTCACTGCCGGAAAATACGTTGTTGATATTAAAAAGTATCGTTTTTTCCTTAATTTTTAAAATAATTGAAAATTCCCTCTAATCCTAATAAAGTACTTTAAATATTCAATCGAACTAATAAAAGTTTATAACGATCGGCGTTTGCGTTTAGGAATAAAAAAATAATCAATATCAAAACTGTCAAAAATTTCTAGGGGGCATCAGAGTGAAATTTGGGAAATTAATAAAGAACAAATTTTGTAGTTCATTGCAAGCTCTATCGGCTCAGATAATTTAAAAAACAATGGTGTAGGCAGTTTTTGAGGAAATTTTTTTTTGAAAATGTTTAAAATTTTGAACCGCTAGTATATTTTAAATTTTCATGTTTCTAAAAATATTTTTACACCACTTGATTATGCTTATCAATGGCTATTAAATAATATGACAATTTGTATTGATTAGATACTTTGTTTTTGAGTAATCGGGCATTAAAGTGACAGTTTTTAAAAATTCGTAGCGGCCGTCATTTTAAAGAAACATTGATTTTTGTTTAGATGCTACAACGCTATGTAGATTAACAGCACTACTGTGATTTAATTTTAAGTCGCTTATTTCAAAAATTGTTGCATAAACACTATAATTAGTGTAGCTCTCGCTGCTCTCGATGCTTGGAGGTAAAATGAAGACGTCCTAAACAGTAATACATTCTTCTTGAAATGAAAACCACTTTACGCCTATCTACCAAAAATTATGTACACATACTATGCGAAAACACACTTAAAACGAGAATATAGAAAATGGGTAGAACGATTCCATAATTTAATAAAAATTATATAACTGTTGTCAAAAACTCCATTTCAATCTATTTTTGTTCAGCTGTATATCTAAATATTGTCAAGCTCGTGGTTAGTATTAATTACTAGGGCGTTGTAGGTAGATATTTTACTTTATATAAAGTTTAAGACAATTAAATTTATGTTTTCACTCGTTATTAAATGTTAAATATTTTTAGTTTCTCTCTAAAACAAGTTGTACTTAAGGTAAGCGAATTAAATAAGGTGGGAGTAGTTATTAATATGTAGAATTGTAGAGCCCTATTATTGGCTATAAATTACATTTATTTATGGTTTATTATAGTTAGTTATTTATAGTTAGCGGGTGCTTATTTAAAATAAAGCATCATATAACAACACTTTTAAGGCAAAGTCTGTATCTAGTTATTTAACAAGATTATATTTTTTAAGCGCAACCATAACAAAGAATCTAATTGGTATAAGAAAGAACAAAGCACAAACAACAATGAACAAAGATAATTAATTATATTCAAAATCAAAGCATGAAACACAAATTCTTCTACGAACGTGGTTCGAAATTGAGCTCTAGACCTGGGAGAGGGAGAGAGCTAGTGTAGGAGGATCATGAAAAACGAAAGTGGCAGGGTGAGAAAGACGGAAGGAGGAAGAGTGGAGGGAACGAGGAGAGGTAAAGAGGAAGAGAAAGAATTTAATTTTAAAAATGCTACCAAACACCATGTCTAACTTTTGATTGTGGTTTTATATTTTTATAAGCTTAAATTGTCAATGAACTCCGAAGGAAAGAACCAATTTCGATGATACATAATTATTTTTTAAAGTTAAGTTTTTCCGCCAACTTAGCAGTAGCAGTAACTACGGTAATATCTGTTCTAAAAGTATTTACAGTCAATGCTGTAGAAATCGAGGCAAGAACTGACAGCGGTTACGGTTGCTGGCTGTGGCTTTACTTCTCCCAAGGTACCGGGTTCGATTCTCGTTATCCTACTCCTCGGTGTTTGTGACGTGTTTATTTGTTAGATGGGGCGCTAATAACCGCAATAGTTGACGCTAGTGATGTGAACCATGCAAGTTTCAATGAAATAAGTTTTAGTTTCATTGAAACGTTTCAACAGCCTCTGAAACATATTCGAAATTTTCTCTAACTGCGAAAAAACGTTCGTAAATAGTATACTATAATATGCGAGTGTCAAGCTTAGAGTGTAACTACGTTTTAAGCTATTACGTGCGCAGTCGGTTTAGGCGCACACGTGTTACCATTCGCCATGATCTACAGTTCCAAACCTGCAACCTTGCAGTACCTTTTACTTCCAGAGTAAATATTTGCATTTCTATTAATGCCCTTATTATTAGCATTATAGCACTTGTAAGCGGCGAGGGTAGGAAAACTAAATGAACTGACATCTGTTCTTAATGCTACAACTGTTTTTTAATTATAAATTATTCTTTAAATTTAATTAAGGCAAATAAACTGTATGTATTGTTCTAACGCCGGAGCCCAGCAGCGGGACGTAAAGGCTGATTATGATGATGTTGATATGATTACTCTAATTTACTTGGTATTTTCTAAGTGTCAAACGGAACTTCTGAAATAGTGCACAAAATTGATTTCTAATTTGAAATACGGGCATTGAAAAGTTTTATGAAATTTTTCACTAAACGTTTCAAAAAATATGTTTCATGAAACTTTACATCACTAGTTGACCGATCTATAGTATGCTCAAACGAAACAAAAAATTAAATATATCTTTTCTCAATAATATAATAACACAATCACTAAAATTTGTCATCGGCCGTCTTTTAAAGCACGTTCAACTATAACCAAATAAAAATTAGTTGACGCTAAAAGTGACACCAAATATGCAGGACCGTCTGCCTTTTACATCACTAAGCAACATACAATTTTAGTTTCCTGCTACAGCTGCTACAACTACAAGAGTTTGTTGGCTAGGCAACGATGATTTCCCCGCTTTGGAAAACATTAAGATCGCTCTACCAAAAATGTTTGTTTAATTAAAATGCATTCTGCTAACCGACGACCGATGGCTAATGTTTGTTATTTTGCCATGCAACGACGGCCAAAAAGCACAAAGCCTAACCTCTAAATACGGCCAAAAAACTAAACTCCTACAGCCATCTGTTGCGGATCGCTCAACTGGTCCTACATAGATTCAGACACGCAAAGTTCTACTACACTCAGTTTCTTCCAGAGCTGCAAAATAAATAACCTCATTTTTTCTCCGAACCCCGCACCAACCCCATCTCTTGCCAGAGCACCGCAGTTCCAGATAGAAATTGAAAGACTAGCCCCTTTTTGTGCCAGAAGTTCTCCTAGACCTACGACCTAGAACGCCGGTACGTGATGTAGGTACGTACTTTGATCCCGTAGAGAACGTGCGCTGTGTTTATGCGAATTTTAACTATCAAAACAATTTTTAGGTAAAGGGTGGCTTTTAAATATACTAACGTGTCTTAGCTTTGTTTGCATAATTAAATAATTATTTTAACTTCTCAACTAACATCGTCTTTCTTGTAATACTGATGAATATAAAAACAATAAAAATCCTCAATAATTCAAACAATAAAATATAATCCAACAACTAAATCCCAGTATTCAATGATCATGATGGCTACTAATGTCAGTGTATCAAATGATCTCGGCACTATTTGTAACTTTCTTTTTATTAGTAGAGTTACAGATTTGGTTAATAATATAGGAAATATTGGTAACTTTTTATGCTGATTAGGATACCCGTATACAAAAAAAACAAATTTAAGCCGTAATTGAACATCTTGCATATTTTTTAATAATTAAAAAAAATAATTTCTGAAAATAAAAGTTCCAATGCAGTAGCAACTTGAAGTGGATAATAATAAAGTTATCCTGCATCATTTATTTCGCTTAACAATAAATTATGTCATTTGATTTTAGTTATAAAATTGATTCATTAATTACTTTTTTTCACGCTACCGGCGATGTAAGTAGGCCTTACATCCATAGCTACAGGGATCGTAAATGGCCGTTGATTGAAGTATTTAGTAAGATGTCCAACCATTACGGGGAAAACGTACGAGGACGAAGTTCTAGCCGCTATGGGGGCGCGTCGCTCGATACCTGGTGCCTAGAACATGAGTTAAACTGAGCCTGGTGTAAAACCTTAATCTTAAAAATTACAGCGCAGCTGCAATATTTTGTTGGTTACTAAAACGGTACTAAGCTAAATTTGAATAATCGCGGCAAACTTATCATGGTCTATAGTTTTGATTTACCGCAGTTTTATTATTGATTCGTCAACAGTTTTATTTTACAGGTTGTTTGTAAACAGTCTATAACTTTTTAATTCATATATTTTTGCATATTTGTAATTTGTCTTTAAAAGTGCACTAAAAGAAATTAGTAAACATTATTTGCGACCTAACATTGACTTAAATAATATGTATTATTAAGACATTACCTTAACTAACGATCGCTATTTTCGAATTAGTAATACCATTTCAGAATTTGCATGTAATTTGATTTGATCTTTGAAACTCTGATAATGTCACCCTATATAAATATAATGTATCCCAAGCAAAATGCCGTATTATTAGATACGCAGTTGAAACGCAGCGAAAAGCGGTGCACAAAGTTTGTTAATATTAGAAGTTGAAACTTGTGCGTGTCAGCAAAATAATAACAAATATGTGTTCCATCGCGGCCCGTACATGTATTTTTCACTGTTGTGAACTAACTGTAAAATTATTGACAAATTAAATGATGGTCGCAAACATGGATAAATGCCGAGCGCGGGGCATAGTGCGGTAAGAGAGGGTGATCGAGGTTTGAGTTTCAATCGCTTGCAGATTTTGTAGTTGTATTCGTTTTTTAATCAAACTCGTGTTATTATTTCACTAAAATTAAATTAAAAAGTACCGTCGTAATCAGAAAGCATCGGCCTTCAATTATTAAAGAATAACATTTCTTTGTTTGAGGCTTACTTTCCGACTTATGGAGTGAGAAACGTACAAATACGGCAAAATGAATTAGTTTTTAGCGAGCTTCGAACCGAGATACAGGCCCTTAAGCTTTGCGCTTCCCATAAGACACAATGCTTTTTGGAAAATTATTTATTTTTTTACAGTCAAACCGCCACAGAAAAGTTTTTAAAATTTTTACCACAGAAAGATTTGAACTTCGGCTATCTGATGCACTACATAACTCGAAAATTTTTAATAACGCCCTTCTGCACAGGGCAATCTTTGGACAACTTTTTTTGGAAGTTAACGTATATATAAACTGTCGATTTAGACAGGTGTCAGCTTTTAGTCTTTAAACCCCCACAGGATGAACATTTTGAGCCTCTGGCACTCTACTATTACTGCTGATAATTTTAAAGATGCAAAAAAAAACGCTAACGCCGATCGCTATAAACTTTTATCAGTTCGATAGACTATTTAAAGTACTTTATCTACGATCGTGTAAAAAGTGTATATACTTTTAAATATCAACAATTTGTTTTTTTTTCCGAAAGCTATAATTTCACTGGATGGATGAAAGCAGTGACTCGTCAGATCAAGAAATATTAAATTTAATTAAATATGATCATTCTCATCACAGCGATTGCATTATTAGTCATTCCACCCCAATACAGTGGGAAATGGACCAGCGCGGCGCCTTTTAGTAGAGTAAAAAGCTTCTTCTATCGTGTCATCCCGTTTGCACTTTGTTGCTAAAATGTTAAACCCACTTTAAATCATTCCATATCCCTTAAGGATGCAAAATCGCCTGGTCGTCCAAAAATCGTCCTGTGCTGGGGGTGGCAGGGGGTGATTTTTAAAAATTTTCAAAAAAAAATTTTATACGTTTTTTACATCCACGTCACCTGGGCATGTATCTGCTAAAATCTTAAATCAATATTTTAATCAGAAATATATTTTTTTAATTTTTAAAATTATTTATACAATGCTTTCATATGGAGCGCCTTAATGAATAAACGCTCGCCCTGAAACGCCATAACTGTGATATACTTTAACTTGTCTTAAGTCGAGAACCTTTTAGTTAATCAAAAAAATCGTTTCTACAAACATTGTAGATCGAAGATCGAGAATTACATTGCTTTTTTCAAATTCTTAATCCGATGGCTAGTTTCGTAAAAAAAATTGAAAATTGTAACACCATGTCGTGCCGATCGCCGTCGGGCGTGGAGACGCGAGGAACGTTCAGATTACCGTGGCAAGTGCAGCCGAAACACGACTCTATGATTCAGGGCGCATATAAGGTTGATAGTCGCCTATTAACGTGCTCTTTCGGCGACTTGGACGCCTTTAACGCGACTTTCTTAATAAATCTTTTGTTCAATGAATTGAATTTATTACTTTTAATGGTAATTAGATTTTCTTTTGATTTTTGCAATAATAATAATTGTAAATACGAAAAAAATATATAGGTAAGTACCTACATCAGTAAGCAGTGTAAAAGTTTTATTGAATAAGTATGAAGTTAACAATAACAAAAATAATAATATTTATTGGTTTACAGCCCAGTAGATTTAAAATCAAAAATACCGGGGTAGAAACTTCCTCCTGTTAGAGACGAATACCTAATTAATTAATAATAGTTAATTATTACAATAAGAAATTTTATTCACCTACAGCTATTATTCAGAGTCCGAACTTGTTTCATTGTCAGATAACATATCATCAGGGGGCAACTATACTGCGAGTATTTCTATCGCCCTTATTATAGCACATGTTAATTGGGCCATACATTTGCAGGAGCCAATACAACTAATTCGTCTTTTTTTACAGGAACACAGCGATCCTGTACACCCTGAAATAAAAATTTGGTAATTTAAAGTTTAAATATATTGCTAGGTAGGTACCACTACAAGAAGTAATTTAATTACTTTTTTTACAATTGCAAGTGTTCAGTACAGAAGTATCCTCTGGTAATATTGCTTCAGTTGTCTCCTGGTGAACTAATATTCCCAGACCAATATGTTTTGGAGTATATTTTTTCCATTTGAACATGCAAAAATTATGTCTTGACAAATATTAAGTATTTGAGTTTCTTTTATGTCACTGCTTGATTCGTTGCAAACAAGAAGACTAATAAGAAAGTATAAATTGTTTGCTATATAGTTTTTAAATTTATTAATGTTTAAGTTTTTGAATTCAGTGTGTAGGTATTTGACTTATTTCCGTTTTTATACTTTGGCAAATTTTGGTCAAAATTTGTAGTTCTGACGCACCACAGGATGAAATGGAAATTTCGCTTTCAGTATGCTGAAGTACTGTTTCAATAGCTTGTTCCTTGGAAAAATGTTTCAAGAACGTTCTTGGTTCGTTATGTCTGATCGATTTCACTAATTCAATATCGTCGACAAAATGTTCTTTAATTTTTTTAACTAGAAATCGATCACTCAACTCTAAATGTAATTCACGATATCTGTTGCTAACCGATGTTGTGGAATAACCTTTTCCCTTTTCGAAACTTTTCTCAATTTCACTAAATAATTGTTGTAGTTCTTCATTTTCCATTTCCTATTTTCTTTTTCCACTTGCGCTAGGTTTCTCCTTTGTATTGAGTAATTCTGTAGAAACGCATGAGGCATGATATTTTATTTCAGATGCAATTAAATCATTTTCGCCTATTCTGGAATAAAATAACGAATTGTTTCGCGATATAGTTTAAATTTTGTCTTCCATGTTCTTGGTCATGGCCTGGTACAGTTTTTGATTTCTTAAACGTTTTTGGCAAAATACGCACTTATGCACATCAAATGCAATTGTCCATAAGGAATGTTTTTGGGATGTTTCCGCTTGGAAAAGCTCAGTAATTATTTTCGCACATTTTAATTTGTATGAGGAAATATTTTTGGAACTGGTATACGTTTTGTAGCAGTTTTTATGCCATTGTAAATAATCTAGCTCTTTTAAATCATTCAAATTTGTAAATATATGCAACAACCTGGCATCTTCTCCTTGGCAGATATTCATACGAACTATTAACAATTAACAATTATTATTATTGAAAAAATCAAAAGAAAACCTAATTACCTTTAAAAATAGTAAAATCAAGTCATTGAACAAAAGATTTATTAATAAAGTCGCTTTGAATCCCTCCAAGACGCCAGAATAGCAGGTTAATAGGCGAGTATCAACCTAATATGCGTCCTGAAACATAGAGTCGTTTTTCGGCTGCACTTGCCACGGTAATCTGAACGTTCCTCGCGTCTCCACGGCCGACCGCGATCGGCACGACATGGAGTTACAATTTTCAATTTTTTAACGAAACTAGCCATCGGATTGAGAATTTGAAAAAATCAATGTAATCCTCGATCTTTGATCTACGACGTTTGTAGAAACGATTTTTTTGATTAACTAAAAGGTTCTCGACTTAAGACAAGTTAAACTATATCACAGTTATGGCGTTTCAGGGCGAGCGTTTATTCATTCAGGCGCTCCATATGAAAGCATTGTATATGGTAATTTTAAAAATTAAAAAAATATATTTCTGATTAAATATTGATTTAAGATTTTAGCAGATACATGCCTAGGTGACGTGGATGTAAAAAACGCAAAAAAAATTTTTTGCAAATTTTTCAAAAATCACCCCCCGCCACCCCCTGCACAGGACGATTTTTGGACGACCAGGCGATTTTGCATTCTTAAGGGATGGGGAATGATTTGAAGTGGGTCTTACATTTTAGCAACAAAGTGCAAACGAAAATCTTTTCTAGAAGGCTTTTGGCGGCTGGCAAACTACTATTTTAACCATGCCTTCACCGACTGCTGCATCGCATAGCTACAAAATAGCAAATTCGTAAACCCTAAAGATTTTACTGCGTTCTCGCAGTATTGAGGCAGCACTTGCTTAAGCTATCAGCGGGGTGGGACGGGCGAAGGGTAAAGGTGCGTTGTGGTCGTTTTAACACGCTGTGGTTAGACATCTTACTAATACTTCAATCAACGAAATGGCTGATAACATTCGTGTACTAGTTACCCTTGACGACGGAACTTAATAGTGTCACTTACGTTCCTAGGAAAATAATGTTGATTTTAACTGTTCATTGATATGGTAACAAACACAGACAACTTAGAATAATGGGGCTTTTAAAAAATAATTCCGATGACAGCTGTCAAAACGAACTTTTAAAAATATGATTAAATTTCTACCTGTAGGCCTACTTACATTGCCGGTAGCGTGAAAAATTTAATAAGTAACACGGAATGTATCGACTAATAACATCCTCGGCAGGCGACAAGCTTCGGCTCCGCCTCAGCTAGTATTCGCCTACCTTGGATGTTATTACGTCCTTACATTCCTTGATACTTAAATAACTATTATTATCCACTTCACGGCGCTTTTGAATTAAAAGTTTTGTAATTAGTAATATATTTTCTCATAGAATATGCAAAAAATATACAAAGTGTTCAATTTAAGATGTTCAATAAAATTGTTTTTTTTTGTGCACAGTATCTTAATCAGCATAAACAGTTACAATTCTTTCCTCATTTAACCATATCTGCAGCTCTAGTAATAAATAAGTTAACAATAGTGCCGAAATAATGTCATACACCTGGTGTATAATAATAATACGAATGAAGCGAAGACACAAGTTTTATTTTCTGAAACCACACTTCATCTGCAACTTTCTTGGACATACTGTAACATCAACAATGATTTACTATTATAATACACGTCATGTAATCCACGACCTACTATCATAGAATTGGTTATAAAAATGAGACTCGCTACACAACTAGGATGTTATGTCATGAACTTTCTCTGGACCAAAGCATTGTGCATAATCAAAAGTGGCGTAATACCTACATTGCATAATATTTAAGCATTTATGTTCAATGAGATGAATACGTCCTCCGGAAACTCAGAAGAAGGTCAACATGTGTTGTAGAGCAAGTGGTATTAAAATAAGCAATTGTGAGTAATTTCTACATACTTTTACTTCAAAAAAACCTGTTAATTAAGATGAATAGGCAAAAGAAAGCAAAAATTTCCAATACGGAATTACGGAAATACAACCTTCATCGTAATAAAGCACTGCAATTTATAATCAGCAAAAATATTAATTCTAAATTTACTGAGCTAATAATAGGCAGTGTTTATTTGTTACAAACATCGCTACTAAATGTCATTACAGCAAAATAAATTGACAATGAAATTTTGTTAGAATTAGACCTTAATCATTTTCAAATTGTAACACAACAGCTGTTTTGAAATTTCACTTTAACTTTGCCTCTAAGGTACTTATGATCAAAAAATACAACTACACCTGATGAAAAACAAATTATAACTAGTAACCAGATTGATACACAGGGTGTTCGTTTGGAGATGTCCACTGATAGATACTATTTTCCTTACTTATTGGAGCTCCGAGCGACGTGGGTTAAATGAGGAAATGCTTTTTCTCTTAATTTTCTGCTCCTTTTATAGTGTTTATAAAAAATTATAAGACATATACTTCAAGAAATGTTTAACAAAACCTACCTTTTTTTAAACATAGCACTAAGTTATATTTAAGCGTCTCTCGAAATATAACGTCAATACTAATTTAAAATTTTAAATAAATCAAATTTTCAAAATTAAAATTAAAATATTTAGAAACTTTTAAACTTAAAAAAATAAGGTCACAGTTAATTATTAAAAAGTTCCATGCATTATACTACAAAAATTGAAAATAAAAATATTAAGAGCGTTTCACAATTTTCAGGTATTAAAAAAGTTAAAATTGTGAAATAGAAACTGAAACACAAAAAGAATAACTAGAAGCATTTCTGCAAACAAACAATAAAACTGTTAAAATGAATAGTTTATCACATGATTACCTCCCCCCTCCCGTTTTTTCTAGTAACAGTAATATTAATATTTAATAGTTGTGTAAACCATGCTATCATTTAAATCATACTTTTTTATTTATCGACGGAATTAACGACAACATATGAATTTATTATAAATTATACATATATGTACTATAATTTACTTTACACTTAAAATCCATATTATCTTGTTATTGATTAAGACGCTATTTTTTCAGATATATTAAATCATACAGAGTGTTGTACAAGTTTTGATTCCGAAATATTAATGTTAGATCCATCGTTATTTATAATATCATAAATAAAAATTAATAGCTTCAACGGCTATTTGTTTATTTCCTGATATATTTTGAAAAAATGGCTATATTTTGGTGAAATGTTTATCGAACCCTCAGAAAAATAAACTTTTGAAGCAGAAAAGAAATGAAACGTAAATTGACTTTATTTTTATAAGCCGCATATTTCAAAAATGAAATCAAGTGTTAAGAGAGAACGTTAGGGAAACCGAATGTTTTTTTTACGAGTTTGCTGAGTTCAAATTACTGTTGAAATAACAAGATATGATTAAAACCTTTAAGCATATATTTATTCCACCCTACTGTTCACAAACTAATTTACTAACGCTGTATTTATTTGAAATAAAATATTTCCCTCTTTAACTAAAAATAACCAATCCTTGAATAAAAAAACATGACACGTTACTATAATATAAATTCTGAACGTGTCCTTTAACGTTTCATCTATTCTATCAAATTGCATTAGACCACCTGAACTGCCTTATCTATCACACGTGTAAGTGTAATCGCAAAGATAAGTGACGTCCCAATTCAGCTGACGATTTGTCGTGAGGAAAATTCGTGTGTATCTGCTAAATTTTATAAACGACATTATGACGAATAACAAACATCTAATATACATTGAGCTCAGTATAAATGAGGCTCCTCCCGGCTACTTTGCTATTAATAAAAGTAATTACAAAACTAAACAAGTTTTAACTTAACAATTACTAACAATTATGTTGCATGAACTGAATTTCCTTCCTGAAATCTCGTAAAATTGTACGACCTTCTTAGAATAGTTATCTGCTGACGCATTTGTACCTAATAAAGTCGTGTGTCTTCACATTATTATTTAAGAATTTTGTGTAATTAAGGTACTTCGTGTAATTAAGTGAAAAAGGGATCATAATAAGTTGAAACCCTTCAACGCCTAAATTAACCATTTATTTAGAAGGAGAAGCGCGTGAAACCTTTCGCAGCAGACTTTAGGTATTTAAATTAGAAAATACGGTTAGTATTTATCAATACTTGATTCGGAATTACATTTGACTCTAATATTAAATTCGGACTGGCACTGATGCTTGCTGAATTTTACCCTTTCGATTGACGGGTGCCTGGGCACTCGCTGGCCTGTCTATTGTTGACCCAAAATCTGGCGGACTGGCTTTCCACAGAACTTATGTAGTCTGGACTGGTGCCGCCGGTTGTTGTCGACTCGAAGAAGTCGTTTTTCCATTCGGGAATATCGGTTTTATACCTTTAATTTCCACCCCCTGAGCCGCCATGTAACGTCGTTGTAGTGAGAACGGTTTGTGACGTAGAGATGGCTGCGCGCGATTTGGTCTCGCGTGTCGTACTAGCGGCGACACCAGCGCGGCAATTTGCAAACAAATAAATAAACATTCGCTGATTTTAAATATTATGCTTGTTCATATTTGATAATTATTGGACTCTTACAATCATCACAAACGATAGATTTTGTATAGACTACTTTTCGTTTACTTAAAAACAAAATGTCAAATTGGCATACTTTGAGAGATCATTAGTTAGCGCTGGACAAGTAGGAAGTAGATCTATATAATACGAAGAGTTTACTTTTTTGTAGCTTGTACCATTGTGTACCCCTAAGGCTTTTCCAATATCAAATCTCATTTCCATCTGATATCTTGTTTTCGAGTAAATAGGCGTTAAATGCCAAATTTTCAAAAATTTAATTGTAGGAAGCGTCACAGAGGAATTAGCGAGCTGGGACACGAACAAAATTGTAGCTCATATCTAGTTCTATGAGTATACAAAATTTAAGACATTTTAACATCGTGTAGTATGAGGAATATTTTTCTGAAAATTACCATGTTTTGAAACAATTTTTCGCTTCATAGCTTTTAATGTTTCAAACATTTTTGTGCACAGTAACTAACATTGTGTATTCTTGGAGCTATTTCACTACCAAATTTGATCCCGTTCACTGTCAACTCGTTTTTAATAAATAATAAGGCGTTGAAGTACCAATTTTCAATAAAATTATAATGGCTGTTATTTTAAACCTAGAAAGTTCCGGAGAAAACATTTTTTTTTCTTTATACTTTCATTTTCATGATATCAATACTTTCCTATCCTGAAAGTATAGAAAACATATGGTTTAGGATTGGCTGTAAATAATTAATTTTCTATACTTTCAGTGGCGATGTAATGAAGACTGGTGTTTGCATTCTATTCAATTGTTTTCATCTCCAAACTTTGACAATCTCAGGGCTCCTTCTAAATTTTATCAATAGATGGCGCAACTGTAAATGTCAAGTTTACTTTAAAATAAATTTGAAAATTAAGAAGTGTTTTTATTTATTTTTCTATTTCGGTTTTTTAAGGTTATTCTTAAAGCACTGTTTTAGCTACAAAACAGTGTTTTAAGAGAGTCTTTTAAAGCATTGTTTTTAGTAAAATTTCACCAACAAAGATTGGTATTCATGATATATTCATGATCAAATTTGGTAAATTTAGTATGTATGCCAACATATACATACTAAATTTACCAAATTTGATCGCAGCAATTTTTTATAACGTTTTTTCATTAATTCTCCTCAATAGAAAAAATAGTATAAAAAACTCGTTTCATAAGGCGTCTTGACGCACTCGTCCATTGAAAAACTTGGTCGCTACGCTCCCTCGTTTTTCAATCTTGGACACGTACGTTAAGACAATGCCTTATGCAACTTGTGTTTTAATATACTATTATTACCACCGTAATAGTCTAGGAATATTTTTGTGCCAAAATACTGTTGTTTTCGCGGCTTATCAAAAGGCGAAAACAAAGATTTATAATTATTTGCTGTTCCCAAGGTGAATTTACCTATTTTGCTTACCTATAATTGCTAATTATATAATCAGTAAATAAATAGTTTGTATTAAAATTATGCTTTGTACCAAGTTAAGTTCATGCAGCGACTGGAAGAACGCTTACATTTCGTGATAGTAAGTAACGAGTTCTATTATTCTACTGACTACTTCTGTAATGAATACAGTTTGCTTTGACCTTATAAAACCAGCTTATTGTGGCGACTTGTTTGTTCCATGTTGTTGGTTGTTGATATTATTTGGATTTTAGTATCGTTATACCTTTTTTCCAACTATAAACCACCACAAAAATAACTACAGTAAACTATAAACACGTAAAAATGCAGAATACATGTTTTACTTACTTGCATATTCCATTAATAAAAGTAAAAACGAAAGTAATTTATTAACCTAACCTTAGCAAATAAGTGTTGTATACAGGATAGGTGTCAAAATGGTTAAGTAGTGATATAAATAATATGTAAATAATTATCAAACCGTGCCAAATTTGAAATATACCTTAAATTTGAAGTTTTAAGAGCGCCATCTATATGCAAATCTCATAAAGAGTCCCGAAATTGTCAAACTTTTAGGATGAATTTTTTATACACTGTGTCCATAAAGTAACCCCCCCCCCAACTAACTTTTGAACGACTTTATACTTTTTTACAAAATTTGGTGCGCTGTAATGGGAAATTAAATACTATTTTTCAGACAATATTAAAATTTTATATCATCCAAAATGGCGACTGGGCGCCATTTTGAAATTTTCTTTTTAATAAAAAAGGGGTCAAGTGCGCCTCATTTCAAAGGTCTTTTAATTCTGCGTTTGATCCTAGAATTTCAAAGAAAAATATTGAACCATAACAAAATGGCGGATTGTAAACCAATGGACTCACTCAGTTCAAAATTGTTTTGATTTTCTTATCCAGTGGTCCACTTTTTCATTTGCAGGACTAAATTTTCCCAGAAATATAATGAATAGAACACCAGACTCTTCCTTACATCACTCTTTGAACTTAAAGTTTTGTTATTATCCTGCAGTACTCAAACAATTTCAGGACAAATTACAAATTACAATTTATGTAATAACCTTGTAGGTATTAAATGCATTTTCTATCAATCTCAGCAGTTCTTAAACAAAATTTTATTTAATATTATTTTAAAATTTTAAAAATACAGATGAGTGTTTAAACTGATTAGTACCACTAAATTATACTACTTTATTATTTGGTTCAAATATTTGTAGCTACTTTTGATACACCCTGTATTTTCATTTCGTAAAACCGTCTGCACGCTGTTAAATTTCTGCAAGAAATTTTTTGCATCTTGACGATATTAGATTGATTAAAAATGTTTCGCTGTTTTTTTACAACAATGAATTATCTGCAAATCTATCCTATCACATTTTTAAGTTATGTTCGCACCGGAAACTGATGCGTAGGTGCTCAACCTTTAAAAGATAGCTGTCGTTAATCGTTACGTTGTTTCACTAACAGAATTTGTTTCTACTTAAGTATACGGACATCGAAAACAATTACACTCACATTGCAACAAATCATAATTATTCATTGACCGGACGTTAATGACGAAATTATGATCCTATATTTGATAACTGAAGCTATTTGCACGTAACTGTGCAGACAAAAAGAGCGGTAATAATAGCACCAGCATTATATAAACATGTAATTCTATTAAGCAACACCATAAAAACAGAAACAGAAATAATAATATTAAACGTGAAAAGATATTTTAATGAGTCATAAAATAAGCGCTTCCTGATTCTTTATCAAATAGGTATCTTAAGATGCCAAATAATAATTATTTTTCCCTCTCTACAATTATTTCCAAAATTGACTTTGTTACTTCAGTATTTCACCAAGAAAGAAGAAAGCTTACCAAACACATTGAAGGGGAGGGGCATTCAATATTCAAGTGCAGTTTACCGGTCGTTTATAATATGATTCTTTGCCGATTCTTTGATCAGTTCGTTTTGCACCCGAACATTTCGCACGTGAAAGTCTTAAACTAATTTAGCAGGTAAGCGTTAGTTTAATTATAATTTAGTTTTAGTTATCTAAAAAAAAGTGATTGATTTCCTAGTTACTATGTCAGGAAAATTAAATAATGGATTTTAATAGTTATATACAGTGACCGCCAAACAATCCGCACCTTATGAAAAACTTTTTTATTCATTTGTTTTTGTGAGGGTTTAGAATTAATGAAAATAGTCCACGATTGTCCTGTTATTTTTCTTGAAAATGTTTTTTCTTTTAAATATATTATTAAAATAAATGCAACATTTATGTATTTTTGCACTGAAATATTTCAAATTAACTCAACTGTAAAGGAAAAGTACACAAAAAATTAATGTTAAATATTTTTGTAAAACAATTAACAAACCAAAACATTTAAATTTTATCACCAAACTTTATATTTAGAATAGAATAATGTCGTTAAAAACAACTTTTCCATATGGCAATTTTTCATATTTTAATACACAAGGGCAATTTAGGCCATTTTAAAATTTCAAATGACATTTTGGCGGTGTCATAGTTGTGACATGACAAATGTTTTTGGCAATTTTGTGGTTGTTAATCATGCTGAAACTAATGCCGAAACCCATTTAAAAAAGACGAATGAATATAAAAGTTTTTCATATTATGCAGACTTTTTGGCGGTCACTGTATAATTACTTGATTTGAAATTCCTATTGAAAATCAAAAGATAATTAAATATTTGTTTGTGAAAATATTTTTTCTGGGAGATTAATTTAATTAGCAAGTATTTTTTTAAATATACAGGGGGTTAAAAATTTTTATGTCGATTACTAAGCACTTAATAACTGCAAAACTTTAAGCACTGAAATAAAACATTAAAACTTAAACTATTATACCGAGTGATTTTGGGAACCGGGCCACTATTGCCAACTTTTTTATTATTAAAGATACAAAGTTGGTTAAATTACAAAAAAAGTGTAACTCTTTCTTCTAGTTGCGATGGCAAAAGTGAAAAAACAATTACGCATCGCGTTGTTGAGTTATTTGTTAATTTTTTTTTTTAACGGAACGCCTTGTATTTTTTATACTTTTGAATTGCGCATTTTATTCTCTTTAAAACAGTATAAGGTCAAACTATAATTAAATTAACTAATAACGCTATATTTTAACTTTTAATGGTTTAATAACATAACGGCAACAGTGTAACAGTACTATTACTATTATAGTTGGGTCAATTTTTTACATAGCGCTTCATAATAAAGTATATACAGTAAATGAAACTTACTTTAAACACCAATTTGTTGACAAATTAGGAGCACCTAACCTCTTTATCATTCCACTTGACATTAGAAACTAGCAGCAGTACACGTACTGCACCTGCGCACTGATAAAAAAGGTTTCTCAACAAGTTTTTACACTTGCGCAGAAGTTGACGAAATGTGCTTCTAGCAACAGCATACCATGTTCTATACTCTATCATGTAGTCTGTGTAAAACTTTTATGTGGCTACCGGATTAGCGCATATTTGCAAGGTACTAGAATCGACGGACCGTGTCGTGCACGTCTAACGGCAGAATTCGGTGGCATAGGCAGATTCTGCAAATAAATTCGCTTGTTTGATAGTCATTGCTTCATTACTTTTGCCGCTATTTATATTTTTTTATGCATAATAACATGAAAGTTGAATTAAGTGTAAACTGTTATTAACAGTATTTTAATCCATTCATCACAAATAATACAAAATTAATTTTACACGATAATTAAAGGTATGGTAAGTCTGGTAACTTAAGTAGTTTTGTTGGGGTATAGCAACACGTAAATTACTTATTTCTCTAATTATGTACGTACGTTTATTTTGAATTTTGTTTTAGCCCTTAAAATTGCAAAATAAAAGAGTTTTATTTGAATGTATGCGGACCTTTTTAACGGCCAATGTTTGCGAATATACTTTTAAGTATAATTAAATAAATAACTTACATAAAATTGTTATGAGTGCTCTTAATATGTTTGTTTTGCATTTAACATTTAAGAGATTTTACAAACCTACTTGTCACTTGGTTTTATAAATGCCAAATCTAACTTAACATTGCTCAGATGAAGAAGCAAAGCATAATCTGGTGCACTAGTGAATTTAAGGATAAATAATACCGCACAAAACTCATTGCCGTCTCGGTTTTCCTGTGTAGGTTAGACAGATAACGAAATAGAGACAGTTTTGATGACTTACGTTAGTGCAGTAAGTTTAAAATGTAACTACTGTACTGTGCTACTCGTTTTTGCTAGAGAATTCGGTAGCCACATAACTGTTTTGGGCAGACTATAGGGATGTTATCGTGTTAAAACTGTTATTCAAAAATAGACCACCTAATTATTTACATTTCAAAACAGAATACATAATTATGTATAGAAAATTTGCATACCAATAAATAATTCATCGTGTTGAATCTTCTGATATTTTTAAAACCTATTTCTATTCCTTTAAATATGTGTCAGTACCTCAAGGCAGTGGTGAATCGTAAGAGAGGCAAACGTGACCTACTTCGCTTTTCTACAACGTATAATACCATTTAAGTTTTGATGCACAGAGGAGCAATGTTTTTATAAGAAACTAGCTGGGCCCGGTCCGCGTTGCTGGTCCTAAGTAAGCCTTTTTTGTTGTCATTTGGAAGGAACTGTTGTACTTTTGTATATACTCCAAGAAATGCTTCGATCAAGGTTCTTGGCCAGAAAGCAATAATGCCAATGGTTCTGGTGGCGGTATCAATTGTGGTAATTTGACCTTTCCGCTTCCACAACATAATCCTGGCGTTTCGTGTCGAAACCTCAAAGCATTGCAATGTTGACAAACAGTGCTCATTGTTCCGAAGTCGACCGATTCATCTGCAGCGTAATCGACTGTTGGATCGTATCTGAACGCTAAACGCTCATATCGAATTGTCACGTTTGGCCGTCTGTTTTGTCGACGTTCCAAATTATTTTGTGAGCGAGTTCCAACTGAGCGAGTCGAACTCGACTGTATCCGTTGTTCCGGAGTCATTCGACTTGCCTCCAAACGCTGACTATGCTCTTCGTCAGTCTCATTGACTCGACGATCATGTCGTTGGATTGCTATGCGCGACCGCCGACCGATATTTCGACGCCTCACTGGTTGCATTTTTCCAAAGAATCTATCGCTTTGAATTCAATTATTTTTCGCAAAATATCAATTTTCAATACGGAACGTGATACACAGCAGAACTGTCAAACTGAACGTCACAATGCGGTCTTGAATAATGCCACCAATTCGTTTTGTTGCTGGAAAAATGTTTGGAGTTGTTCTACAATTGATCTTTTCACCGAATTGTTGTGTGCACAACGCTGATCGATTTGTCTTGCTGAATCGCCCAATCGTTTGTACCGCCATGTGGCTGGCAAAATACGTTGACAGCGCTGCCATTCCCCCATACTTACCTTGAAAGTAGGCATAAAATTGTCTCGAATAACTTTCGTTGCGCCAAATGACGTCATTTGAAAGCAATTATTGTATTGCTGGATATGAGTTAAAAAATGTATAGAATCTGGCCCATTTCCGGAAACCAATGAATGTATTGGCTCTGGTGGCGGTACCAATGGCGCCAATTTCACTTGGCCACTGGCGCAACACAATCCAGGGGCTTCATTTTTAAACTTAAATACTTTGCAATGTGGACATACAACGTTCATTGGTCCAATAGCAACGATTTTCTGTGAACTGTAATCGATTGCCACGTTATAATTGAATGCAGCTCGATAGGGATTAAACGCAATATTTCTATTTTGTTGATTTCGATTCCATCGATTTACGTTCAACTTCATTTCGCGCTTCTAGTTGCTCGTCAGTTTGACTTGCTCGTAATATCTTTGACTTGCAGCATTGCGAGTTCTGCGACCTAAGTTGGTACGTCTAATTGGTGGCATTTTGAAGAACCAACTTCAACTAAAAATAAAAAATAGACTCCATTAGTGTTTATGTATAACCATGTATACCACGTGTTAGTCTATCAAAACTTACCTATTAAATTAAACTTTTAATATAAGGCGTGATTGCGGTGAACTAACTGCGATGAACAAACAATTCTTAAAAAACTCACTCAACAAACTCACAATTGCGACGCGTGAACTGTCAAACTCGTGAACTGTCAAACTCTGGAAGGTTCAAACGTCAATTTTTTGAATCAATTTTTTGATCGATAGATGCCGACCGTTGCATCTGTTAAACTACAATTGCGGCGCGCGAACTGTCAAACGCGCGAACTGTCAAACGCGCTAAGGTTCAAATATTCGTTAAGTTTTCTTAAATTTTCTAATTTTCTGCGCAATTTTCTTAATTTTTCTTTCCGTAAGAACCTTCTACAAAGTATTAGAAAACTTAAAAAAAATATATGAATGAAATCGGTAAAGTCGTTCTCAAGTTATGGCGTGACCAAGGGAAATAGTGATTCATTTTTATATATATAGATAGGGCGGTAGCAAAAGTTGAGAGTGGCACCGCTGTTTCTAGAACTTAAACTTAAAAATTGAGGGTGAAACCAACTTCCATTAACTTACAGAACAGACAATATGTTTAAAGTTTAAAGAAAATATAGCATGCCTTCCAACCCAATTTCGACTTCACAGTTGGTATGAAGACGTAGTAGGTAATTGTAATTGTGGAATTACACAAACGACAGCAGTATCATATCTCATCTAATGTTTTTGACAATTACAGTTACAGCAGTGTTGCTACTTCTTAAAAAATTTCAATAGAAATTACTTAAAATAGCAGTTCGTCATATTTGAACTTTGGTGTGTAGGGGTGAAAATCTTTAAATAAAATACGCATATTCCATAAATCTTTGATACTCCGATGATAAGCCACAATTTAAAATATGCTTTCGTTGAGCAGTACTTTCGACTATTAAATTTAAAAAAATTTATTACATGTTTAAAAACATTACTTACCTATCTATAATTTTAGATTTACAATTTTGAAGAATAACATAACGTAAACTTTTTGTTTTGACAATTTCGTAATAAATAATTTCTATTTCTGTTCTACACAACTCACATTTGCTAAGTGGTAATTTTTAGGACTAACCTGCTGCGTACCAACAACAACTGTAAAATAATATCGAACTATAGGGTTCAGGTTATTAAAGTAGGTTACGCAACCCTGCAATCTGTTGGGACGTTTCAGTGTGAAGTTAATATAAACTAGAATAAATTACTAACTTTCTGTGAATATTCCACTCACATTGTAACAGCCAATGACAGCCGTTTATTTTCAGGTTCTTGACCAATTAGATTCTGACCGGCCGCGATAAACCTTTTTTTAGGAAGCTCCGGTGTTATCTGTGGTGTATAGCCATAGCAACACGTCAACAAAATTTTTTATTTTTGCATTTAATAATTAAATAACGCGTTTGTCTAATAGTACATAACAACTAATTATATCAAACTAGTGTTACCCCAGCGCAAAATGCACTGACAGACTGAGCGTTGGCTGAGCCGGCTAAATGCTAAGTCACGTGATGCATTAATTCCATGAGGAGACGCGGCGTTGGTATAGATGTCGCCTCAAATAAAGCGCGTTTAGCAGACTTTCATATATAAATTAAAATAATTATTATTGAAAAATCGACGTAGAATAAAAATATAAAAAATGTTTGATGTTCCATCTGAAAATAGAGACCTTTCATTGAAAAAAAAAAATGATCCAAATTGGTGAAGCGGTAGCCGCTTGAGAAATCGGAAAAAAATACCCTTTGAGCTTTTATATTTGTATGGATAATAAGTTAATTTTTTTGTTCGTGAAATATTCTAAAAAAACACCACTCGTGAATTAAAAATTATCTATAATTTTGTCTTTCATTGACGAACTTAATTGTGTTGATGCACAGCAGTTCATGACCTACTAGAATTTTTTCAAAATAAATTAAATGACGTGGTTTTTCCATGGCACTCTTATGAAATTTTTATTTTCTGTAATAAAATGCTCAAAACTTAAACAAAATACAAAGTGTGACACATCGTTAAAATCAGAATTAAAAACTCTACTCAAATATCAAAAAATTTAAAATTTAAACCGTAAGAAAAAAAAAGTTGACAGTCGAAAATAAGCAATGGTAACAGTTATATCAAATTTGATCAAAAATTTAGATTCAGCATAAAAAAGTGTCCTAATAATGCGTGAACTACAAATATGTAACATAAACGATAAATGAGTTATAGCCGAAAACAAAAAATTCCAAATTCCAGTTTTTTTTTAGTTTATTCAGAAACTAAGCAAGATAGCTCTAATTTCTTTTTGGATTTTTAATGGGCATAAAATTCCATAACTTTTCTCTAATTTAACCATCGTCGTATCTCTTCAAATAAGCGAGATCCCCATAATTAACACGCAATTTGATACATCCTGTATATATAAATAATAAAAAAAAATTGTAAAAAGCAATAAATCTTACGTCTTGGGTAATAGGGTAATAAAACGTAGTGAAAATTAATAGATCTATTACGATAGTAATAGGGGTAGCAACACTGATTTATAGTACAAACTGTAGGTGTATTTTTAATTTAAGTTCTGAACAGCGTAACACTTTTTAGCATTACGTGGTGCTATTGATGTAAGGAACAAGTTTCGAGAAATTTTGATTTTTGATTACACATTTAATATAGAAACAGAATGAAACGTTTTGGCGTCGCCGCCGATTCAGCGCAGCCGTTTTGGCGCTGGGACGTTACGGCGCGAGGCCGTTTCA
Source organism: Ctenicera cuprea (assembly GCA_958336395.1). Taxonomy (NCBI): domain Eukaryota; kingdom Metazoa; phylum Arthropoda; class Insecta; order Coleoptera; family Elateridae; genus Ctenicera; species Ctenicera cuprea. Next base: position 39,866,221 of record OY284495.1, on the reverse strand, counting down.
GCGCGAGACTGTTTTGGTGCTAAGCCGTTTCGGCGTTATGACATTTCGGCGCAAGTACATTTAGGTTAATACAAATTATTTATAACCGTTTATTTATGACACATTTGAATAGTAGTACTTAATACATAGATTTATAGACATAAGTGTTATATGTACCATTTGCTCTCGAAAGAACGGTGACTTATATAAGAATAAAATAAATATAAAGAAAAACACAGTATCAAAAAACAAACGAAATTAATTAAAATAATTGACTTTATTGTTGCCTCTTAGATACGCACAATTTCATAAATAACACTAACAATTTGTATTAACCTACATATTAAGTATAGTAGCGTTAAAAGTTGTCTAAACCAAACGAACTGCGTTAAACGTATTCGCGCCGAATCGGCGGTGCTGAAACGGCTTCGCGCCGAAACGGTCTCACGCCGAGACGACTTCGCACCGAAACGTCCTCGCGGCAAAACGTCTCGGCGCCGAAAGGTCCTGGCGCCGAATCGGCAGCTCCTAATCGGTCGCGCCGAATCGGCAGCACCGAAACGTCCTAGACATTTGCAGCAATTAACATCAATATCGTAAATTTTTGTTAACATTAAACAACCTTTTCAGAAATTTGATATGCTTGAAGATAAGTACCTATCCAAATTAGTAGCAGCATAACAAACTATGCAGCAGCATAACTATGCAGCGTCAATGGGCGGCCTACCAAGATCTAATGTTGTTATGAGCTGCAACACAGGGCTTTGCCTGTAAATAACAAAATATTCAAACTTTTGTACAAGTAGCAATGTTTAAAAGGATTAACAATTTGCAACATGTTAAATTAGTAGCAGTAATTAATAAATAAATTGTAAAATACGTTAACGTAGGTATATTGCTTATAAAATGAAATAAGTTCAAGAAACGCGTTTTCGAAAATTGCTCAAAATCTTCTCAAGAAAGCCAGCCACATACTTTTACGCGGTCAAATAAACATGAAAATACATTACCTCCGTTTTGGTTTTGAAAAACAAAATCCACTACGCGCCGTTTGTATCCAGCATAAAAATAAAAAAAAAATTTTGTAATAGATAAATATATTAAAACTTTTATAATAAATAAACATATTTGTGAAAACACGAATGAGAAATTAAATTATCTGGACGCAGATATAGAAAACCAAGATCAAGTTATGAAGATTTATTGTTCATATAACAACACCAAGTGTTTACTTTTAGGCTAAAATAAAAAAACCTGTTGAAGTTAAGAACTGTTTTATTTACAATAAAAAAAACTTTTTGATATAGATTTGTAGTATAATTTTTAACGACAGATGGTGGCGAGATGACATTATATTTTGCTACGTTAGGCAACGTAGCTAAGATCACACAGGATCACCAGTTCCGGCGCCGGCGCCTGTTAAAACTTGAAGTGGTGAATGTTATAGGTACACACTAAAATTGGTAAAATAAAAGGATGAGCATGTCACGTGAGCACGTAAAGTTGTTTACCTTCACCACTTCAGGTTTTGACAGGCACAGAAGCCGGCGCCGAACCTGCTAACCACGTTAGATCTTAACAACGTTGCCAAACATAGCACGGTAAAACTACATTCAGCTATCTGTCGTTTAAAACTGCAACATACAAAATTTATTTATTAGAAAAGATTGTCATTTCTAATAATACGTTTTATCATCAGGACTTTTATTTAGCACAAACATTTTTATTTAACACAAAATAAATTTTATTTATCATAAACTAAGTTTATTGTGATTGCTAAAATTTTTATTTATCGTAACAATTTTTTACTTTCCTATAACTTTAGTAAAAGTATTGATTTTATGAAATTTTTCGTAATTGAGATTTTGGCGGAAATACATGTTTTGGACCCCCGGAAACACAACGAAGCGGAAGTTAGACATGTTTTTTTGATAGCATTTTTTCCCGAATACGAATTTTTTCAATCTGAAAACAGAACTTGATAGAAGACCTCAAGGCAAATTCAACTCTCCTTTTCGAACCTCCTAACTTAGAAATGGCGGCCGCTACGATTTTTTGAAGGTTTTGACTTTAGAACCTTTTTACTCAAAAACGAGTAGACAGATCGAGTTTAAATTTTTTATCGTAATGGCTCTTGAGAGACACAATGTTACTGTGCACAAAAATTCTTGAAAAGCTAAAAGCTATAAAGTGAAAAATATTAATAAAATTCTGGGCATAAAAAAAATTGTACAAAAACTAGCCACACGATCGTTTTAATTTTGTAAGCTCGTAGAGCGAGAAATGAGCTAATAATTGTTATTATCCCAGCCCGCTAATTTGTATGTGACGCCTTCTATGAAGTTTTGAAAATTTTTATTTTCACGCCTATTTATTTAAAATCGAGTAGGGATAAAATTGATATTAAGAATGCCCTAGGCGTATACAAGTTTACCAGTTACGAGAAATTTTGGAGCTACTGAAACTTCGAAGTGAAAAAAATTGACTTTTTAAAAAAAGTGTTGCTTAAACGCTGTCCACACATTTTTTTAATTCTATATGCTAATAGATCTGCAGATGAGCTATAATTTAATTCGTGTTCCAGTCTATTAGTTTGCCTGGGACTCCTGCTATGAAATTTTGAAAATTGATATTTATGCATTTTTGTTTGATAAAGTATAGGAAAGGCCAGGCGAAGTGCTTTGCTCATTTTTTGTGTGATTTTAATGCTGATCTCTCATACCTTTCCCCCACTTGTACCTTAACCAACATTGCATAATTCTTTTTACCCACCAGTATTGAGAAAGTATTATTCCCTTAAAAAATTATCAATTTTAATTTAACGAAAAACCACATTTTGGTGCTCAGCAAACCCCAAAAAAAAGGTTTTGAAAATGTAGGTCAAAATTAGAAACGTACCCACCCGTACGTTTCTTATTTTTTACCTCATATTACTTCCTGAACAGATCGTCCGATTTTGTTGAAATTTTAAATGTGGGCTATATCAAAAATGCATCGACAGACTCCGAAACCGGAAGCGAAAATCAGACGTGTATTCGTATCGTTTTTTCAAAAACTTAAAATTGCTAATCTGAAAAGGGGGTTCTGCTAGAAAACCTTAAGATAAATCTAACGTTTTTTTAAACCTTAGGAATTTTAACTCTCCTTTGTTCAAAAATGATCATGATAAAGTATAGAACATGGTATGCTGTTGCTAGGACCCAATTTCGTCAACTTCTGCGAAGTGGAAAGACTTGTTGAGAAACCCTGTTTTTTATCAGTGTGCAGGCTCAGTACGTGTACTTCTGTCAGTATCTAATGTCAAGTGGAATGATAAAGAGGTTAGGTTCTTCTAATTTGTCAACAAATTAGTGTTTCATTTACTTTATATATTTTATTATAAAGCGTTTTGTAATAAATTGTCCCAACTAAACAAAAAGTAAGTAATAAATTATAGATCTACCTAAATTAATTTTTTGTTTATTGAACATTATATTATTATAAGCATATCCAATGTGAAATATTGTCGATTCCCAAAGGAATTTTATTTGTATTTTATCATCGTAACTAAATTATTATATTTATATGTTGTGAAAACCATTAAAATTCACCGGCTGCAGACTTGCCGCGAATTAATTTTTAAATTTGCCATTGTTTTTACACTTGATGACGTCACACAGTGGCTCTTAAACTGTGCGCTGTCGCATACTATCCTTTATACTATATATATCATGTTTGGTGATAAAGATTTTTTTTCTTATTACTTTGATTCTGCAAGAAGTTTGAATTAATTAAATTTATACTACAGAACAGTCTTTCATGACTTAAAATGACCTCCAAAATGTGCTCCTTTTTATTATTATTATTATTATTATTATTAATATCATTATTATTATTACTTTTGTTATATTTTATTTTTGGAAAGGAAATGCTAGATAGAGTATAAGCAACAATTACCATTAATTTTCGCTACACAGTTAATTTCTGAATCTTTACAAATAACTGAGTGTCACATGTGCAATATTCCACCTAAGTTATTTTATTTTCGAGACCTTTATAAAATTTTATCATTCGATTAAAATAAATTATTTTTATTTCTCAAACATTGTACTGCTGTGTAACACATACCGCTTCAAATGTGTGTGATCGTCTGACCTACTAATTATGCATTTCCTTTAAGCAAATGAGGTAAGAGAAATGTAAGGCAGCTGTGATATAACATGTTACATTATATTGCATAATTCACTTTCACCAACGAATACCAATAATAATACAGCGCTCGGCAGTACCTGCAATTGTTTAACCAGTTCCGGTTTCTTTTTATTATAAATATCAAGGTGTAACTTGTGAGCATCGTTTACACATACTAATTAGTGAAAAGTCATTTAGGCTTCAAAATACTGTACCTACCAAAATTGTATCATAACTTTTACTTTCTCATCTGTATTATGAAAGCAGGTTATATTTAAAAGAAAAATGTATTGACTAAATTGGTGGTGTATTGATCGGCATAAGATTAAGATTGTAGGTTTGATTTGATTTTTAGTGGCATACGCACACTCACCCATACAGAAATAGCACCGCATGTTTATCTTCACGTATATGTATATACTTTCTCTCATTTCATTCAGTATAGTAAACTACGAAATGTTGTTTTACTTTTTATCCTAGATTACAGAAATCAAAATTACATTTTTTTCCAGTCGCTAAATAATTTTTGACGCCAAAAATTGCATTTCCAACGTGATACAATATATTTGAAGCGTTGATTATTTATTAAGTGGAAAATAATCGAATTTTGTTTCTATTATAAACTGTCGTATGGAATATCGAATTTTTAACGTTATAAATTTCGATTTTCCAATTTTTCTACATTTTAAGTTATTGCAACGCAGTTTCTTTTTGACGTCACCACGTTCTTTCGATAGCAAAGAACTCAGAAGGAGGACGTCAACAAATAAATGTTTGAAAATCATTTTTGGCGTCAAAAAACTAATGATTTACGTCAAAAATTACTTGTTCACGTCAGAATAAAAGTATGAGGTTAATAATATTGTTAGTGTCAATTAATGTTTTTTAACGTCAAAACGTCATTTCATGACGTTAGAAAAAGACTTTTTGACGTCAACAATTCATTTCGTGACGACAATAAACGGAAAATATTGCTGCCGCGTCAACAATCTCTTCTCAGATTTTGAGGAAGATGATGTAAGAATACGGTTTTGTCCACTTAGAAAGCTACAGTAAAACCGGACACGAATTCTTTTAATTTTCCAATTTTTTTACATTTTTAAATTATTGTGAAGCAGTTTCTTTTTGACGTCACCACGCTCTTTCGATAGCAAAGAACTCAGAAGGAGGACGTCAACAAATAAATGTTTGACAATCATTTTTGGCGTCAAAAAACTAATAATTTACGTCAAAAATTACTTGTTCACGTCAGAATAAAAGTATGAGGTTAATAATATTGTTAGTGTCAATTAATGTTTTTTAACGTCAAAACGTCATTTCATGACGTCAGAAAAAGACTTTTTGGCGTCAAAAATTCATTTCGTGACGACAATAAACGGAAAATATTGCTGCCGCGTCAACAATCTCTTCTCAGATTTTGAGGAAGATGATGTAAGAGTACGGTTTTGTCCACTTAGAAAGCTACAGTAAAACCGGACACGAATTCTTTTAATTTTCCAATTTTTTTACATTTTTAAATTATTGTGAAGCAGTTTTTTTTTGACGTCACCACGATCTTTCGATAGCAAAACACTCGGAAGAAGGACTCCAAAAATAAATTTTAGACGTCATTTTTGGCGTCAAAAAACGAATGGTTCACATTCAACGTTATGTTTTGACGTCCCAAAAAAGTATGAAGTCCAAAATACTGTTGGAGTCAATTAATGGGTTTTTGACGTCAAAAAGTCATTCTATGACGTTAGAGAAACATTTTTTGATATGAAAAATGCATTTGTTGACGTTAATAAACGGAAAATATTGCAGTGAGGTCAACATTTTTTTCTGAGCTTTTGACGAAAATAATATAGCAGTACGGTTTTGTTCAGTTAGAAAGCGACAGCAAAACCGGACACAAATTCGTTTGGTTTTCTAGATTTTTACATTTTTAAGTTATTGTAAAGCAGTTTCTTTTTGAAATCGACGCGCTCTTTCCATAGCAAAGGACTCAAAAAAAGAAGACATCAAAACTAAATGTTAGTAGTCTTGGAAATCATTTTTGAAGTCAAAAACGAATAATCCATGTAAAAAATTATCTTTTGGCGTCAGAAAAAAACATATAGTCAGAAATATTGTTGGTGTCAATTAATGGCTTTTTGACGTAAAAAAGTCTATTTAAAACGTCAGAAAAACATTTCTTTGGCGTCAAAAGTTTATTTCTTGGCGATAAATAATATTTTTTAAAGTAAATAAACGGAAACAATTGTCAACAATTTTTTCGCAGATTTTGACGAAAATATTGTGGATATCTGAGTATGGTTGCTATATGTACGGTCTTTCGACAAAGAGTCCGATTTTTTGTAATTTGTTCGGTTAGAAAACTACAGTCAAACCGAACACGAATTCTTCCGGGTTTCCATTTTTTTTAATTTTTAATTTATGGTAAGCAGTTTCTGAGACCAAATACCTTCTTAAAATAGTTTTCACGCTACCGGCAGTGTAAGTAGGCTTTACATCCATAGCTACAGGGATCGTAAGTGGCTGATAACATTCGTGTACTAGTTACCCTTGACGACGGAACTTAATAGTGTCACTTACGTTCCTAGGAAAATAATGTTGATTTTAACTGTTCGTTGATATGGTAACAAGCACAGAGAACTTAGAATGATGGAGCTTTTAAAAAATAATTCCGATGACAGCTGTCAAAACGAACTTTTAAAAATATGATTAAATTTCTACCTGTAGGCCTACTTACATTGCCGGTAGCGTGAAAAATTTAATAAGTAACACGGAATGTATCGACTAATAACATCCTCGGCAGGCGACAAGCTTCGGCTCCGCCTCAGCTCGTATTCGCCTACCTTGGATGTTATTACGTCCTTACATTCCTTGATACTTAAATAACTATTAAGTAGTTTTAAACAATTAAAATAATTTTTTTCACGCTTTGTACGTTTTAATTTTCTCTTGCCGTTTTAAGTTTTTTCCCATTTTTTTCCGTACAGTTCAGTTTCAGTACAAGTCATATTTACTCAAAAATAAGTTGCCAGAAGCGCATAAAATTTTATGTAGCAATAACCTTTGAAAGAAGCAATATTAACTATTGTAAAATCTCACCATTTGTACCACTGCAGCGTAAATAAACAGCAGCACATTTTTGACGTCCTATAGTAACCCGGATATAGGCAATAATTAGTCTTAATTAAAATTCAGTAGAAAGACTCAAAATGTATGCAAATTAAGGATATACACAAACGCTGCGTGGCCGACCTTAGTGGTAATCTAATGAGTACCTACGCAAATTCTGGGTGGTCGACAGTAAATATCTTAGAAACTTAAAAGTCAATTTATGAGAAAAAATACCGTTTTTTTATTTTTTGGTAAAAGATTGAAATTGTAGAGCACCAGAGACTAAAAAGCAAATTCATCGAAAAAAAATTGGTAAGAGTGGTAAATAAACCCGCTAAATATTGCTACACCTAAAGATTAAGTTTAAAACTTTATTCTACTCGCTCGCGGGCAATGGCGGATCGTAAACATAACTACGTAAAGGCGACACAAATTTCTAACTAAAAAAATCACTTTTTACCCAACAGTTCTGTAAACGAAATCTAAGCGCTTTATTTTCCGCCAAATGAGGCCGTTTCTCTTTGATTTTGTTGCTCAATTGCTGCAACAAATTGGCATAATACTCGCCATTTATTGTTTTTCCCTTTTCCAAGTAGTCGACGAAGATAATTCCATGAGAATCCCAAAATAAAGTTGCCATAACCTTTCCTGCTGACAAAACCGTTTTTGCCTTCTTCGGTGGCAGAGAACCTTTGTGTGTCGATTGTTTGGACTGTTCCTTGGTTTAGGAAGTGTAATGGTTGACCGAGGTTTCATCGACGGCTGTGAAATGGCGCAAAAAGTCCTTCGGATTGCGGCGAAAACGTGCCAAAAGGTCGCGAGAAACAATCAAACGATTCAGTTTTTGCTCCGGTGTAAGCAAACGCGGCACCCAACGCGCGGAGTATTTATTCATTTCCAATTCTTCAATTATAATTCTGTGCACACTGTCAGTTGAGATGCCCACTATGTCTGCTATCTCGCGCACTTTTATTCGACGGTCATCCAATACGATACGGAGGACTTTTTCAATCATATCACGGGTAGTAGCCGGTTTTGGGCGTTCACTGCGGGGTTCGTCCTTTGTGCTCACACGATCACGCTTAAACTCGGCAACCTAGTTTTTAACCATTGAAACCGAAGAAGCGGACTTTAAAAATGTCGAATCCAACTCTGCTTTGATTTCGGTTGGTATTAAGCCTTTCAAATGAAAGTACTTTATCACTGCTCGCAACTCAGTTTCTTCCATTATTTACGAAATCACCCGAGACGATCGCTTTGACGCACTGTCAAACACAAACTAATTGACTGATCGCTCTATACTGTCATATTTAACCTAAGAAGGAGTGGTTCTGAAAAATTATAATACAAATTCCGCCTAATTAGCCCCATCTCTGTGTTAGGCCTGTACATTTTGAACGGTCCTCGTATATCAATATGAAATATTTTTCAAAAGTACACTGTACATACAAAGATTTTCTTTTAAAATTAGATAAAAGGAGTCGCTACAAAACATTTTCTAATACTTTTTCAGCAAAGATGTCTGATCGTAAGTGGCTAACCGAACCCGATGAATATATCTGCACCCTCTCCGAAGAAACCCAGCAGATTGCCAAGGAAGAACTACGTGAAGATCGTCATGCTAGAGATCAAGCCCTCGTTGCTATGCGTAATTGGATTATTAACAACCCCCGTATTACCAATTGCCGTTTAGGTTAGAACACAATAATTATGTGCATTGTACAACAGTGTTTTTAAAGTAATTCAAATAAATAAGCATGCGTTGGGTATTATGAGTTTATTAAGAGAATATAAGAATTAAACATTTCATTGCAGATGCAAAATTTTTGCTTCGCTTTTTGCGCAGCAAAAAGTTCAGCGTTATTCAAGCACAAACTGCTTTAGAACGATATCTTCTTCTTAGACAAACATACGGAGTTGCCTTTAGTAATTTGGATATCAGAATTCCTATGATGGAAGAACTCATTGACATAGGATTCATTGTGGCATGTCCAAGACGTGATAGTAAAGGGCGAAGAGTACTCATTGCAAGACCAGGTGAGAAAAGTGCAGCGTTTTTTTAAACACACTGTTGAAACCTTTAATACTTAGTTAAATAGCTGATTTACAAAAACTGAATACAGAAATTAGGTACTCATTATTTCAGAGAAAATTTTAAAAATTGACTTTATGTTGATTTTTAATTTTTTTTTACCTAGGTTTACTCGGTTTTCAAACATTTGTAGCATACACAGGATGTTTCACAGAGTAAGGGCCATGGCTCTTTAACCACGTTATTAATTAGTCAGGATTACGGTAGATTGTTTACATAGTTTTTTCACTACTCTTAATAAATCCGTCATTCGTCTTCAACTGTTTCAATATTTTCTTCCGTAGAATAAGTATTCATTGTAGCACTTGAAATTATAAATTATTATTACAATTTGACGTAAAGAAAAGTGTAGTTTATACAGGGTGTGTATAAATTGGCAAAAATTTTAATACCAAAATATTGTACCATGCTTCCTGGGTATGCACAAGATCTTCAAAGTTTTAAAATGAAGTCTTTTAATAAGTGTTTTAATTCATTATCTGTTGACAGAAAGAGCTGCAAATTAGAAAAAATAAGAATTGTAATAAATATTTTTTCATAGTCGTTCATGTCGTTTTTCAGACCCAAAAGCGTGTTTTAAACATTTCTTCGTTAACTTATTATTGTAAAAAATACATATGCATTGTAAAACAATAATTATTCAAGAGTGATTCGACTCTAAATTACTTCTGTCTTGATAACGTCAAAGTTTGACAAGTGTCAAAATTTGTAATTAGACATGCTTTTTCTGTCATCGTTGCTTTTCTCGTAATCATTAGTATTAATTATTATTATTTTCGTTTTCTTGTTTCGTTCACTAACAATGGATTTTACGTTCAATGATTATGCTGATATGTACATGGTATTTGGTTTCTGTAATGGAAATGGCGACATGGCAGAACGTGAATATCGTGCACGTTATCGAAACCGGAGGCATCCTACAGCAAATGTTTTTCGAATTATAACAAAACACCTGTGGTGTGTGGATCCAATGTTGTCAAATGTACGTTCCTTTAAAATGGTTCCTGAGGAGGACAGAGGAAGCATTGTCCAACATGTCGGTATTAAGATTTTCGATTCAGAATTTTATGACCAACATCGCCACGTGTAGTTCTTTCATCAATTTATACACACCCTGTATATTCTTTAAATCTTTTGCGAGATTCTTGAACTGTCAATATTGCAATTTTCTTTCGGCTTAGACGGCGTCGTCATTTGGGAACTACACCCAGCATGATCAAATAAAAACCGACTTGTAGCTTGTCCGCCTTTACAAGCATTTGCTTTTAATGTTTGAACCATATTAGTTCGTGGGCCCTACTTGCCTAAACCGGGCCTAATTTTAACTCAATAGAACGACCCGTTTTTCCGATATAGTTTGAACCATAAGAGCAAAGGGTATTGTAGATCCCGACCGATTTAAAGCTCGATATTTGATCTTTTGCAAATTTGAAACAGTCTTTAGAGCTAATAAAACCCTTGAGTCCCGAGTTGGCGCGGTTAGAATAACCATTCGAGTGCGATCATCAAAATTAAGCATAGTTCTGCCTGGTCAGTACTTGCATGGGTGTCCAAAAGCCAAGTCAACACGGTACCTCGTGCTCTCGGAATGGCACGCCAATAGGTGGTCCTGGATGTTGCGTTAACAACGCGGCGGCAGTCGTTAGAGGGGTTGGAATCCCCCTTAAAGTATAGATGGATGAGCAAATGGACGAGTGAGTGTAATGCCAAGGGTTTGGCGTAAGCTGAAGGGGGCATAGTAGTTAAAGGTTCACTAGCCCCACTACCCCCCAGCACATAGCAATTAGCCAAACTCAAAGTGAATGGGACTACCTCTACACCGGTCCGGTAAATGAGGATAACAATTAAGAAGAAGAAGAAAACCGACCAGTTTTTTTCGATGTAATTTGAACCATAAGAGTAAAGGGTATTGTAGATCCCGACCGATTTAAAGCTCGGCATTTTGCGGATTTGAAGCAGTCTTTAGAGCTAATAAAACCCTGCGAAACGGTTTCAGATCCGCAAAAGATTAAATGTCGAGCTTAAAATCGGCCAAGATCCACCATCCCCTGCTCTTATAGTTCAAACTACATCGGCCAACCTTGTCGTTCCATTGAGTTAAGATTGCGAGAGCATAAAAGGGATTGGAAACACAGACGCATCACAAAATCTGCGGTGGCTGAACATACTGGTTTAAGTGGGCTTAAAATGGACTTTGAGAACGATCGAGTACTCGCCAGAGTACCTTATTACCTTCCTCGTATCGTACCTGAAGTAATAGAAATTTAGAAACAACTTAACAACAGAAATCGAAAAGATAATTTTAGACTAAATAAAACTTGGACTCCAGTAGTTGATCCTCTAAGGACTCATAAGTATCACGCATCTCACGATCACGCTCCACCGGATTCGTCTCCGCCTAACGGTGACAGCCAACTAGAACTCCGCTGTTCTGCCCGACTGGCTCACAGGAGTTTAAATACGTCCGCTTCCTGAATTTGAATTCAGTGAGTGAGATTCACAGCTAACATGCATAAGCCAATTAAATATTTTTGTCCTGGCAAACAAAATACACTAAGATCAAATCCTTCTTCGCCTTAAGTTTTAAGAAATCTAAGCACACAGTCTTATTAAGGCAATCAGGGCCCCACGAACAACTATGGCTCAAACTTGTAGAGCAAATGCTTGTAAAAGCGGATAAGCTACAAGTCGGTCCTTACCCGATTATGCTAGGTGTAGTCCCCAAATTACGACGCGGTCTAATCCGAAAGTAAATTTGTACATTGACAGTGTAGTTTATCACAAAAGAAAAACTTTATAAAAACATTTGATCGCGTTCCTCTATAAAAATTACACTGCAATACGTAAAAAACGAAAACGTTTTGGAGCAATTTAAAAAAATACGTCGATCGCTTTGAATTTATTGAAAATGCTGTAGCAACATTACAGAATTAAAAAAATTATTTAAAACAACAGTATCATCTGGGAATTGAACTGTGGATAACTAACTTGCTCAACGGGTACTTTATCTCCACACCATTAGAACTACTTGTATGATATTCTCTTATTCCATGACGTATAATAATTCAAGCAGGTAATGTAATACATTTTTGTAAACAGCATAGCTTGATCCTAACTAATTAATACCATGGTTAAAATGACCCGTACTCCGTGAAACACGCTGTATTAAAAAGATTTGAGGCGTGAAAACCTATGATTCATAAGTACTGTGAAAAATATTTTTAAAAAACTTGCTTATTTAATCGAACTCAATACATTTTTGTTTTTTAACATTCTCTGCAAATTAAGGTGTATTCGACCTGTATAAGTTTACTAGTGGAGACATGTTACGTATCGCCGGTATTGCTTGCGAAACTTTAATGGAGGATGAGGAGAACCAAATTCGTGGATTTGTCTATTTTGGAGACGGTCAAGGTGTAGGCCTGTCATATTTAACACTATTTACTCCAAAAGAAGCCGTCCGTCTTGTAAAAAATGGAGAAGTAAGTGATAAAAGTTATATTTACAGCCAAGTTTATGTATCTACCATCTTTACATTTTGTTTCAGTCTTAGCTTTTAGTAACAAGAAATTGCTTTTACGTTATTAAACTACTGTGTACCCACATCTAGAAGTGATTATAAGATTCAAATCTCACATTTACGAAAGTCGGAAATTAAAAAATGAAGCTGAACCCGTGACTTTCGCCTCACTCGGTTTTGGTAACGTCGAGATGTTTCAGACATATCAGCGCGTGCCGCGCCGCCGCTTGGTTGCTTTTAAGGTTCCGCGTCGCCCTACGTCACTACTACAAATAAATAAATATACTGTGTCGAAATGTAAGAATCCGCTGTCGTGTTATGGTGAGACAGTTAAGAATTTAGTATATAGATAGATGTACCTACGGTTTCATTCAGTACACTACCAGATTTTTTTTAAATGCTAATGTGATAATCTTTTGTTAATGGTTGTAGTACACTTAACCTAATATTCAGTGAGTTTTTGAACTTTTGTAGATGTTCTGTCGTTAATTCAGGTTTACGGACGAAAAGAGTTTTAAAAACATTATACATATAGCTAGTACGATACAAGCACAGGAAAGTAGAAACTCGGCAACCAACTCGCCCGGAACCTGGTCACCACCCCCACAGTGTATTTTGTTTAATTCAACTTTCACATTGGTGATAACGCCCAACTTCTGTTTTGGTCACAACGCTCACCTCATAGGTTAGGTCAGTTATATTGGCTCACCTTGCTCACAGCAATTTATACAACACAAATTATAGTTTTGGATAATATGGCCATCTTGGTCACAACGCCTACTTTTCGGTTTGATTACACCGGCAGTTTCTTTCGTGGTCACATTTCCCATCTACTTTTTTGGTTACAACTACAACCATTCGATTATCAACATCGCATCGGGTAGTAAACAAAACAAAAAGTGGTCTTTGTGATTAATGTGGCAGTTTAAAGGTCTATTCACACATATCAGTGACGTGTCAGTGCCGTATCAGTTCAGTGTCAGTAACATCCGTGATGTATCAGCGATGACTATTCACACATATCCGTACAGTTTCATCAGTTGTCAGTAATTATTTTAGCGAGATGGCTAAGTTTATAGACAGAGAATTAGCCATGATTGCCATAATTTTGGATGAAGAGGAAGTGCATCAGTCGAATTACCATTTTCTCCCATTTCTTTTCCTATCTTGTTCCAAATGTTTGTTTGAAACTACTGTCCATATATTTTGGATGGGATAAATCATATATTACAGAGTATTGGCGAACCAATTCAATAAGTTGCTCGTCAATCATTTTATTCAGAAAAACGTGACAAGCAAGCTACACGACAGCGTACAATACGTCAGTGAAATAGTAAAAATATCGTTGGCAACGATATATAATCGTACGGAGCGGATACTGCACTGATACTGAATGCAAAAATACGTCACTGTGTCGGGCTTGTGTGAACACGTTAATCTAAACTATATGCAACGATATTTTATTTTTCACTGACACTGACACTGAACTGACACGGCACTGGCACGTCACTGATATGTGTGAATAGACCTTTAACCAAGGAAGTAATTAAGAGTTGTGACCAAGGTGGGCACTGTGGCTAAAATGCAAGTTAGGGGTTATGACCAACGTGAGGTTATAACCACTGAAGTGAGAAAAATTCGCTGTGGGGTTGTGACCAATACCCTTTCTGCCGCAGTTAATGTAGGTACACATATGTCACCAAGTACTTTCAAAATGATATGTTAGGACGTTTCGGAAATGTTTAAAATAATTTATTTAAAATGCTGTTTCGTGTACGTTCATTAAACACAAAAATCAAAATATAAAAATTAACAACGAACATAAGTTTGTTACCATCGGAAATCTTGCTTAATTAACTGGGATGTAACTTTTAATTAAGTAAAAACAATTTAAAATCAACGTAACATTCACATCCTGTGCAATCATTACGAGATTGCGGATCGCAATGTAGAAGAAGACTAATGTTAAATGGTAATATGTACCTTAAATAGTACGCTCTATTTAGATTTACCAATTTTGGCGTGGGAAATTGCATGTGACAGCAATATCTAACTTTTATCTTTGAATTCTACAGAAAATGCTTTTAAAAAACCATATTTGGAGATTAAAACAAAATCTTTTAGTTTTAAGTCCCTGTTGTTATAAATAAACATACGAGTAGGAAGTACTGAAATAACTCTGTATATCATACGGAAAGGACGAAAACTTACATCGAGCAGTCGTGGCCGAGCGGTTAAGGCGTCTGACTAGAAATCAGATTCCCTCTGGGAGCGTAGGTTCGAATCCTACCGACTGCGAGACAGATTTTTTTTCAGTAATTTTTTGCAGATTACTGTAACTACATTTTCATTATTATTGATTTAGATAAAGAAACAATTTAACATCAAAACTGTAGATAAAGTTGAATTTTATCTATACTTTATTTATAATACATTCGTGCATACTATAACACAAATTTAAATTATTACATTGAAGGTAACTTATCTGATGATACTCTCATATTCTCTCTCATATGCTTCTCTGGACTTCTCAGATAACAATTTAGCCATTTCTTCTTTCACTGTAGCTTCAATATCCATCTGTTTTTTCACAAACATAATAATTTCGTGAAAATTTTTGAATGTTGACACAAGTAAACAAACTAACAAAACAACGATCATTGCTAACGCGATCGCAGCAATTACTATAAAACATCTGTGCGAGTTGACATTTTAATGTAGAAATAAATTATTGATTATTATTTAACATTAAGTACAAAATAAAATAGTATATTGTACACGACGATAAGAGTCTTTATCGGCTCGTGAAAGATAGCCCACTCGCTCCTTCGTCGCTCGTGAACTAACATCTTTCACTTGTCGATAAAATATCTCTTTATCGTCTTGTATAATAAATAACTATTAAACGTACCGTAAAAGCATACAAACATACAACGCGAAAAACGGTTTCATATTACTAGACTGAATTCAAAGAACAGCCTAGCACAGTCACATTTTGTTCTTTTTGATTGTTAAAAGATAACAAATTAATTTATAACTGCTGCGATTGTAGTAGGCTGATGTGTGAATTAGCGTTTTTCTCGAAACTTTTGTCATGTAAGGGTATACCAATTTTATATCGTTGAAAAGAGCAGAAAAATCTCTATTAAATGAGCACAAAAAAATACTCCGTTGCTATTTAAAAAATAACGATTGCGTCACAGCGCTTACAGCATTGGTTGTAATTATTTTTCAAATGTGCAGAAAAGTAAGTAAAACGTTGCCTTTTATTAACATCATTGTTCTCTATCTTTATCCGTTTAGGAATTAGATAGAGCCGTAATAAGTGTTGGACCACCCTGTATGTATTTCAGTTAACTGATTTCTGGATCACTGCTGGTAATCAAACACCAACCATATTCAGTTATTCACTGAGGCGACAACAAAAGTGTTGCTTACACCTGCGGATGGGCCTAATCCGGCCCTGGGTGGGATTGACCAGTGGCGGCGCAATAGAAGAAAGCACCATATTTCTATAGCATAATTTTTATAATGCGTGTTTTTCTAATAATAATAATAATGATTCGCAAGACAATTCTGCAAACAAATGCACTTTTGTATCATAAAAGTATAAAATAAAACGTTTCAAGTTTTTGCAGTATTATAGCTTACCAAAACAATATCACGTTTGCTGCATAATTACTACAATACAAAAAAAAGTTTTGATGGGCATGTATTGCAAAGTACTTGGCTACAGATTTATCACAACTATATACTTAGGATAATATTAGTGAGGTGTGGCCAGACTTTTTAAAATCTCCGAGTCAGATCTATTAATAAAAGCTTTATCGGCAGTACTTCAGTAACCCAGCAATAAGCATTTGTAATAATTTAAAAATTTCTTTCTTTGACCTTCAAAACACAAAAGTGGAGTTATTTCAAAAATGGTTAGTCTGAGTGACTTTTCACTTTTCTTTGCGTATTAATTTAGCGAATCATAATTCATAACGAAGCATGTATAGGTACAATACTCGGCATGCGCATAGAATACTGTAGCTTTCCCATCTTGAACAACAACTATTCAATTAATTTTAATTAGTTTAGGCAAAAATGTAGACCAACAGTAGTGACGCAATGCCATAAAGTTTTAATTGTACCTATAATCATCCAAAAGGTAATTTGTTTGGCTTAACTTATGGACCCAGAAAGTGTTTCCTGGCAATGTTTATACAGCGTGTACAATCGTTCTTCAAAACATAGAGACAAAACAGTACCTAATAGAACAAAAGAGGTGCAGGGATACCCAAGGTGGAGCTTCAGCAACGTTTCGCTACGTACGATCGGCTTCGCTCCTTAAAATGTCCACACCCAAACTTCCTAGGGCATTTACTATGTTTCGTAACACGATTCTCACCCTGTGCATCATTTATTCAATATTTAGCAGGCGCTGGTAGGACATCCTATCGCACAGACTATATTCAAATCGCCGCTGGGGCGTTACCTTTTTTTTAATTCTGTTTCTTTTTTTAATTTTTGGTAAAACACTGTTGTTCAGTCATTTATTGGCGCGACGATATTTCAAACGTAAAAAGTTACGTAAAAGTATCAACGACGTGTTTCGCCCATTTTTTTTTGTTTTGTAAAAAAAACAATTTTTCTTTGGTTTACGCCTTCTTCGTATGATACCCTCGATATGTTATCCTACATAGGAAGCCTAAATTATTGCAAATGGAAAAAAAAGTAGGGTGCCACATTCAACTCAAACAATGTTCATAAATGTCCTGTTTACGCAATAAATAACCTAAATAGCAATTTTCCTTGATATCGCATCAAATTTTGAGATTGATCTATTGTAAAATATGCATTATTATTTTTAGAGAACGCTTCCTGTAAGACACAAGGAAGTTTATGGAATCAACGTTCATCCTTCAATGAAGTTTCTTTATGATTTTGGAATATCACTGATATCTGATAAAATAAAGAAAAGGATTAAAATATATACAAATCTCAATGAACTTCTAAACAGTGGAAGCCTGGAGGTAGATGTCCTTCCCAAAGAATACGGTGGAACAATGCCGATGGCTGAAATGATCGGTAATTAAAAGTGTACCTGCTTTATAAATCTGTTTCGGTACGATGAGTGAAATTTAAAAACCACCATTTATTATTTCAACCGAAATTAGATGCTTTAGTGATGCACAAAGCAAGATTTCTTGTCTTGTCTTGCTAAGCAAGAAATCTTGCTCCAGCTAGTCTTGTCTTGTCTTGTTTCTTGCACACCTACTTCTTGTTCTTGTTCTTGCAGCAAGAACAAGGCAAGAACAAGAAAAAGCAAGACAAGAACAAGAAGTTCGTGAAACACCAATGATGCTTATTCTGATAATTTCGTAAGTTGCCATTAACTCCTTTCTTTTTGAGTCAGCAGTTGAAACTCCAAAGTAAAAATCAATACCATAGTAACATTAATTAATTGTGTAATATTACTAATTATTTTTTTCTCATCAGTCATACAGGGTGGGTATTTCACGGAGTACCAACCATAACATTTTTCATGCACCGTGTTTCAATCCGGCTAGGATCAAAGCACGTTGTCTACAAAATTTTATCACATTACATACTTGTCTTAATTTGCGTACAATAAAAAACAATGACGTGTTTGGTAGGAGTGGTCTTGTCTTTGGTAGCCTTTGGGCGGGACACGAAGGTGAAAGTAGTCAGCGATCCCACATTCTGTGCGGATGGGTAGGCGAGACCCATCCAGACTTGAAACTATCTGGGTATCAAGTTTCAAGGAACGCGGGTTTCCTTGGCGGGTCATATTGAGAAGCTCACTCAAGTTCCTCGCAAGTCTCAGCAGCGCCTCCTGCGCATATTTGTCCTACCCGAGTACTACCATTCTTAAGTTTTAAGCTGGGTGTCCGTAGGATATTTAAGGAGACTCGATACCCAAGTGAGAGTAGCCGCTTGATTCTGGCTTCATTTCCCAAAGGACGTCCCCGTCGGCTACTTCCACTGCCCCCCCCCCCCCCCCCCACTCGGTCACGTAGAATCGGCCTTCCAATGCTCAAGCAATTCGTCCTTTGCGTGAGTCGTTTGCCGCCCACTGTACTTAGCTGTTGATGGGAGGGACTAGCGTCTAGCCGGTTTAATGCAAATACGTTCCTACTTCTTATTGGTGCTTTCCTGACCTACGTGCACGGTCGGACACGCGCAGTTAGTAAGCCGTTAATTTCGGTGAGCGAATGCAACTTTGTTTTCGTATTTTCTCTTTAAAAGTATAACTGCTCTTAACCATAACCTCGGGCAGAACGCAAAGACAACAACATTATTTTAAAAAAAGCAGTATAAATTTAAAAAATAATTTTTGGGTGTAACCGAGATTCGGTCCCTCAAGCACTTATGCAGTAAAAAGCAGTACACCCGGATTTCCATTTGTGTCACTACAAACTTGCAAGATGTCGCAAAAACTCTAGAGAATTGCCAGCTGCATGCGTGCGCACATAGGAATGAATGTTGCCTTATACCGGCTAGGCGCTTCTATAGGAGGGGACTACGAGAGTTGGAGAGGGTGCCTTCGAGCACGGATTGGTTACGGTCCGTGACTGGCGCAATCCCATCGCGCGACTGGTGCATTATCATGTGATCCACGCCAATGCATGATACTAGCGTCTAGCAAGTTCGAGCAACAGCCGTTCCTACTTCTTGCTAAATATTTTTGTGTTTTCAAACATTAAAGGAATATTATAAAAAATACAAGATTTATCTCACAGGTTACTTTCAAACTGTACTGTGAGTTCTAATAAAAGATCGTTTGGTAAAGGAGTGTGTTTATTACTCTTAATTGATTACACGTCTTTAGCGTTCCTCTAGGTTACGCCATGTTCGTCTATCTACCACGCCTATGAACTAGTACCCTCTAGGGTTGTAAGGGATATCCGCTTACTGCTGCTAGGTGGCGTAAGAGGTATTATATAAGTAACAATCAACTGACAGAACATCCCCCTTTTTTTTAGCTAGAGAAATAAGTATATCTATGCTATAACTAAGTTACATAAAAAGACAACCAAGCGGGAGCTTTACGGTCACGCTTAGGTCTCTCCGACTCTTTAACAATAACAGGAGAATTAGCACGAGCACCATCTACAGACTCCACTGGAGAATCACTTTTAACTGACTTTGGCATAACCGCACTCTCACTATTGTCACTTGAACTTTCCTCTATTACTTGATTTTCCTTAAAGTTATCACTATTGGACATCTTTCTAGACAATATGGAGGTGAAGACCGGTGTAGCTGGTTTATAATATGGTGCCGGGACTAAATGCCAACGATTTCTTCTATACACACCTTTATTAGTCTCTATTAAGTAAGATCTAGGTTCTCTACACAATTCTACTACTTTCCCATAACATCTTAAGTCTGTTACCCACACATAGTCAAATTTTGATAACTCCGACAAACTCACTACCCTATGTCTCTTATCATATCTTGTAGCCAACTTTTTCTTAGACTCTTCCTCCCTTTTCACAAAATTTTGAGTATTGACTACTTCTTTCAGTTTAGAAGGTAGTACTGGTAATTGTGATCTTAGTTTACGATTCATTAGTAACTCCGAAGGACTAAAGCCATTATCAAGTGGAGTTGTACGATACGATAAAAGACCTAGGTGAATATCGTCATTCTTTTTGATGAGCGATTTTGCAACTTTGACTGCTGCCTCAATACAGCCATTACTTTGACTGAAGTAAGGACTACTTTTAATATGTTCAAAATCATACTCAATCGAAAAATTTTTAAATTCCCTTTGGAATTGAGGTCCTCCGTCTGACCTTACTGTCTCCGGAATACCATATCTGGCGAATAGTTCCTTCAATTTTTCGATTACTACAGCTTCTGTCAAGCTAGTTAATTTGACTATCTCAAAGAACCTCGAGTAATAATCCGTAGTAATTAAATACCACGACTTTAACTTAAATAAGTCTACCGAAATTTTTTGCCAAGGGCGCTCAGGAAAAGCGTCCCTACAAAAAGGTTCCCTGGGATTAGTTCTATTTTCTACGCAATTAGGACAATTTTTAATAACATTTTCCAATTGCGTTGATAAACCGTACCACCATACTGCCATCTTAGCTCGGGCTCTGGACTTCACTATGCCTTGATGCCCCGAGTGGATGAATTCCAAACATTGCAATTGTAATGAACTAGGAACTACGATTCTGGTTCCTTTTAGCAAGAAATCTTCATTATGAGAAATATCGTAGCGATATTGGTAGTATGGTGCCAGGTTCTCTTCTAAATGTCTTTTGTCCGGCCACCCTGAAATAGACAATTCTTTGAGTTTACTACAAATCGGATCTTTAGCTTGTTCCTCTTTGAGTTTTGTTAAAAAATTGTTTTTAATGTGTAAATTTTTTACCATGAAATTAACATGTGCTTCGGATTCCGCAGAAAGTTCTTCGTCTTCCGGAAACGAATTTTTTATCGGATTTCTCGATAACGCGTCCGCGACAACTAAATTTTTACCTGGGGTATAATACACTTTGTAATTGTAGCGCATTAACCGCATCCTAAATCTCTGTAACCGTGGTGTTAATTCATCTATCGGTTTTGTCTGTAAAATCTGGATGAGTGGCTTGTGATCTGTTTCTAGAGTTACTTCTAAACCAATGATGTATTCACTAAATTTGTCCGCCGCCCATGTAAGTGCTAAAGCCTCACGTTCAATTTGTGCGTACCGTCTCTCTGTGGAAGAAAGTAATCTAGACGAATAAGAAACTACTCTTTTAACACCATCATGTACTTGGATCAGACAAGCTCCTAACCCGTAACAACTCGCGTCTGCGCTAATAGTTGTATCTTTAGAAGGATCAAAAAATGCAAGACAATTTTTTTCCTGTAACAGAGATTTGATTTTATTGATCGCGTTTTTCTGGTATCTATCCCATACGAAAGGAGTGTCCTTCTTTAGTAAAGAAGTTAGAGGTTCCAGAATAATACTTTTATTTGGAATAAAATGACTGGAAAAATTTATCATGCCAAGCAACTGTAATAGTTCAGTTCTATTTGTAGGATCAGGAAAATTTTTAATCGCTACCACTCTGTCTTCATCGACCGAGATACCATCTTGAGACAAATGATGCCCCAGAAACTTTAAACTTGTAGCTGCAAAGATGCATTTACTTTTATTAAGAGTAATGCCCTCTTTTTGTAATCTAGATAAAACCTCTCTAAGAGTAGCGTTGTGCTCTTCTAGTGTAGCTGCAAAAATCAGAACATCATCCACGTGTTTGATAACGCCTTTAACCCCTGCCAGAATTTTATCTAACTGCACAGAAAAATATTCCGGACTACAAGTGAGACCGAAGGGCAAACTTTTGAACAAGAACCTGCCAAATGGAGTAATAAAAGTTGTCAGAGGTCTGCACTTTTTGATCAACCTAATTTGGTAGAACCCTGAATTAGCATCTAACTTTGAAAAGTATTTGGCACCTTTTAATTGCGCAAATTGACTTGACATGGCGTTTATTGGGAAATATGAGCGTAAAATTTGTTTATTTAGCTGTGTATAATCGACACATAACCGTATTTTAGAATTTTTTTCTACGACTACGATGGGACTGACCCATTCAGTGTGATAATCTACCGGTTCGATAATATCTAATTTTATCAACCTATTTAGCTCTTCTTTTAACTTACCTAGAAGCGGTATCGGAACCCTTCTAGGTACGGACTGAACAAAAGGAATGGCTCCTTCTTTAATCCTGATTTCCATCTCCGTTTTAAATTTCCCAATATCGTTAAAAATCCCTGGAAATTCTTTGAGAATATCCTCATTATTTGACTCTATGAGTGTAATTTTGTTTATCGCACAATTTTCAAAATTTAACTTTAATATTTTTAACTCAGATATGGAATTCCGGCCTAAAATTGGCTTCTTTAAATCGTAAATAACATACATAGTTGTATCATGAATATGATTTTGGTAATACAGTTTTACATCGAAACAACCTAGAACATTTAGTTTTTCACCCGCAGGACCGGTTATAACTCTGTTAGAAGAATTTAATTTATTCTGCTCAATTTTGTCTAAATACGAAAGTGGAATACAGTTTATATCCGATCCTGTGTCTACAAGAAAAGATACGGATTTATTAATAAATGAAACATACACAGAAACTACCCATTGAGAATTCAATTTACTTGGGTTTATTGCACCAACAAAGTCACTTGTTACCTGTGGCTCCTCTTCATTTATATTTCTCACTTTTGACTGACAGGCTTGAGCCCAGTGTCCCTTTTTCCTGCAGGCTCTGCAAGAACTCCTACGTGCTGGACATCGCTCCCGGGGATGCTGTTTCAACCCACAATACTCGCATTTTTGCTTGGTGGAACTAGGAAAATTACTTTTCGCACTTTTGCTGTGATGGTTGGGACCCGGATGACCCAGTTGACCCTTCCGTTGAACTGCATTGACCTCTTGGGCACTTCTGCCTTCACTCCGTAGAAGCTGACTCTGAGCAGACTGTAATTCCGCTTGCTTTGCTTCTACAATGGCTTCTGCTAAGGTTAGATTGCTTTTAAGCTGCATGCGTTCACTGGTACGGACATCCAGCATTCCTACCACTATGCGATCACGTATTAACTCGTCTTTCAGAGTTGTATAGTCACAATGTTCTGCAAGACTGTGTAAACTAGTAATAAAACTATCAATCGACTCACCGGGGAGCTGTGTTCTAGAGTTGAACTTGTAACGCTCGAAAATGACGTTCCTTCTGGGAATAAAATGGTCATCAAACGCTTTTAAACAGTCTTTATACTTTGTGGGCGCCGTCTTGAACTGAAGCAGGACTTCTTCCGACTCCTCTCCCATTATATAAAGTAGCATATTGATTTTCTCTGCATCCGACCTTTTCTCAAACCCCGAGACAGACATATATCTCTCGAATCTCTTTTTCCATGATGTCCAAAGAGCTGGCTTAGAAAAGTCGTAATTACCTGGTGGTGTAACCACTGGTGCATTGTTTTGCACGCTAATTACAGGTTGTGTTCCTCCTTCTCCACCCGGCATTTCGATCCCCTACTCGCAAACTTAATTTATCGCTTCACGCGCTGTCACCATGTACTGTGAGTTCTAATAAAAGATCGTTTGGTAAAGGAGTGTGTTTATTACTCTTAATTGATTACACGTCTTTAGCGTTCCTCTAGGTTACGCCATGTTCGTCTATCTACCACGCCTATGAACTAGTACCCTCTAGGGTTGTAAGGGATATCCGCTTACTGCTGCTAGGTGGCGTAAGAGGTATTATATAAGTAACAATCAACTGACAGAACACAAACAACAAAGAAATATAAAATCAATCGACTCTAAGAGTTTTTTCTTTTAAATTAAAAACTTATTTTATAATTAGGAATCCTCCGCATTAAGTGCCATTTTAAAACAAGGATATTCACCCAATAAAATTAGGCAATATTATGCAATTTTTACGCTGGCGGGTGGTAGTGGTTGGTTGATGGTTATTTGTTATATTTTGATGTACTTTCTTCTTCACTGTGATTCTGTTGATCCTTTTTTTTTAATTTATAACGTGCGCGGTACAGCGTAGAAAATACAAAGTGAAAGTAATTTCTGATTTTCAATTGTTACAAGAAGGAATGTTAAAAATAATTCTTTGCCTTTTGACTACCAGTGGTACCACAACGTACGGCCAAAAAGTTTATACCCAGAATACCAACGAAACATATTAATATTCAATTTTTTTTTATTTTTATAATTTTTTCATTGATAATAGATTAAATATTAAGTAATAAGTATTGCCAACTTTAACACTTCGGTCATGGCCTGATCTGAATCATTTTTTTTACGATCACCCGGTATAAGCAAAACACCAAAAAAGTAGTCGTACAACGGACGTTTTAAATTTTAAAACACGTGCGTGTGATTAGGGAAGGGTACGATCTCTGCCGACGGCAAGTTCGGGCGGTAGCTTTACAGACGTGGCAGCTGCATGCCGAGGGTGCGCAAGTCATGAAAGCTCCAATAAGAAGTAGGAACGGCTGTTTCAGGAACTCGTTAGACGCTAGTATGCATGATACAACAATGTATCATGATGCCAATGCAATCCACTAGCGTCTGGCGAGTTCGAGAAACAGCCGTTCCTACTTCTTACTGGAGCTTTCCTGACTTGCGCACCCTCGGCATGCAGCTGGCACGTCTGTATCGCTCGAACTCGCCGTCGGCAGAGATCGTAACATTCCCTAATTACACGCGCGTGCTTTAAAATTTAAAAAGTCAGTTGTACGACTACTTTTTTGGTGTTTTGCTTATGTGTTGCTTTAAAAGTTAAATGGAACAACATAAAAAAGACGTACAATATAACATAAAAATTAATATTTCATAGTTATTTTTTTTAGAAGCTCTACAAAATAAATTAATTAGGAAACGGTGTTTTTAATTTTGGATTTCTAACTTTTGGAATTACTTAATATTTAATCTATTATCAACAAAAACAAAAATTACAAAAAAGTTGAGTATTAATATGTTTGGTATTCTGGGTACAAACTTTTTGACCGTACGTTGTAGTACCGCTGGTAGTCAAAAGGCAAAGAATTACTTTTAACATTCCTTCTTGTAAAAACTGAAAATTAGAAATTACTTTCACTTTGTATTTTCTATGGTGCACCGTGCATGTTATAAATTAAAAAAAAAAGGAGAAAC
Organism: Ctenicera cuprea; assembly: GCA_958336395.1. Taxonomy (NCBI): domain Eukaryota; kingdom Metazoa; phylum Arthropoda; class Insecta; order Coleoptera; family Elateridae; genus Ctenicera; species Ctenicera cuprea. The sequence goes on along the minus strand of OY284495.1, from coordinate 39,840,661 downwards.
AGAATCACAGTGAAGAAAAAAGTACATCAAAATATAACAAATAACCATCAACCAACCACTACCACCCGCAAGCGTAAAAATTGCATAATTATAATATTACCCAATATTATCTAATTTTATTGGGTGGATATTTTTGTTTTAAAATGGCACTTAATGCGGGGGATTCCTAATTATAAAATAAGTTCTTTAATTTAAAAAAAACTCTTAGAGCAAGCTACCTAACTAAATCGATTGATTTTATATTTCTTTGTTGTTTGAAAGTAACCTTCGAGATAAATCTTGTATTTCTTATAATATTCCTTTAATGTTCAAAAACACAAAAATATTTGTAAAATTACTAAAAAATTTTTGTATACAATCACATAGTGGTGAGCGTATACGCTCACCACTATGTGATTGTTCTTCGTTTGGAGGCTCGTTATTTTTTCTAAACTTTGCAAGTAGGTAGATATGCTTGCACATGTTAAATTAAATTGATGAGTCTAAACATGGAACAACAGTATTAATGTATACAAATTTCACAATCCTTACAGATTAATTGGCAAGTACAGTGTTTATTAATTTTTTGAAGAAAATACATTTCATGGTTACTTTTCGAGGGTAGTTCCGAATCGTGTTCACTTGAATAATTAAAGACGGACCTAAATCTTTTAATTTACTACTAACGTTTCCTTTATTTACCACAATTATCCTACCAATTAGAGGACTCGCTCAACGATGCGAGGAGTCCTTTTATTTTTTACATATCTTCTAACGACAATTTTATTAAACACAAAGTTTCGTATTTAATAATAATGTAAAATAAATCTTATAATAACTAGCATGTTACAAAAATTGTAAGTACTGTAGAGCTGTATTCAAGCTAATGACCTATGTTGTCGAAGCTTATAAATATAAGAAAAATAATTTAAAAAAAATTAAATTTTATGGAAATTCAACCTGGGATCTTTGCATTGGTCAGCGAGTGCTCTACCTCAACACCAACCACGTGATATTCTCGTATTTCATAGATATTAAGACATATGTAAGGCGAAAAAATTCTGTAAACAACCTACTCGCAGTATGGTTAAAAATGCTATGGTCTGTATTCTGTGATGTACCCTGTATTTACCTTCCTATACCTACTTCTAGTATTGAATGCATTGTCATAGCGAAAAAATCGACTCTTAGATTTTGAGAGAAATATGCATTATTTGGATCTCCAAGACTACAAAAACGTGATTTTTAAAAAATGCCTGGCTATGTGTGCCAATTTTAATGAAATTAGAAATATGAACAACTCATTTTTCTAACTGAAGGTATTAAAAAAAACATTTTATTCAGCACTATGGAAAGAAGAACTAAGACAATCAAACAAACTTTTACTATCACATGATGAGATGGGTGTAAATGAAGCATTATTTAGTATCAAAGAAAGAGAAGGAGCTATATCTGCTTTAAAAAGAGGGGGGACAACGTGTGGTAGTGAAGATGACACATTGTATGGAGTCACTGGAAATTTTAGAAAACTTGAAGTAGATTAGTAAAATGCTTATATTTAGATATGTGAACAATTCAGCATTGTTTATACTAAAATAACATAATGTAGGTAAATCAGTAAATAATGTTACTACCTATATAATTTTAAGCTGATGCATTTTTACTAAGTAGCACAAAATGTAAATTTACTATTCTGAACACAAACTTAATGAAGTGAGGCGTTGACAACAAATCGATTGGCTTTGAGTGACTCTTAAATGCCATTATCGAATGACAGATAACACAAATTGTGTATCAATCTGAGACATGCGATTTTGTTTTCACTACCTCCCTTCTCTAAGCTTTTTTTTATTGTTCTGTACGTGATATTACCACTATTTTACTGGAAACACACGCAACTAATGAGTGAGATAAGAAAGGTGGATAATAAGGGCGTATCATGTATCTATATGAATACTTTTAAATTTAATTTTAAAATTCATCTATCCGTTTTAATTTAAAAAATTAAAAGTACCACTCATAGATACTGACCTGCCCAACATGTCTGTTAACACTGTTAATGTCTTTAATAAAAGCCAGATTTGTACGAACTAACAGTGTGATATGCTTGATATGTCTTTTCTGTTAGAATAGAAAAAACATATCTGGCAACACTGTGCCTTTAATAAAGGCAGTATGACCATTACCATTTAAAATACAGCAACTGTTTTCAAATAAAAGTTGTAGAGGACCAAGGAAACTATATTTTAAAATTATTTTCTATTATACAGGGGCCTCCATATCGTACTGGTGTAACCAACTTGTGTTTTTTTAAATACAACACTATATATACAGGGTCGCTATCAAACGGTTTGAGATATGCATTTCATATTTGGTATAATATGTTAATTTGAGGTTATTTTGCATATTCTGAAATAAAATAAATTTTTTGCATATACTTTTTAAGCGCGGCCGCCATCTTGAATTTTTTTAAATAGCAACCTAGACTGTGTGATACATCAATAGAAAGCCTATTTTTTTCTCTTTTCAGAAATATGAAACAACTGTCCACTCACGAAAAAAACGGTATTTTCATCTCTTGTTGCAAAATATGCTATTGTTTACTTCAGAATATGCAAAATAACCTCAAATTAACATATACCAAATATGAAATGCATATCTCAAACCGTTTGACCAGGGGAGCTTTGGTCCTATACATAATAGCGACCCTGTATTATTGCGTATTCTTATATACCTGTTTATTGCCTTTCTAAATTTGACATTTGCAGACCACTACCTGCACGACCGTATTTCCACAGATTAAATAAACATTACTGTTAAATGTTAGTCAAGACCATATACTATCCTCTATATATTATTAAAGTTGAATTTGATTATACAGGATGTTCGTTATAATGGTGCAAATACTTCTCCTCTAATGTATCTTAACTCGATTTTTTAAATAGAACACCCTGTGGGTATATTTTTACATAATTTGATGGAGCTTTTTGCGCTCTGTAAATTTTATCTACTAATGGTTATATCAAATATTACCGAAAGTTTTGAGTAAACTATATAAAAATCAGCTAATTTCTCGAAAACCTGATATCACAGGAGACATTGACACATTGTTTATATATATAATGACTTCTCGTAAAACATTATATTTTATAAATCTTGAATTGTTAAATTGCCTAATTTCCCCATTCCATATTTAATTTATGGTTCATCATGGTGGGACACCAGCCCATAACAATATTACTATTTCTTGGTTTTCAAAGTTTTCCGTTTTACAACCAGTTCCTCACCCCTACCTGCCATTTTGCTCTGTTCTCTAGTTACCCTTTTAATTTTTTCATTTTCGTTGAATATGACCGTACTACTATAGTCTTTCTTGTTACATTTCTTCTACGATTGTTTCTTCCACTTTCAACAGATCTCGTATGTCCTCATTTCTAATAGATTTAAATTTATTTCATGCAATAAACATATGGTTTTATACAATAAAAGTTTAATTTGTACAAAAAAAGTGATCTCTACAATTAAGTGAAACGTACAAAAAAATAATTTATTTCTACATAAGAAATGTATTTGAACAAACTTAGGCTAAAAAGAGTTTTACAGATAAATTTTTGTTTTGTAGAAAATATCCTTTTTTGTAAGAAATAATTATTTTTTTGTACATTTTAACTTTAAAGTAGAAATCTATTTCTACTTTACAAATCAACCTTTTATTGTGTAAAATCTTATTATTGTAAGTACTCCCTACTATTTCCTAAACTGTTGAGATCAAATTTTGTTCGTAATAAATGTTGTTTGTTGCGTCTAATGAGTTACTTTATGCCAATTTTAGGCCACATTCCAAAATTTTCTGTACTGTCACGTAACTGAGCAGTGACGTCATCAATAATTCTCTTAAATGGCCATATAAATATTTTCTTAAGACAGTTCCAGAGAATTTCTTCCTGTTTCAGTGATATAAAACTTTCACACTCTTACATTACAAACACTTCGACAAAAATGTAAAAAACTAGTTCAATTAAGCAGGCCATAGATCTAAACACAAACTTTTGAGTAAACAGTTTTAGTATCTAAAATATCAATTTGGTAATATTAGTCCACAAACGTAAAAATTTTTAAAAAGTCAAAACTCAAAAACCATTAATTTTAAAATCGTACTTCCTTAAGACCTTTACATCTAGAATTAAACGTAGAATATAAAAATACAATAATATACAGAGTGTTCCATTTAAAATAACAAAGTAATGTGCTGTACAGGCATAACCAAGCTTCCAGTATAATTGGTAATAATTTTATGTTATGCAGCAGTTAATTATCAATAACTTTTATTATGAAAACAAATTTGATATTCTGGATCATTTTGGAAGTAATAGTGGACTAACACTTAAATGACTCATCATGTATCTAGATATATTAAGGTATTTTTCATGTAACTCTTATCTTCGTTCTATTGTTAAATTAGTGTTTTATATATATTTTTTAAATAAAATTCCTGCATAAAAATTGTATTACATTATTTATTATAAGAAAACAGTCTCATTATTGTCAGTATAAAATGTTCATCCATCCTTATACATCAACATATTAAAATTTCACACTATAAAATTTATTACCAGTAAAACAAACCAAACGCTGTACTATTACCACACTCTAACAAATCAATTGTTATCAAGAGCCAATAACAATTGCGAATTGAGCCCTTTAAATCCTTTGTACTTTACATGATTATTATCCAAAAGAAACTTGACTAAAGAGTCATGTCTTTTTTCACTTACTTGTCGTTTATGCAATTCTTTTCGCAACCATTTTTCTATCACATGAGATTTTAACATGTCAAATAAAACTAATTCATAATGGAAGTTTGATTTTTCAAATTCATCGCGTATCAATTTAAAATCGTCTTCTATAATTCTATATACTAAACCATCAACGGTATCTTGAATATTAAATATTGGAATAATTAATAAAACAAAAGATTTAGGTAATGCATCTACAAAATTAATGAAATCATTAAAATTTGACGCCCTTAAATTATCAACGATAATCAAATTGCAGCAACAACTTTTTAAATTAGCGATAGTATCGTGCTGCTTTTGTGTATTCTTGAGCTGATTAGTATCAACTTCATGTACAAGCTGTGGGAAAAAATGCTTTTTAATAATATTTACTGTAAAGGTTTTTCCAACACCTGTACTTCCTATGAAAGGTAATAATTTAACTCCCTCTCTCCACGAATCCATTCTTTCAAAATTTTGAATTATTATTTTGACTGCTTCGTCTTGGTGCAGTACATATTCGTGTAAATCCATTTTAATATTTTCTAACTGAATGTTTTTATTGACGTAAATAAAATGATCGCCAGCTATAATAATATATACTGCAATCAATATGAGTAAAAGGCTCATTACCAATAAACTTTTAGAAAATCTGCTTATTACAGGTTCGTTAATAGAGACAAGGGCACTATTGTAAGTGTCACTGCCGATACATGCCGGAGATGTGTTTTTATTAATACTACTTTTACTTTTGCTTCTTCTAAACTTAGTTAAATTAGAAATATACTGATCACTATTATGATCCATTTTTCTAAAATCATATCCATTAGTCATCAACTGATCGCTGCTAGAATCTATTTCCATTGGCGTTTCTTCACAGACATCTGTTCTAGTTGTAATGCTCACAGGATTATCAAACTTATAGTTTGCAAAATTTTTAGGTACACCATGATTTAGGAAAATGCTTTGAATTTTGGTTCTTCTTACACCACAACCTGTGTTACCTCCAATTCCAACACTGTCGACTTCTGATGCATTTTCCACGTGATGATTTGGCAATTTTTCTTTTTGATAATCTGAAAAGTAAATAAAATTATTAATAACTTCCGCTATTTTTGAAATATGAAAATAACTAACGCTTTATTTAATAAACATGGGGACAATACACTATTCCAATTTGGTTGACTAAAAACGAAAAAACAGAATGAGGGTAAAGACCGGAGTTAAGACTTAAGATACTCTATGGAAGGATGGGGTATTAGTAGGTGAGTATAAATACCAAATACTCCAAATAGCAACTTGGTGACTAAAAGCAAAGTATTCTTAAAAATATGGTCAGGATTACGATACATTATGGGAAGATATGGTGTTACTAAGTGCAGTACTAGCTATTGTTATAGAGCCAACCCCTACTTAAATATTTAATGTTACCACAATTTTATCATTGTGTTACAAAAGATCATTCTTTAATATATAATCTTACGTAATCATAAAAAGGTCAACCCTGCAGAGTACAGCTACTACATGCCCCCTGCCTGAATGGAGGGTAAGAGTAACATACTTAATGAACGAATGGTGTACTAATTGGTGAATTTAAGTGGAAATATCAGTTTAATAGTTTTTTTTCCATTCCCTAATTAATTACAAACACCCAGGTATCAAATAGGAACAATACACATGTTATGGGCTTCTCTTGGAAACTTTCAGCATAATAGATCTACTTACTGCAAATTTGTTCGCAATTAATTTTTCTAATAAAAGTGGTTTTAGACTGCAAATCTTCAAAAATTTCTTCCACTAATATTTTCCTATGAACTGAATAATCTGTGGGTACTTGTGAAACCGTCTGTCTGTTATTTTGTTTGTTGAAGTCCATAAATGTTTTCTATTAAAGTCAGAAAACTATTTTTCAATTTTAACAACTAGCCTAATTATTTTCATATAAAATGTGTTCAATGGACTTTCTACCAACAGCGCAACCGGTTTCTTAAAAGATTAGAAAGAAAAATAACAGAAAACACATTCGAAAAATGTCATCTGTCAAAACATCCAGCTGTACAAACTAGGCAATTTCCAACGCTCAACAAATTTTCGCTATTTTGTTATGAGTTAAAGCTTAACGGAAGATAAGTAAAGTTGGGTATATTTCCGTAACATTTGTTTTTATTATTTAAAAAAATACTTTGAAATTAGGTCCCTTGCAATCTCAGGCCCCAATGCAACTGCATTGGCGTAGTTACGCCACTGAATGCATTGCTAATTCTGCACTGTTTTTTGAGTAATATTTCCATAAATCGCGAAACTGAAAAGATACATTATTGTTTTATAATCAATTCATTTTTTAATATGATGCTGTCCGTATCGCTTTAACGCTTGCTTCCGAAGCAGACAAAACCGAAAATTTTAAAATCGTAAAATCATTCGAATGACTTTATGTCGCCTTTCGAGATATTTCGATAATTTACTGGTTCGATTATTTTCAGTAGTAATAACCCAAGGATTTGATAATTGTTCGAAAAAATTTTATAACAGATTTCGAAAGCATGTTGCTTGGAAACAGACCGACACCGTAGGCGGAGGTCTGTTGCCTATAAGCAACAAGCTTGAGAAAGTTGTTATAAAATTTTTGACCATTTATCAATGTTCGAGGGTTATTCGGATAGAAATTTTTTTGCTAATTATAGAAAAAAATACAAAGCAAAAATAATTTATTTAAAGGTGCAATTAACGAAAGAACAATTAGAAAAGTTAAATAAAGATCCAGACGTGTTAGTTTCTCTTGATGAAGATGTATTTCCACGCATGCTGTTAATAATTTGATTATGACGTTTTTCGTCAATATTTAAGTAAGGTTTTATGGAGTTGGCATTGTTATGACCCGTAATTTTTATGAGCTCTTGCTCTTGAATACCATTTTTGGCCAATTGACTGACCGCGGTCGATCTATTGGAGTGATTAGTAATTTTTTTCCCTTAGTATTCAAGCCAATCGCTTCGGAAGACGATTTTGTCCAATTTTGAATCATATTTCTTCCAATGGGCATATTATCATACCAGTGATCATTTTCGGCTTTCCAGTGACAATTTGTTCTTACGAATAGTCTGTTTGTTTTAATATTTGGACCCCTTTTTGACATTAATTTGTTAAATAATCTGACAGGACAAACGTTGCTGTCATTGTTTTTTACTAAAAATTTGCTTTCTGTACACATTCTCGAACCACCTTGGCAAGTCTTGCTGAATACAGGGTTATATCGTTGATTGAAAATACTTCAATCAACGCTTCAATCAACGGTTATATTCAACTCGATTTGTTCCAGAACCATCGTTAATTGTTTCGATACGAAAAAAGTCAGTCAAGCAAGCAGCAGCTTCCCCACCTCGCCAAGCTAATTCTACCGCGGCTATGTGATAGAATTTCCGTTGCAGCCCTCCAGGGGTGTTTTCATCTCACAAATTTATTATTTTGGTTATTTCTACTGAACTTAATGCTGCTGAACTTTGTTTCCTTTTACAGGGATCCGATTGCAGTTTTCGTCGTATAGAATCGCGGGCAGCTCGCGCTTGTTGAAATACAACACTTTTGAACGGGTCAATCATAACTTTCATTTCTTTCCAATACTTTTCTTGTAAAAGCTAACTTGTTAGGTTCTACATGGTTTTGACCGTAGCTTCTTTAAACTCTGTACCATCTTTTCTTCTCATGTTCACTGCCCAATCCTTTAAAATCGACGCCAATTCTTCCACCGTCCGATTTCCATCTAATTGAAACTTTCTAACATTGCAAAATTCCATAAATGCTTTCCATACAAATTTTTTACTGTAAACAATATTTTTTGGTATATTTGATTCGATAATTTCATCAATCTTCTCGTTAGTATTACAACCAAATCGTGACATTTTAAAATTAATTAATATTTGAAACGTCAAAATCGAAATAAATCAAAATGTATCCATAGCAACGTAATAGAGTGAAAACAGCCCATGGAATCTGTTTTCAGTACAATGTTGTTCTGATTGGTTGTGTTCAATCAGATGACCTCAAATTGACTAATTTCATTGGATTTGTACTTGAGCAAAAAATTTTCAACAAAATATCCCATGGCTAATTTTAAAACAAATCTCCCATTGAGTGAAATTTTTCATTTGACTGTAACCCTAGCCGAAATTCGAAACGCAAAATGACCGAATTACCGTAACCGTAACCGGAACAAGCAATCCATGGATACGGGACGTTGTTTTCGATTAATAGAATCAAAATGTCATTTTGACAATTGAAAACGTATGCCTTGTTAAATTTGCTTATAGTGTAAAATTTTGTGTTTAATAATTGTATGTAGAACTTTCACTTTGGTATATCTTATACCAGCGGCATGCCAAATACCAACTAAAGCTTTCACTACATCACGTGATCACTGACAAGACACGAGTCGGGGCAAATTACTTGAGTTCATCCATCATCCTTTTCATGAAAGCTTGCATGGCCCAACCACGATGACGACCCAGCATATTCAACCAAAACGTGGTATTGTCAAACAAGTAAGTGGATTTAACTAAACGAATGAATTGTATAATGCTTAATATATTTTGTGCAAGTATTTGTCGGTCATTTTCCGGTAGCTGTTTGGTTATACCGTTAACTGCTTGGTTGGCACTTGCCGTACATATGGAATGTGGTTTAATATACCTTACTGAATGAAATTGCTTAATGAAAAATAATATTGTACATTAAAATATTAATAATAAATTGTACAAATAGTTATTTCTGTTATATTAATGTTTTTACATAACCTTAAATTAACTGATTTTTAACTAGTCTTTCCCCTACAACTTGATAAGGCACGTTATCGTTTTATTTGAGTATCTATTGCTATGCTAACTCCCATAGTACAAATGTTAATTGTTTTTTTTAAGGTTTTGTCTGGCGATACCGTAGTTATTAGAGCAGCAGTTGGTGCACCACCTCCCGAGAAAACTATCTCATTTTCCAGTATCATTGCTCCGAAATTGGCGCGTCGAGGAACTGAAAAGTAAGTAAAAATCCTTCCACCACTTCAGCAGGTCCAATAACTGAAAAACCTATAAGTTAAAACGTTGTTGAACTTCACTGTGAGAGAGGTTAAAGTTACTGAACCTGGATTTTATTTTAGACAACAGATTCATGCATGTGTGTAGTCAAAACAAATGGTAGAAACAATAAAACTACTAAATCGTGAACAAGAGAGTATGAGATACTACATTCATTAGTTGTCACTATATATTATGTTCTTTCTCTTATCACTTTTGCTATTACAGTTGGGTTGTAGTTGAAATTCTCTGACTATCTTTTATAGTAGTTTCTATTTCTAGCCATGTTTCTACTTTGTTTATTGTTAAGGTCTTGTTATTCCATGTTCCAAATCTATATATTTTCTTGCCTGTCTGCTCCGTAAAATTTGTCCATGTCCGAGGATACCTTCATTTCTCTGAATTGTTTATACTTTTTGATGGTGATTGGCCTCGTTATCTTGGGACAACTGCTCTTCCGTCCACAGCTGTTTATTGTGAATATTTAGTGCTGTCTTCAGATGTTATCTAGGAGTGAGGTATAGCAAAAGAATATCTTAAAGTGTTAAACCAAATTCGCTTAACAAGCAAAAAACTTATTCCTGATTCAATGTTAATATCGAGGTTTTGTGATCATATTAATCATAAAAAAAGACTCTTTTTCAAGAACTTGCCAAGCCGGCATCATTTCATTTGAAAAAATCGGCTTTTAAAAAAAAACTGTTTTCGCTAACTTGAACCTTTTACACAGTCAAGCGTATAACGTTTAAATTACGATTTACAAATTTAAATTCATATTTTACTTCATGTCGTGGCAGTCTTGACCACAAAAATAATTTTGGTTCAAAAAAATGTTTGGTTCTTTAGAAATCCATTTGCTTTCATATGTAGAATTTTATTCTGATTCTAAAAGTCTCAAAATATACAGGGTGTTTCGCTTAAAATAAGAAATCTGGAATCATTTACGGTAAAACTGGAAGTGTAAAGAACTGTACTTTACATCAAATAATAAAATAGGTATTTGTGAGTATATTAAAGCTCCAAATTTCATTTATTCCCTGTATAAAAAAAGAAAAAGAGAGGATTAGCTATGTTTTGGTTACAACCAATATACAGGGTGTAAACTTTAATTCTGTTCACTCTAGGGATTTCGGAAACTGTAAGAGTTAGAAGATCAGTTGACTGAGGAAAAAGTTGCCTACTTTAAAGACCACATTAATGTAATTTTGAAAAGTTTTGAAAAATTCCTAACTTAGTAGATACAGACAAAAAACTAAAATTTGATGTTTTCTTCTTTGGCTTGTAGATTCTTTATTTATAAATTTTAAGAATTCATTTTTACAGGTAACAGGAGCTGTGTATTTTTTATTCTCTTCCACCGCTGTCTGACATTTTCTAAAGTAACTGAAACTGATGCTTAAAATAGTTAAAGAAGTTATTTCTTAAAATTCAATTTGCCATGGAACTTGGAAATAAATGATTTTATGACAAGGAAAAAAACTATATATACAGCTTTGTAAGTTCCAGTAGAATTCAACAAAAGATCAACTTGTAAAAGCACACTTATTGTATAAGACTCTTTCATGCTTGTTGTATAAATTATAGCAATTATTTAAGAGTTGTGATTCAGTTTGCTACTCAAGTAATATAATTTAAATAAGTCTTTCAGCTTTTTCCCAGTATACCTATACTGAGTCTAAACAAAACTAGGTACACCCCCTTTCTTTCCCAAAATTTTTAATATAGTGAATTGAACTTGGAGATGCACAATGATTCAAAAAAATCAATTATAAACGTATAATCTAGCACTTTGGTTTAACTGAAAATGACGCCAACTTAGGGTATGCTTGATTTAAATCACTCGGTTTAAACCAGTGATTTAAATTCCGATTTAAATCGAGGGTTTTTTGCTAGTAACTCATGATTAAAATCAAGATTTTAAAACCATTAAACTAAGTGCAAAGTGGCAGTAGCTTACAGGTTGAGAGCTTGGCCTGGAAAGGTCTGGGGTTCGACTCCCCACCGGAGCCAAAATGCAGCAATAAATATCTATGCTGCAACCCACTATTCAAATTCCCCAGTCTGGTGTAGACAGCCATGGGTTTTGAATGCCTAAAACCTTCTCTGGTATGAGTCGTTCAGATTTGACGTTAAACTGTAGATCGCTCGCACTCTACCTTAGCGCTGAGGGAGAGTACGTGGGAGAGAAGAGTACTGAAGCCCAGTAGTGGGACGTAAAGGCTGATTGCAAACTAAGTGGAAACTACTTTGGAAAAGCACAAATTCATAATGTGCAGACATCCGATGACCCTAAATGAAATGGATTAAAACGAGGTTGGCAAACGTCCGTTTTTGAAAGAACTCAAAAAGAATCACTTTGTTTTTGCTCTTTTACAATGAAAAATTACAACCTTACAATACCTAAAACTTAAATTTATTCATCCTTATAATGATCTATTCCTTTGTAATAATATTTTGTATAAAAATACAAAATAAAAACTTTCTAATTATGTAAATGAAATAAGATAGGTTTGCTATCACAGTCGTGTAAAAAAATCGATCTAAAACAAAAAAAAATTTATATATGTATATTTTTGGTTTTTTTTAAACAATTGGTTTTTTTTAATATCTTGCGCTAACTTTATATTTTTTAATAAGATTCTTGTAGAGCATAAAATTCTTTATTCGATAGTTTTTATTAAATTTGAAATTGGAGAATAAATACTGGAGAACAATGCGATTATTTTTGTGTATGAAGATGGCCATGAAAACATTTTATAGTAAATTTATAGTACAAAATTGCTTTAGATCAGTTAGCAATGAAATGTTTTAAATTATAATCAAAAATGTGCGAAGCACTTTGCCTCCTCGACTTTCCTATACTTTAGAGTATTTACATTTTATATATCCAACTGTATCGATACAGAACGTTGTAGTACTAACAACAGTCGCATACAAACATACACTCACTAATGCGCGTCTAGAATCCCCAATGTTTAGGGTCTCCAAAAAGTAAAAAAAATTGCAATAGATCTATCAAAGTATTATAAATACATATTTATAGTAAACAAAAATTAAAACAAGAAATGAAATAATATACTATACCATATTAGTTAGTGTGGAATCACACAAAATTTTAGGTAAGAGCCACAAAATTCTGTATCATCTAAAGATACACGCCCAACCACTCAACAGCTTTTATACGATCACAATGTTACCTCTGTACTAGACGGATGATTCAGACAACCTATCATTCGCCCGGTCGACATCTATAGATGGCCCTGTCCAGCATTATCCGCCTTGATTTGTATGAGAAAAAACGGAATCTTTTGATATTTTGGAAACAGATTCCTCGATATTAAAGAAAATCTGAGACAACAGCAAATTCGTCAACCATATATGGGGGGGGGGGGGGGGGGAGAAAATTAATTCTCCTAAATATTGCTGCATATAAAAATTAAGTGATATCTCTTATCCTATGACTCATGAGTAATTTAGCTTAAACAAATGGTTTATCGTCTCTGTTTACTAAATAAACGGGCATTAATTAACGTTTTTTTTTAATTTTTAGATTTGGGCTGAGACCGAACCAAATTATGGTTCACCCCCAGGTCTGAGCCTACAATTAATCTCAAAAAAAATCGTGAGGTCAGGTTCTGACCAATATTTTTTGAAACTTCAGGCCTCACAACAAGTCCCTATTTTCCCATCGCTTTTACAATTCAATTTCTCTTTAAGATTCCTCATTGATGAAAGCGTCAAACCGGCTGAAATTTTACGCAGACTCAACTCATAGTTTCAAAAAATTACACTCAAAAAGTCGCAAGTGCTTGAATGAATCAACCAATTTAAAAATGGCCGTGTTCATGGTAATCCATAAAAAAGAGGTTCAACTGCAACAAAAGTAATTTCTGTTGTCAATAAACATGTTGTTCTATTTCAGAAACAGTTATTCGTCGATTTGCATTGGCTAAAGTTTCAAGACGTCCAATGACGAAATGACTGTTGTTGCAGTTGTATGTCTTCTTCCTGGATTGTCAGGAATAGTCTCATCTCTCTCTAGTCGTATACTTCATGGTTGAGGTGTCGTGATCTCATGGTTGCTATTTATGTTGTGGTTTGGGCCATGTTCCTCCATTTATCCCTGTCTGAGGCATTCCTGATGTTTTCTTGAAACGGTAATAGTCTCATAGCCACTTTTAAAAATGGCTAGTCTATTGAAATACTTGCAACTATTTAAGTGTATCTGTAAAAACTTAATATTTAAAGATTCTAAATCAATTACACTTGAAATTGTGAGCTGAGTCTACGTAAAATTTTAGCTTGTTTGACGCCTTTATTAATGACAATTTGAATGATAATACGCTGTTTTATGGTAAAGTTAGTAATTTACATCGGCCACGTCGAATAACAAGTGAACATAGAGTAAGTTGACTAATGTGCATAACAAATATTTGCAAAAATCACTGTGTCTAAACCAGGGTTGGCCGATATATATCCAATGATATATATCTTGATATATATCATGATATATATCGTGATATTTATGAGTAAATATATATCAATTTTGATGATATATATCAAATTATTACAATCAGCTAATTTTGCTGAAAATATGTACAGTCTGGCAACATTGTGCAATTAGAGACCGCCCAAGCGTTCATGCAGGTTAGCTGGGGATTCCCAGAGCTGCAGCTTTACTCTGTCAGTTTGTGTTTTTATGTTCTACTCAGTGTATCAGTGTTGTTTGCTGAATATTTCGCTGGCTATAGGGGAAATTTATTGTTTTCTTGAAGTTTTAAATTAAATCAACAATGCCAAAAAATAAACACATTGTGTGGGAACATTTTCGATGTGTAAATAAGGAAAATAATAGTGGTAAGTGGGCCGTGTGCAAGAAATGCGGCAAGGAAATACAGGGGATTCCCCAAAGAATGCTGAAACATGTGGAAAGGTGTGGAAACGAAGCTACAGAAGCTAATTCTACAATAATTAATGAAGAAAATTCTGCAGAGGCTGCAATACTCAACAAGAGAACGTTGTTCGACAAAAACTACCCTAGTTAACAAAACAAACAAGTAAAGGTGGTAGGTGAATGTTTATTTTTAAATGTTGGTTATTGAAAAAAAATCTCGTATTGTACCTATAGAAGATTTCTTTGTAATTACTTTTAACTTCGTAAAATAGACCTAGGTGCTTTTTCTTTATTATTTTATTCATTTTTTTAATGCCGAATATGGATTGCTTTACTTATTCCCTATAGAAAACGGTTTGGGGGCACATTAAAGTGGCAACGTTTTTAAGACTTTCGAAACCCATTACCTAATTTATCTAATAAATAACATTTTCGTTCCTAGTTAAGAGAAAAACGTTAATAAATGAAAATTATATTACCTATTCTTTTTTTTATCCATATACATAGTACGGGTACAGGACTATATTATTTTAGGTTTACCAGAATTGGATTATCGTCCCAAAAAGGCCTGCCAGGGTACAAATAAACTGAATATCGCTAAGGATGACACTATAATTTCAACATCGAAGTCTTATGCACATACAGTTGACTTGCAAATTGGCAAATATTTCTTTGCAACGAACACTCCTTTTAGACATGTAGAGCACAGCGAATTTAAAAAAATGTGTAAAGTTTTACGACCAGGTTATGAGCCTCCCTCAAGAAAGCAAATTGGAAATAAAATATTGGACTAGGTGTATAATAATTTATTAATCGATTGTAAAGATAAATTAAAAGGAGAAATATTATTGTTGGACTCTGAGTCAGGATCAGACTCTGAAATGGACCTTCCACTAATAAGATTACTAAGAAAATAGTTCGGCTTCGGCTTTTAGAATTTTTATTTAGTTTCTTTTTTATAATATATTACATAAAATATTTTTATTTTTTGTTGTGAGTGTTAAAATAATGGTTGTTTGTTATTTTTCTTTGATTTAATAAATTAAATTAAATAAATGCCTAGTTTCCTGGCAATTTTGTGAAATGTATCATAAATATCCGATATATATCGGATATATATCGTAAATATCGGATATTATGATATTTATAATAAATATCATGATATTTGCCAACCCTGGTCTAAACCCCTAAAATTTTCGTTCGAAATTTCAATGTCTATAATGACCGTGAGGATGAAAGCAAGACCTGCCTCTAGCTATCGTTTCGCGAAACGAGAAAAAAAATTTAACCTAAATGGTCCCTATTTTAAAGATGTCACGTAGAAACCAAGCCTCTGTTTTAAAAAAAGCAAAGTTGTAAGGCCTAAAACTGTCCCTGTCCCCCTAGAGCTACTTAATGCCAAATTTGATCCCGATCTGTCTACTCGTTTTTGAGTAATAAGACGTTAAAGTGAAAATAAAAAAATTGTAGCGGCCGCCATTTTGAAGCTAGAAAGTTTGGAAATATACCCCCACATTCCGAAGCTTATCGAAATTGGATTATCCATTTGGGAGTTATGGACCGCAAATTGGCAAGAAAAATCCATTTCCGTTTTAGTATTTTTAATTTTCCTTAAAATAATAAAAGGGAAAGGAATTTTTCTTGCAATAAAATTATGACCTAAACGCCTAGGTGTATTTAAAAACTTTTTAGAAAAAAACAAAAAAAATGTGTGTTACGATTTAATAAAATCGTGTTATTTTATAAGAATTCAGTTTTGTACTATTTTTGATTAAAACTAAAAATTATGACATATAACAGGTTTAGTTTCATTCATTTAGAAAATGTGAAAAAAGGGGGGTGTACCCAGTTTCGTTTACATCTGCTATAGAAAATTCTATTCAGCATTCGTGCAAGTCATGTGGTCGATAAATTTCTTGAAAAGAACATGCTTTGTGATAAAATTTTTATTTCTGATTCATTTTTTTTTTATTATGTAAAAAATTTAAATTAACCTTTGTGTTAAAATTACATGGCATAAACTTTTTGCAAAAACTTTTGTTTGTTGCAATTACCGTCTATAAACAATGAACTGCTGAAACAGGGATTCTTTGTGCTTGCGCTTTTTTACCACCCTTGGACTCTATGCTTCGGTCTGTGGAGTATCTTTCACAAGGTTCAAAGAGAGATGTAAAAATAAACTGGTTGTGGCGATTAATAGTGCTTAAACCTAACCGGGGATATTGCATGGGCCAAGAGATTTAACTATACTTTATATTCTCCTAATGTGTTTTATATTAGGAAAATAATCTGCCGTTATATATCCAATACCTACTCAATACATTATACTGTTATAGTATAGACGAGACGAAGGATGAAGCATGGGCATGGGAAGCCCGTGAATTCCTACGAAAGAAGCTTGTTGGAGAAGAAGTTTGGTTTACTGCAGAGAAGCCTCCAAATGCGACACGCGAATATGGTGTAGTTTTCTTGGGAAAGGGTAAATATCAACTGCAATTAATTGAAGACTTCAATAATGTTAATCTTGATCTTTAGATGCGACTAGTGGAGAAAATATCACAGAAGCTCTAGTTTCTGAAGGACTGGTCACTGTAAGAAGGGAAGGAATCAAGGCTGCACCGGAGATCAGCCGCCTTATTGAACTGGAAGACGCCGCGAAAGCTGCTTTAAAGGGCAAATGGAGCGGTAATGCTTCTGTAAGTGTTGTAACCGTTATTATAATTTATATTGTGTGTTGTTTAAATTAAGCTACAAGAATTTTGTTTTATTTCTAGGAGCATGTTCGTGATATAAAGTGGTCCGTTGAAAATATGCGTACTTTTGTTGATAAACAAGCGGGAAAACCTATAAAGGCCATCATAGAGCATGTGCGAGATGGATCCACAGTTCGTGCATTTCTTTTACCCGATTTCTATCACATCACCCTTATGGTATCGGGAATTAGAGTAAGTTGTTTTTTGTTTACTTTATACAGGGTGAGACAGTAAGGTTGGGGTGGTCGATATCTCCTTTATTAATTAAAATACCGAAAAAGTTTTTAAAGAAAACTTGTATGGGGCTTAAGAGAACCATAATTTAAAATTATTTTCAATTATACAGGGGATTCCATCTAAGAGTGGCATACCAAACGTATGTTTTTTTTAAAAGAACACCCTGTATATTTTTGCATATGTCGTTTTTTAATTGACTTTCTAAAGATGTTTTGTTTTTGAAATTCTATTGCGTCGTTGCCCGGTTATTCAACTTTTTTCTAAAAGTTGCACATTTGCAGACCTCATGAATAAAATCTGCTCGAGCCGTGTTTCTACAGATTAAACAAACTTTTTCTGTTTATTGTTAGTCGAGACCATGTAGTATCCTCTAGATATTTTAAAGTTCTATTTCGCTGTACAGGGTGTTTGTTGCAGTAGTGGAAACATTTCTAACTAACATGTTATAATTCGAATTTCAATTTTTTGAAATGCTGTTCTAATCTTCTCCTTCATATCTTTTGGTGTAGTTAACTGAGTTTGGTGAACTCTTATTTTACATACATCTTCCAACATTTTCCAACAAATCTGGCAGACTATTTCTTAAAAATTTAATTTTTATCTTTGTTTACTCTGCCAACACAAAAGTATGGGCCAATAACATATCCTCCTACAAAAAGTTGACTACTGCAGCCGCAGCTTTGTTGACTCGCCCTGTGAATTTACTAATTACCAGTAAATACTGATGTTCCAAATATGTTGGATGGTTGTTGACATAAACATAGGTAGGTAAATTTTTGTCCAGGGAAATGTATTTTTTTAAGGTAGGTCACTATTTTGGTCATTAAAGTAAATGTGCAATATTTATGTAAGTGATACTATTGTATGTAGAATTTCATTCTGATATCAAAATATACAGGGTATTTTATTTATCCTAAGAAAGCAGAAATATTGTAAAATAACTGTTAAAACTGGTAAGAAAAATGTGGTAATTTGCTGCAAAATTATTGTCAAGTGAAGCGTTAAATTTGAATAAATTACATGTCGAATACTGCATTCAAGCCACTATTAACATTTTGAAAACAATAGAAGATCAAAGTTCACTTAAATGAACAATTATATTCAGAAAATAATCCAACAATATAGTGTCTATTGTTAGCGACAAGCTTAGCAGTTTTTTTTTATTTATTTCGAATACTGTCAGTATAGGGAAGTATTTATTTCATGCAAATTTTAAAAATCGAGATTTTGATGGAAATATATGTTTTGGACCTCCAGGAACACAAAAAAAATTTAAAAAGTCTGTCTGTCTGTGGGTATGTGTTTTAGTACCATTTTTTCAGAAGCTGCATTTTTAATTCTGAAAACGGAATCTGATGGAAGACTTTAGAGCAAATCTAACGTGTTTTTCCAAACTTTCTAGCTTTAAAATAGCGCCTGCTACAATTTTTTGAAAATTTTCACTTTAGCGCCTCCCTTATTATTCAAAACGAGTTAACAGATCTAGATCAAATTTTGCATAATAGACCTATAGAGACACAATGTTACTGTGCAAAAAAATTTCAAAAATGAAAACTATGAAGTAAAAAATATTTTCAAATCAAAAACTGGCCACACGATTTTTTTAAAATTATTTAAGGTCATAGAGCTTGAGATCAGCAACAATTAGTTCGTGTCCCAGCCCGCTAATTTCTCTGTGACGCTTTCTACAGGGTGTCCCAGAATAACTGTGCCTAACTTTCAGAAGTGATAGAGGGCGTGTAATTAAACATCTTTTAGTAATAAACTAGTGTCCGGAAATACTTGCGTACCGCGATAATACGACATTAAGGAAACGAGCACTTGAAATAATCTCAATGTAGAAAGTAACGATTTTATTTTAGACACAGTAGAGGAGTTAGTGACTCGAATTATTCTTGCTTTTGATGACATTCGTGATCGTCCGCAGATATTTCGAAAAATTCGTCGGCCAATCACACGTCGTCATACCTTGTTGGTCGACAGTGGCGGCCGTAATTTTAAACAATTTTTATAATTTTTGTGTAATACCATTTTCTTAATATTAATAATAATAATTGCAACCGCCGGAAATAAATAAAATCGTTACTTTCTACATTGAGATTATTTCAAGTACTCATTTCCTTAACCCTTTCGCTGTGTACGGTGAAAACGCTTCCATGCCCAGGAGCGGACTGGTTTTTTGGCTTGTTTATTATTTTCATTTAGCTAGACAGAAAAAAAAATTAAACGGCGGCGCTATTTTTATATTTCCGAATGCTTTAGCTACGTGCTGACCTGCGCAGAGGATCGTTTGCCACACGCTGGCTCTACTGGCAATGTAAATGCGAAGCAGTGTCTGACACGGATCCGTGCCGGGCGCACTGAGCAAAGAACGCCTGTGGCACGGATCCGTGCGATGCGCAGCGAAGA
This sequence comes from Ctenicera cuprea, assembly GCA_958336395.1. NCBI lineage: Eukaryota > Metazoa > Arthropoda > Insecta > Coleoptera > Elateridae > Ctenicera > Ctenicera cuprea. The sequence goes on along the minus strand of OY284495.1, from coordinate 39,820,548 downwards.
GGTTAATGTCGTATTATCTCGATACGGAAGTATTTCCGGACACTAGTTTATTAGTAAAAGATGTTTAATTACATGCCCTCTATCACTTCGGAAAGTTAGGCACAGTTATTCTGGGACAGCTTGTATAAATTTTTGAAAATTTGGGTTTCAAAGCCTATTTACTCAAAAACTGGTTATTAGATCGGGATGAAATTGGATATTGGAAAAGCCCTAACGGTATATAATGTTATAAGCTACGAGAACCTTGTGAACTAACTAACTTTGAAGTAAAATAATTAACTTTTAAAAAAAAAGAAAACCGACTTCAAATAACACAAAAGTGACATAAGTTAACTAAAAAGCAAAAAATAAATGTTTTTTATACAACAGTTTAATACTTATTTGTTGTTCCGTTTAATGTAATTAAGAAATTGTTGTTTATTATATAATTATTAACTGTTTTATAATTTTGAAGTCGGTGCCAAGTAAAACATAAAAATTCGAATCTAATTTGTTATTGCAGCAAGGTATATAATTTTTATGTTTTACTTAGCACCGACTTCAAAATTATAAAACAATTAATAATTATATAATAAACAATAATTTCTTAATTACATTAAACGGAACAACAAATAAGTATTAAACTGTTGTATAAAAAAAACATTTATTTTTTTGCTTTTTAGTTAACTTATGTCACTTTTGTGTTTTTATTTGGAGTCGGTTCCCTTTTTTTTTTAAAGTTAATTATTTTACAATTTTAAGTGAAGGGTAGACCTAGTAAGGATGCTTCTCGAATGAGGAAATGACGGCTAGTTGAAACGGAAGATGAAATACGGAAACACTAAAAAGTCGGTTAAAAAAATAGATTTTGAGGAGTATCTTCGAAGTTCAAGCTCCAATACCAATGAAATTATAATGGGACCACCTTGGAACTATACTGAACCCAACACCAAAAAATCATTAAAATCGGTTCATAAACAAAAAAGTTATGCCCGAACATACATAAAAAAACAAAAAAAAAACATATATACAGACGAATTGAGAACCTCCTCCTTTTTTTGAAGTCGGTTAAAAAAATTTACGGTTTCTCAATACAATCGATGTACATGTCCCCAGTCAAAGCACAAGTTTAAGTAAGTAACAGTTTTACAGTTGACAGTTATTTTTTGGTAACCGTTATTTTAAACAGTTACAGTAATTCTGTAGCCAGAATGGCATAAACTTTAGTTATTGTTATAGCCCTAAGACAATACAGTAAACTTTGTAGATTCATACAGCTAGAGATGGGCTACTATGGTTTTAGTGTGAATCAATTTCTCTTTGGCGCTCCTTATGAATATTGAACATTTGCAAATTGGTACCTTTTTCTGGATAACGAGGGACGATGAACATTTCTCTTTATGCTATATTGCTCACCATTAATAGTAGATACAAATTTTAATAATAATTTCTACATAATTAATTATAATTGAGGGTGCCAATCTCAATCTTAGCCCTTTTTCCCAAACATGAAAAAATCGTATTTATTGTAACTAGGAAAAATATTTTGGTTTGTAATTTCAGACAGTTAAGGTTTAGCTCCAAAGTGTATTTCTTCGTTAAAATATCTGCCAAATTAAATTTCAAAGTGTTAAATAAAAGAAACCCACTACTTTAAAATTAGTTCGTGAAAAGTACTACTTCAGCTATTAATTTTAGCTTGAAATTTAACACACATTTACAGAATGTGCAGGTAAACTGTTTTTAATGCATAAAAATGTAGTGTAACTTCTTTTCATTACAATATGCTTTGTCTGAATTGGCAAAAATACGAAACCTACATTACCTAATAAATAATAGTAGTGTTGCATTTTTTATTTTCCTATACTTTCAGGATACAGCAACGTAAGCTTTGCTGTCCAAAAGCTTTTTTTTGCCAAAACATAAAACAATAAACAACATAATTGTTCATACAATTTTGCCACAACTCTTATTCGTTATCCAAAAAAAAAGGTGAAATGTGTCAAAAAAAGTGTATTTCAGTTCATATTTACAGCATGACCTAAACCAAGCAAGATGTTCATTTTAGCTTCTAAATGGCGGTCGCTAACTTTTTTTAAATTTTCACTTACCGCCTTATTGGCGCCGAGTTGAATGATCAGGATCAAATTTGCTCTTGCCATAGCCCTTCTTCTTCTGGTTCCTCTTCTATCGAAGTTGGAAACCATCATGGCTACTCGGACTTTATTGACCGCCGCTCTAAGCTCGAAGGCAGCCAATTTATTTAGATGTACGTACTTGTTTTAATGTCCAAGCCTCCAAGCCATATAGGAGAGTGGAAAACATATAGCACCGGAGCATTCTCAAACGAAGTTTCAGGCCTATATGACGGCAGCATAGGAATTTTCTGAGTTTGACAAACGTGCGTGCCACCTCAATACGTCTTTTTATCTCTTTGGTTTGATCTATGCTTGATGTTATTCACGCTCCCAGATACTTGTATGCATTCACTCTTTCTATACCTGTGTTTTCAACATTCAGTTGGACGTTTTCAATTATTGATTTAGTAATAACTAGACTCGCTTTTCGCAACGTTATTACATATTATAGTACTTTTTTGTTAATAATGCATAATTCGGCATAAAAGGTTGAGTTTATGCTGATATGCCAGGTGGACAGATTTGATGTTGGCAACACAGCGCTTAGTCCACCCGTGTTTGTTTCAGAGCCGTAGCTAGCATGTCTTTTGTTTTTCGGATCTCTCTCTTTCTCTTTAATCGAAGGAAACTTCGATTAAGAGTGCTCCGTAGCAAAACAGAAGACAACTTGACATCTTAGAACAGATACTAACAAAAATATAATAATTTAATCAACATTAATGAACAAATTAATTTAAAAAAAATGGTGTTCCCGATTTAAACAATAAAAAATTGATCGGTAACTTAGTTGTTTCTTTACTGATAGTGCATATTTTGGCATTTTTTGATGCATATTTGCACGCATATTTTAGCATTTTTATTGTGCATATAATCCGATGTCTAGTAATAAATAACCATATATTTGGTTTTATTTAAATTAATCCTGAGCCCATATTCGTTACAGTTTGTATTAAGGCGTTGCATTACGTTCTGCAGGTCATTGATATTGTCTGTCATTATTACCGTGTCATCTGCAAAACGTAAATTGTTGAGAATTTCTCCATTTCCTTCTTTGAAATCTGATAAAGTTTTTTGAAATATTGCTTCGCTGTAGACATTGAAAATATTACAAAAATATCCAAACTTAAACGAAAAGCAACGGATTGGCTTATAAGTCGACAAAGCTATTAAATAACCTTGAAATTAAAGGGCCTGCTCGCCACTCACTAGTGATCAGTAAAAACTAATAAGGAACACATGTTCACAACCTGCAAAAAGCTTCTTATAGTTTCGCAGGTACAAAATATGAGAATATAGAAATCTTATAGATAGGATAATTTCTATTTAGGTTTAATTTAGTTTAAAAATTTATTATATATCATTTGTTTTTTAAGATTCGTAGGTTAAATTTTACACAGATTATGATTCATTTACTATGAGACTTATTTATACACTGTATTTTATATTGCTATCGTAATAAATAATTAATTAAAGAGTAGCGCTGTAGTCTATAGTCATATCAAACTATGAGGTGAAAAATAATTTTCAAAATTTTGGAAATTTTCAAAAAAATATTTCTCAGGAATTGGTCACACGTTTTTTTGTGCGCTCATAGAGATAGCGTTGAGCTACAATGTGGTTTGTGTCTCAGTCCGCTAATTTCTCTGTGATGCGTTTTATAAATTTTTGAACATTGAAGATTTATATTTATGTATGCCTCTTTATTTAGTAAACGAGGGACGATAAAAAATTTCTGCCTAAAAACTTAATTACTCATGAATAAGATTCAGAAATTCATTTTTAGATGCTGTAATATTTAGGGAGGTTAATTTCTCCCCTCCCACCCAAATGTTGCCGAACAAATTAGTCTTGCCGTTCCTGGTTTTCTGTAATCCCAAGGAATATGTTGTTAAATTTTCAAGAAAAAAACAAAAAAGCATTCATTTCTGAATAAAATAAGACATGATGTATTCTGAAAGGACGTAAAATTGTGTTTTCAAAATTTTCAGGAATTAAAAAAAAATTGATACCTATTGATTAATTATTGATTCAAAAACACAAACGCGAATCATTGTAAACTTTAAACAGTTCAATACACTATTTGAAGTAGTTTAGTATGACTTATTGGCGCGAGAATATTTAGAACGTAAACAGTATGGGGAAAATACCAACGACTTGTTTCACTCATTTATTTGTAAACTTTTAAGCAGAATCTGATGTAAACTTTAAGGCAAATCCAACGTTTTTTTCGCTAACCTTCTAGTGTCAAAATGGCTGCCGCTACGATTTTTTGAAAGTTGTTGCCAAAACTCGACAAATTGAATTTTTTTTTCACAAAAAGCTTAAAAATAATTCTAATGTGACCCCTGCTGTTTCCCATTCTAACACATATTTATGGTGGTACATTCCACCCAAAAATGTATAACAAAAACTTATACAACTCGTGATACACCTCTAGTTTAAATAAATTTTAATACCAAGGCACTGGACATATAGGATACTGCACAAGGGGTAGACTATTTCTTACTTGTAACTCTGTAATTCTCTAAGCAACTTAAAGATGAATCAGAGGTGCCTAATGATTACTTTGAATGAAGCTTGTTGAATAGGATGTAGGATACAAGTTTGTTGTCGCCTTGTCCGATTGTTAGAATAAAAACATCGAAACATTCAAAATCAAAAGTTCATTGTCAAAATAATATTTAAAAAAAATTCAAAACCAGAAGCGGAAGTTAGACATGTTTTTATTGGTAGCATTTTTACCGGAAAACTAATTTCCTAAATCTGTAAATGGAATCTGATAGAAGGCCTTACTCCAGCCGTTTGTTTTCATAGCACACCTATTTTTATTTGCAATTTTACAAAATAAATCAAAAAAACAAAAAACTAGAAATTTTAATATTTGGTACACAAAATCTTATATCATATTGAAAGAGAATTCTGCATTTGATGGTATTAAAAATACTGGGTGTTCCATTTCCAAAAACAAGTTGAAGACAATTAAAGTTTTGCAAAATGGACATTGAATTATAAACACCTTATGTAATAATCAGCTGTTTTTAACATACTGCTGAATACTTTATAATGTGTTAATAGTCTGTGCAAAACAGCGATGGGTGAAGATTTTTGTATTTTGAAGTATTAGCCCACAAGTGTCAATATTTTTAAAAATGTCAAATAACTTGAAAACTGCTAATTTCAAGATTACAGTACCTACCTTAATACTTTTCTATCTAGAATTTGATGTAGATTCTAGAAATGTAATAATAATATAACGGGTGATCCATTTAAAATAACAAAGTAATGTGTTGTTTATGCATAACTAAACACCCACTATAATTGGTAATAATTTTAGGATATGCACAGTAAGTCAACAAACAAGTTTTCTCTTAACATTTGTTTCCTAACTGCTAGATTGCAGATGTTAGAAAACAATCTTGCACTAATAACTCACCCTGTATATTTGTTTTAATTTTGATGACAGAAACATATCTTTAACATACTATTATGTTTACAACCACAGTCTGCCGATAATCATCTGGTACTCTTTGGTTCTACATATTAGCTGTACAGTGTGTTTTTGTTTCTTTATTAATTACACCTTTCGTTGTAATTATAGTGCCCAGGCTTCAAGTTGGATGATAAAGGCAGGCCCGATCCCACCATTAAAGTTCCATATGCTGAGGAAGCACGTTACTTTGTTGAAATTCGTCTTCTGCAACGCGAAGTGGAAATTGTGCTCGAATCAGTAAACAACAATAACTTTGTCGGCACCATCCTTCATCCCAAGGGTAACATTGCTGAAGCTCTTCTAAAGGAAGGATTTGCAAGATGTGTCGACTGGTCGATGGCTTTTATGAAGTCAGGTGTGTAATTATTTTATTTTACAACATTTAACGTTTATTACGTTTATTTATCAATTTTTTTTCTATATAGGGGCCGATAAGCTTCGAGCAGCTGAACGTAAGGCAAAGGAAAGCAAGTTGCGATTGTGGAAAGATTGGCAATCAACGACTCCACAGATTACTGGAAAAGAAAAGGAATTTGGTGGAAACGTTGTTGAAATTATTAATGGCGATGCTCTGTCTATTAAACTTCCTAATAACCAAATTAAAAAAGTCTTCCTTTCCAGTGTTCGTCCGCCTAAAGAAGTTGGACGGTGAGTTTTTAAAGTTAATTAAATTTGTGAAGTCTTTTTTATGTGTCCAAAAGAGTGTTGCATCTATATTCAAAAAATGTATTAAAATCGTTAATTTCAGAGGTGCTGATGAAGATGGTAAGCTTCCGCCTAGACCTAAAGGTTTTCGTCCATTATATGATATTCCCTGGATGTTTGAGGCAAGAGAATTCCTCAGGAAAAAACTTGTTGGCAAGAAAGTCCATGTTGTCGTAGATTATATCCAGGAAGCTCGGGATAGTTTTCCTGAGAAGATTTGTGCTACTGTCACCATTGGTGGAGTGTAAGTAACTCTTATTTTTGTTGTTTATAAAATATACAGAGCTAGTCAAAAGTAGGGAGACACCGATTAAATTTTCTACAGTTACTATCCATATCCGTACCAAGTTTTAAATTTGATATTGTGTACCTATTTTTGTATCTAGATTGTAGCTTTTACATAATTAATGTGATTTTATATTATTTTATATGTTTCTGTAATGGGGTGATTCCCTATATTTGTCAAATTAAAATTAGTTTAAGTAAATAAATGAGCAGCCGTGAGAAAAAGATAAATGAAGCAAAAATAAAACCCTTTAATTCTCACAAGAACTTTTTTGTGCTCTAAATGTACATTTTATACTGTTAAGCAGTCAGCATCAGTAGAAAACAAAGGAGATGAATCACAACGAATCTGAAAATTACAGCAACGAAGTAGATACGTTTTGTAAGCCTAGTGAATAGGAAGTCATTTCCTATTCACCAGTGATAGTAGAAGAGTCTTAAGAAATTGGCCCAATTAGATACTAACCGTTTGTTTTAAGTTCAATATTAACAAAGTTGCCCATATAAGTACAATGAAAATGAGACACCTTGTACTTCTGTTTTGTTCTGATTTCTCAATAATGATATCAGTCGAATACATAAAATAATTGTGTTGTTAAGGATACCAAACTTACGTACTAAGTTGACTTAAATAGTGGCAAATATAATACTTTTTTTTACAGTAATGTAGCTGAAGCCCTTGTTTCAAAAGGCTATGCTACTGTCATACGTTATCGACCAGATGATGACCAACGAAGCTCTCATTATGATGATCTCTTATCTGCCGAGACTAAGGCCAGTAAATCACAAAAAGGTATTCACGCCAAGAAAGACATTCCAACTCACAGAGTAATTGAAATAGTAAGTAAAATTATTAATGGACCTACATATACAAGTATGATATTTATTTGTTATCTATTTTAAATGGAATTTTAAGAATGTGGGTAGTGGAAACCATTTCAGAGCAAAGAGAGCAATTGTTGTTTTAATTGCAGGATGCAGTAAAAGCAAAACAGTACTTCCCATCCTTTAATCGTGCACATCGAATTGATGCCATTGTAGAATTTGTAGCTAGCGGTTCAAGATTACGTGTCTTTATTCCCAAAGAACATTGCCTGTCAACTTTCCTACTAGGTGAGTTGCGTGTGTGTACATTTACAGAAACATATATGAAGAACTGCACCCAAGAAAACCCCACATAGGCGTTAGTTACTTATGTGACAATGTTGGGTGCTAGATTGTTATTGGTGAATTCCAATGTAACTACTGTATTAATGAAGTTGCTATTTCACATCACCTACAATTTATTTTTCATTCGTGGAAGATTACTAATAATAACTTAATTTCTGTATTTGTAAATCTAAGAGAACGATTAATAGTGTATTATACACCAAGGTAGAAAAGTTTACTATTATAGCCTGAGGGCTAAGGTTAGATCCCGAGGCGCTTACCGCCGAGGGATGTAAGGCCCGAGGGCTATAAGACTTTTCTACCGAGGGGTATATACTTTTTTTTTCACTACTAGTGATATAAACCCTTATAATTGTCGAAAATGACTATTTTAACTTAAATCCCTGTTTATTTCAAATTATAAAACAAATGACAGTTTTTTGTTTTTTTGCCATGACAGTTGTTTGAAAATTGTTAAATCATCATTGTATTCAAAAACATTGTTTTTAAGAACTGGTTTCATCTAAAATACTGAAATTATTAACAATTTTCTCTTTTTTACTTTGTGTGGTTGTATTATAGGCGAAATTGATATTGACAGAGTTGTCATTTATTACGGCGCGAAAAACGTATATTCAAATACACCAAAGTTTTTAAAATTAAATTTATTTATTTAAACAACTATTTTATGCATAAAATACCATTAAATAGAATCTCTCCATTATATTAAATCGTGCTATAAAAACGTTCTCTTTAAAACTGTCACAGGATTATCAAAAAATATAAATTTGTTCATTATTTACCAGTGGTTAATAATGAAAAATTAGTTACCTGTCAGTGAGCAAAGGTAGAGAAATTGAATTTCACAGCATTCTATTATGTGTCAAAATGCTACGCTATATTACTAGTAGTGAAAAAAAATATTTATTGACATAATAGTTATTTATGTATCTAGTGCGCGAAATTATACTTTGGTGCTTGAGAATGAAACTTTTTTGTCGAGGCGGCAGCCGAGTGTGAAATTTTGCATACTGAGATTAATATAAAAATGTCACCATTTTTTGACGTCTGTAGAAAAAAAATCATTTGATGTCAAAGCATTATTTTCTGATCTCAATGTTTTTTTGACGCCAATAATGTTTTTTTTTGACTTAAAAGAATCATTTTCAGACGCTTAAAATTCATTTTTTGATGTCGATATTTCTTTTTTGGCATTTGTGGAAATTAAAAAAGTGTTTAATTATTAAATGAAATGGGTGTTTAGACTTTTCGAATTTTGACGGCAGAAAAAACATTTATTGACGTCAAACAATTATTTTCTGACGTCATTTAAATATATTGTGACTCTCATAATTATTTTGTTGACATCAAGAAATCAATTTCAGAAGCCTAAAGTTCATTTTTGACCTCGAAATTTCCTTTTTATCGTCTGAAAATGAGGGGTCTAAATGCAAAATCCGCCATGTCCACTCTTAAGTCATTTTACAGTAAAGACCAAAAACGTCTACAGAGTACTGCAGGCATATTTTATGGTAGAATTTCTGTGATTGCCTTAGAATTATTATTTTCTAGCAACAGAGGTCAGCCAACTAAATATTAGTGCAAGGGTTATTATAAAAAGACACCTTTAAGTTTGGACTTGGCGGGTTTTGCAAAAAATTATGTTGCTAATCCAAAAGAAAGAGACTGTTTCAAGTATTATTATTTTAACAGAAAATATCTAAGTATTATATTAAACAATTATTAATTAAGTATCAAAACTAACATCAAAATTGAACCAAAAAACTTAAATGTTTAAATTCCACCTTCTTCGTTGTCTGCAGGCAATTCTGTGCACAATTCGTTTGTGAGTAACTCTGGAGCACTTTCATCGGTGTTCAAAGAGAAATTTACAGCGTTGGATCACACTGCCACTGCTGTCCGTAATGCTCTTGTAACAATTTGGAGACACTTGCAGCTTTCTTTTTGTCGCTTATTTTACCAGATTCGATAATGTCAGGGTTAATTAAAGAAATTTTTTTACCCTTTTTTAAAATCCCTTTACGAACCCCAGATTCACTATTGTAAGAAACTTCTCCTTGTACTTCAATAATATTATTATTGTTTACCCTTTTTTTAATAATTTTAAAGCGCTTGCATGGTTGAAATTGGAAATGCCAAGCTCCTGGTGCTTTGATATTTTGTGACACTGCTTTCTTCCAGTCATAGGCCTCCCAGTCTTCTGCTAATTTAAGAATAGTTGCGTTTTCTGCTATTATGGTGTGGTATTGCTCTGGATCCGTAATACATGGTGTGGTTTTAATTTTCTTTTCTGTAATACCAAAAACTCGATCTGGGGGCATAAAGCTGTGTCCTACGATGGGAAATATGACTTGAATAAGCTGAATATTCTTTGGAGCTTTTCTTTGAAGATAGCTTGCTAGCATACCTATCATAGTAATATTTTTATTTTGCCGGGGCATCCATCAGCAAAGATAAAAATTTCTTTTATGATTTCAGAGAACTTATGCGTGGTTAATTTGTGAAATAACGCCGAAGCTATAACACTTGAATTTTTGGGTAAATCAAGGTCAGTCCATACATAAGCAGTTACTGTAGTTCTTTTAAGCTCTGTGTTGGAGATACCAGTTACAACAGTGAAGTTGTATAAATTATACTGCTGGCTAAAATAGGCCGCCTGGTCTGGAAGTTTTGGAAGGGCTAAATTTTTTTGGCAGTCTATTGAGAAAACTTCTCTGTCAGTCTTGCTTTCTTTAAGAATCGCGTAAAAGGCTTTTGCCTTAAGTTTGAAGTTTGTGTACTTTTTGTAAAGTCTTCATTTGTTGTTGTTTCTCTAGATCTTTTTCCTGTTTGAGCTCCTCTTTGTGCCTTAAGCAAGTAGAACATACATCCGTCATAGGAGTTCCGAATCCAATGTTATAATTTCGTGTAAAATAAAAACGGAAGTAATGTTCTTTTACCTTAAGGGTATCAGTTACTGAGTTGTTATACAGCTTGTAGAGTTTTCTGATATTAAGATCACAAGGAAGATAGGTTCTTTTGTTTACTTGGCTTCTGCAGTAGTGGGACTCCACACACTTAAAGCTTTCGATAAAGTTACTCATCGCCTGCTTCTTTGGATTATTCGTGTCCTTGATGCGATCTCCTCCCCTATTTTCTACAGGAGTTTTGCCATCAAACACAAATCGCTTCACCACTCCCTGAATTCTGTCCTTTTTTACATTTAAAATTTGCATAACACTTTCACCCATTCTCCTCCTTTTTTTGGTATCTTGTAGTTTATTGTTAATTGTTTTCTGGAAGTAGTATTAGCCTTATCTCCTTCGACTCTCGATCTTCTTCTTTTTGGAGGCATGCCCTCACAACACTTTAAAATAAAAGCATCTTGCTTAATTTTCGACGGAATGTCGTAAAAGTTTTTGTGGATAAAGTGCAAATCTGCCATTGTCAACAAGTTGCACTTTAGTATGCCACATCTGTGAACACACTTCGGTTTTTCAGGCAAGTCCTTAGCAGCATACCTGAAGAAATTAATGATTCGAATAATTTTGCTACTGTCTACTTACAGTCCTTACCGTTTTCTCATTGCAACGCTCCTTTTATGCTTATGATTTTGCACTATTCTTTTACGACTACAATCTGGAGCCGTCTTTGTTATTGAAACACAAATATCATCCATTATTACTTTTAATAATGCAACAAATAATTAACACCTACGACTTACTAGCAGCCGGTTTACAACAGAACTGACAAGTGACGGCACTCAGAAGCGCAGACAGCATGCTCGATCGTTATTGGTCACAAGGGACATGGCGGGTTTTGAATTAAAAAAATTTTTCACATAGCGGGTTTTGCACTTATAACCATGTTTTGGGTACCTATTTCATACTGCTCTAAGCGGACTTTGCTCCCAAACTGTGTGCTACCTTATTCTGCTTACCATAAAGAACAGAATGCCGCGCATAACTCATTTGTTTTGTAAAGTGGACTTGGCGGGTTTTGCATTTAGACCCCTCAAATGATCTTTTTAATGTAGGAATTAAAAGGAACTATTTAATTATTAATAAATGAAATAGAATTCTTTACGTTCGGTTTGAGTTTCAGATAATATATTTTTGACGTTAAAAATATTTTGTTGACGCCGTAAAATGAATTTTTGACGTTTCAGAATATTTGTTGTCAAAATACGAATCATTTATTAACATTTATTGGCGTCAAAAAATTATTTAACGTCAAAACATTATTTTCTATCAATTAAATGTTTTGAAAATGTTGTTGACGTTAACAAATGTTTTGACGTCGATAAATGTTTTTGACTACAATAAATATTTTTAAACGTCAAAAACTCATTTTATGGCGCCGCCAACCAATATTTTTTGACGTCAAAAGGTATTACGTGAAACTCAAACAAAACTCGAAACGTCACTTTATTTATTAATAATTAAATAGTTTTTTTTAATTCTCTCATTTAAAATGTCATTTTCAGACGTCAAAAAGTAAATTAAGACGCCAGAAAATGAATTTTAAAATAACCATTAGAGGCGGCAAAAAGTAATTATTATTTGACATCGGAAAATAATGTTTTTACCTCAAATAATTCTTTGGATTCACATAATTTTTACTTTCCTATACTTTCAGTATAGGGAAGTATTGATTTCATGCAAATTTTCAAAATCGAGTTTTTGACGAAAATACATGTTTTGGGCTTCCAGGATCCTAAAAAAGTAATTTTAAAAAAATGTCTGTCTGTGGGTGGGTGGGTCTGTGGGTGGGTTACGCTCCATATCTCCGGAACGGCTGGACCGATTTTGATGTGCTTTGGAATGAGGGGGTATATCAAAAATTCACCGACAAAATAAGCTTTTAAAAAAAAGCCGAAGCCGGAAGCGGAAGTTAGACATGTTTTTTTGGTAGCATTTCTTTCAGAAACTGAATTTTGGAAATTTTAATAGTGGAGATTAAAGAAGGCCTTAGGACAAATCAAACGATTTTTTACCGAACTCTCTAACTTTAAAATGGGGGCCGCTACGAATTTTTGAACATTTCGACTTTAACGCCGATTTACTCAAAAACCAGTTATCTGATTGCAATCAACTACATCTTGTTTGGTAGCCCTTCAAAGGTACTATACCATAAAATATAATTAATTTTGAAAATATAAAAACGATCGCAATGACATCACTCCAAAATTTTGGAATTTTTCAAAAAAATATTTCCCAAACACTGCCCACACGTTTTTATTTAAACTTTTTAAGCTGATAGAGCTGAGAATCTTCTACAATTTGTTTTTTTGCACATTGCTATAATTTTACTGTGACGCCCTCTGTGAATTTTTGAAAATTGAAAATTGGTACCCTTTTATTTATTTAACGGGGGGCAATAAAATATTTCTATTAATGTAAAATAGCTCACCATTGATAGCAAAATCCGAATATAATAATATTTTTTAGATAATTTCATATTTAGGGGGGCTACTGTTCTCCCTCCCCCCAAATTTTTTCAATAAAAAATTAAAAATTTGGTTTTTTTGTTTTGGTTGCTCTAGGAGAATCTTTTTACAAAAAATCAAAAAATCGAATTTTTTGCCCCCTAATAATCTTTTTGTCCTCGGAAGAATTTCACATACTTTCTACAGCAGTTGTATTCTTGTACTAGTCGTTTAATGTTCAGTGTGGGCTAACTTTTTTATTTTAATAGATAGACTCGCAAACCCAAGAGCAAAGTTGTAGGGCAAATTCTTCTCGATTGTATTTAAGAAAAAAACTTGAGTTTCCAATTTTAATATGGCGGCCACGGTAAAAAATAACTTTTTTTAAATGGAAACTTGGCGTTTTGGCTTTAAAATCAGAAAGGTTTTGAAATTCTAAATACAAATTAATAAGAGTAATTTCTTGCTAAAAATAATACTTCTCGAGTTATTAATATATTTTCAAATATCAATTTCCGCGCTTCCGTTGATTCAGTCCGAATATTTTACCCAACCTTATGCTTGCAGAGCGCAGCGGTCGGTCTTTCTTCAACCGCTTCAAGATGTTACAACTTATAAGAACTATTTACTTTAACTAGTCGTGTCTAGACAGGTGTATATCGAAAGTGTTGGAAAATATAAAACAATGTATTTAAATGTATAGGAAAGTCCAGGCGAAGTATGTCGCTCATTTTTTCTTCTTCTTCTTTTAGGTCAGTGACCAATGTCTTATTCTTGCGATGTTGATGTCCAACAATCTCTCCACCTTTTAGGTGGTCTTCCCGGTGGTCTTGTTTTTGTTGGCCTTTGATCTCTTGCGATTTTGACTAGCCTATCATTATTCATTCTCGTCACATGCTGGTTCCACTCTCTTCTTCGCTGTCTAGTCCATCTTACAATGTCTTGGACTTCGCATGTTTGTCTGATGTTTTCACTTGGTACCCTGTCTCTTAGTGTATTTCCAGTTATGTTCCTTAGTATCTTCATTTCCGTCGTTCGAAGGGACCGTTTTGTGAGTGTGGTGTCGGCTCTTGTCTCTACCGCGTACGTCATTATTGGGCGAACACACGTTTTATAAATCCTTACTTTTGCTTTTGTGGTCATGTATTTATTGTTCCATGCCACGTCCTTCAGACATCCTGATACAACTGCCGCTTTGTTTGTCTGTGCTCTTACTTCTGCTTTTAAGTTTCTATCGCTCGAGATTTCTATCCCCAGGTATTTAAAGTTCATTACCTGTTCGATTATTTTGTTAATTTTGATTATTTTTTGACGTCAATAAATGTTTTTGACAACATTAATTTTTTTTAAATGTCTAATGAAAAGGATCATGTTCAGACGGAAAAAAGGAAATTTTACTCCAAAAAATGAATTTAAGGCGTTTGAAAATAATTTTTTGAACTAAAAAAAAACAATTGGCGTCAAACGGTAACACTACTTAATTATTAATAGATGAAGTGGATTTTTAACATTTCCAGTTTTGTTTGAGTTTCAGATAAATGATTCAATAAATGACGTCACTTAATTACGTCAAAAAAATTAATTTTCAAATTTAATGTGTGGCGTCCAAAATTCAGGTTTTGAAGTTGGAAATTATCCAACGACTGAAAGAAAATGTAATTTTGTTTTCCATAATTGAGGATAAAATGTAAAACTGCATTCCATAGTTATTGATGCCACGTTTGGTTTTTTAATAAAGCATTTGATTTTTTATGTTGAAAGGAGGAATTACTTGCCCACGAGGTGCCCGCCCTGCCACTGCAACTGCACCTGCAAGTGAAGCTGAACCATATGGAGAGGAAGCACTTGCTTTCACCAAAGAGCGTTGTTTGCAGCATGAAGTACAAGTTCATGTGGAATCCCTCGATAAGGCTGGCAACTTTATAGGATGGCTTTGGATTGACAATGTTAACTTATCGGTATGACATACTGATTTAATTTGATTTATTTATTTTATTAGTAAGAAATATTACTGCGAAATGGATTGTGTAAACTAATACTATTGACTGTTCCAAACTGTTAAATTATTAGTTGAATCATTATTTAATTTCAACAAAAAACAGGAAAATTATCAAAAAAGAAATAAAAAATTTTTTTATAGCGGTTCATGGAACTCGAGACATGCTCATTGCTCAACATGAGAATCTGAGAATCTATAAGAGATGCAGATTAGGTTAAATTAGACAAAATATGCAGCACGTCAAAAACTTGACCTTAAAGTTCATTTTTTAAATACACGTTATAGGCGGCCTTGACTTCATTCAAAAGATTTCTCTTTCCAGTGATACCAGGTTTCATGGAAAACTGTTTTACTTTTTAGTTGCAGCAATTTTCGGCAAAATAAATTGAAAAATATCTGGGATATTTGTATTTAATAAAATTGTTTTAGTATTTTTCGGTTTGTAAAGATGTTTTATTATAATCATCTATACCAAAATATCTCAAATGTATTTATAAATGATTAAAAATATCTTAGATACTCAAAGATTATTTTGTTTTAATTGAGTTATACAGAGGTTTGTTTAAAATATAGGTTGCTCTTGTAGAAGAAGGATTTGCAGCTGTACATCCTACCGCAGATAGATCCGAATATTTTAGACAGTTGAAAGCAGCAGAAGACCAAGCTAAACAACAAAAACTTCGGCGATGGAAAGAATACGTCGAAGAGAAAGAAGAAGAGCAACGGGTTGAAGAAGAACAAGCGGTAAAAATAAATTTTTATTTGCATTTCTTCTTTAAATAAGTTTGTTTTCCTAGCTACTTGACAATACTCTTTATTAGCATAAATTGTGGCGGAGTTTTTATTAAGTAAAGCAAAATTGAATTCTTTCAATAGAGTATTTATTTATTACCTCTTCAAGGCCCTTTGCAACTATTAAAAATTGAAAAATTGTCTATCATTAAACATGTAAATAATATTATTATTTTAGAATCCTGACAGAAAATTGAACTACGAGGAAGTTGTAGTAACAGAAGTGACATCAGAAGGCACATTCTTTGTTCAAAACTTTCAACAAGGACCAAAAGCTGAAGCCCTCAACTTGAAATTCAGACAGGAATTTCAAGCTAATCCTCCTCTTCCGGGTGCTTACACTCCAAAACGCGGTGATATTTGCGGTGCAAAATATACCGTGGACGATGAGTGGTACAGAGCAAAAGTTGAAAAAATTCAAGGGTCCAGTGCCACTGTTCTCTATATTGATTATGGAAATCGAGAGGTATGTGTAAAAAGTGAACCTTACCTCATTGTGTGTGTTATTAAGAGGATATACTTTATTCACTTTAGATCTAAATTGTAAAAGTTGACGTTTGTTGGTAACATTGCGAAATTTATCTTAGTTGTTTGTTTATTTTTTATGGCAAAACTGTTCAAATTAAAATTTTAATCAATTAGTTTGCTGCAATAAATTTTGCAATCAAAATTTTAATCAATTAGTTCGCTGCAATAAGTTTTGCAACCAATTACTCAATGATTTGTTGCAGTAAATTGATGCGACAGATTACTGCAATAAGTGTTGCAATAAATTACTGCAATGAAATACTGCAGTTAATTGCTGCAATATTTTGTGAAGAATTATTGCAATTAATTGCTATAATAAATTTCTGCAATAAATTAACTTGTCAGCACAGGGAATTGATACCGCTATTTTACATTTAAGGTTATCAGATATTAAATTAAACTAGATTATTTGTCGCCCTAGTTATGAAATTTGACCAGATGGAACTTACTTATAGCTTGCAATGTCGTGTGTTGCTACAATAAATTACGGCAATTAATGTTGCATAAGGTATTGCAATAAGTTTCCTGCAATAAATTGTTACATACATTTCTGCAATAAATGACTACAGTAAACTACTACAATCAATGACTGCAATAAGTTTTGTAAACTATTACTGCAATTAATTGCTGCATATATTATTGTATTAAGTTTCCTGCAAGCAACTGTTGCAATCAATTCCTGCATAAATTTCTGCAGGAAATTACTGCAGTAAACTACTACAATTAATGACTGCAATAAATTTTGGAAACAGCAACGTTGCAATTAATCGCTGCATACTACGTCTGTTTTAAGTTTATTATACAGACTTTGTGGTAAATAGTTGTTTATATGAAATTCCTTTTCTCAAGCTGATATTTTTTTGCAGACTTTAAATATCACCCGCCTTGCCAGCTTACCTGCCGCTTATGCAAGTGAAAAACCATTCGCTTCAGAATATTCATTAGCATGTGTCAATTTGCCAACCGATCCCGAGTATAGAGCTTTGGCAATTAAATATCTCCGAGAAGACACTTCTGTTAATAAGCTTTTGCTTAATGTGGAATACCGTACTCAAGGAGCACCACCTGCCGCATCTCTTCTTACTGAAGGCCAGGAGGAAGATGTTATTAAAAATCTTGTCTCCGATGGTTTGCTTGTTGTGGACAAGAGACGGGAGCGCCGATTACAGAAATTGGTAAGATTTTATTTCTAGATTCTTATATTTTTTTTTAGGTTGGTTGAAATTATTAGGTATAAAATTATTTATTTATCTGATAATTAAAAGTCGGATTTGTATGCACGACAGCATTTGCCAATTCTTTTAAAAGCAATATTAACTAGGTATGTATATAGATTGGAAGGCACTTTGTGCCTTCGTTCCGGCATGCTTGCGAAATATAATGAATGCATGATAAAGGTGGAATCAAGTAATTTTAAACCATCTAAGAACTAGGAACACTCGAACTGTGGAATAGCAACACTTGAAAAAAACACAGTGTTAGTTTACCACTGATGATGACAGCTTTGTTGTCGAAATACATACCTGGTATTTAATTAGTTGTGTAGAAGGGTGCTGTATTTTTCAAGTTAAACTATCTAAAACTATAATTGTTATTAAAAAATCCTCCCAGAAGCTAATCTTTTTAAACATTCACCACAAACAATGGAATTGAGTTATTGATTTGTGGTTTGTTTCATTTGAAAGATCATAGATGGTAGCTTGTAGCAGTTCAAGAAATTTTCTGAAATATTTCATAACGCCACCCAAAAGTTATACCGATTTTTTGCACTTTAATTTGAATATTTTAAGTTTTCACCAGTGCAGTGCCATAAATCACCTGTTGCCCGGATCGAAACGGGCACTTAATATATTATACCTGGATATGTATCTAAGCTATGTGCAAAAGCACACTGACACCATTTTCGCATGGATAACACGTACAATTTTCAAGTCTGACCCTGCAAAAATTTAAAAAACAAGTATTTTCGTTATTATTTGATAAACAATAATGTGTATAATAAATTCTACACATCACAATAAGTGAATGCGCCATCATTACCAGCAAAGATCAAATATTACAAAGCCGAAACTGCATCGCACGGAAGCCACGCATCCTGAACCGTAATTTCTTCTTAATTCTACTTATAATTCTTATATTTCTTGTTTCATTATTTTTGTTTTTCCATTTCTTAAGCGCTCAAATAGTCATACTTATTCAATATTTATATATTATATTATTAATTTACTGGTTAGGTGGAAGAGCAGTGACTTTCCAAGTCACTGAACCTCGCCTTTGTTGCCTTTTTTTTTGTTTTTGTTTCTTATATTGTTCATATAACATATTGTGTTTATATACATAGAATTGAATTTTGAGGTTACAATAAAGACATTATTATTATTATTATTATTATTATTATTGTAGAGAATTTCCAATTTTGACTTCTCCTATGCAGTTTTGTAAAGCTCTATCCAACAAACCTTAATCTCGCTGACTGACCTGCTTTCGGAGTTACAGCATGTCAAAGAAGAAAGTGTGGCGCCCCTGGCGGCGAAATACGGAAGTTTCCCGAACTGGTTTGCTATGTCTGGCTGGAATTTGGCAAGCATTTCTCCTTCCCGAAGTAAAATGTTTTGAAAATTTGATATTTTTCGAAAAATGGCCATAAATTTGCTTGTACTTTCAACTTTGAGCGTTAACTGGCTGAAAGTGGGACTCGACATCTTAATGCAGTTTGTATAGGGACATTCAGGGTATCATCAGGAATCGACTACTATGGCTTTTTATGTCGATATTGTTTTTTTAATGCGGTTTTCCATCGTGTATTGACTATTTTGACCCTCAAGATGGCTTTTGCTGAACCTGGTCTTTATTACAAAAATTGTTAATCAACCAATACGTTACTCTTACTTTGTTATTACTGGGGCCATCCCAAAAACCCAAAATTCCACCACAGACCCCCAAAGAAGATCGATGTGAACACTTGTTTTCAATTAGCTATCTAATAAACAAAAACATAATCCCGATACAATTAAGATATGCTATAAACAGGGGTCAGCACTAAATCCTCCCTGAGTCTGAATATTTTGCGTTTATAAATTCCAATTTGTGTTGTTGTTGTTATGTCCGGCACTTTTGTGCGTCGTATGACGCTGATCCCATTTCCATAACCCAAGTAGCGGACAAAAAAATAACAAGTTTGGCGTCTTCTAGCGGGCGTACGTTGAAGGTGATCATAAAGCCTGAGTCAAGGACTACCGCCATATATCAACCAAAAACCAATTTGCACATCCCTCCTCTCCTACACTTCTCCCACTTAAGAATTTCGACGCCGTGTAGTGCAAAAAATCTAATTTTATTACTGGAACTTCTGCATGGACACTAGGGAATACAATCCCAGGATTGATCCCGGGACTACTAAACTACTATAATAAAAAAAAGACTCAATTTTAAGGGTTAACTTAAAACTTTACTTAAAAAAAATTTTGGTAACAAATTAACTAAAAACAAAGCAAAATCAGCTGTTGACTATTATCACGGGATTATACTATGTTAATCTCCTATGCACTATGTGTTTTGCTATCTACCTCGCCTGTTCTAAAGATATCATTGGTCTCCTATGCTGATTATGTTACTACGGATTTTTTTTTAGAAAAAATATTTTTATGGTGTTTTGGCAAAAGATTCCTCAGGATTAAACAACAACGAAAAACGGAAGGACAAATTCCTTTTCCAAAATTAGGGAAGGAGGGAAAAACTTAACACCTAAATATTGCTGCAGCAAAAAATTAAGTTCTGAATCTGATTCTACTATTATTCAGGAGCAACTTGGCTTAAACAGAAATTGTTTATCGCCTCTCGTTTATTATACATAAAGGCATGAATTTTCGGTTTTCAAAAATTCAAAGTAGGCGCCACAGAAATTAGTTGACTTGCATATGAACCAAATTGTAGCTCATTTCTAGCTCTTTTAGCCTATAAAATTAAAAAAAAAAACAGTGTATGTTTTTGAAAAAGTCAAAATTTTGTTGTTTTTTTTTCATTTCATAGTTGTAATAATTGCTAAAGTTCTAGTAGGGCATTTCAAATATCAATTTTCATCCCGATCTGATTACTCGTTTTTGAGTAAATACTCAAATTTTCAAAAATTCATAGTCATAGTCACAGAGAAATTTGTGAACACAAACTAAATAGGAGCTCATCTTTAGCTCTATGAGCTTACAAAATTTAAAAAAACGGACAGTTTTAGAGCAATATTTTTTTACTTACATAGCTTTTAACTTTTCAAAAATTATGTCTTTTTAGGGCGGTAAAATATTTAAACTTGATCTGTCAATTTGTTTTCGACTAATAAGGCGCTAAAGTCAAAACTTAAAAAAGAATCGTAGCAGCCGCCGTTTTGAAGCTAGAAAGTTCGGAAAAAAAGCTTTGGATTTGCCCTAAAGTCTTCTAGCAGATTAAGTTTTCATATTTATAATATTTGGGTTAGGAAAAAAATGCTACCAAAAAAACATGTCTAATTTCTGCTTCTGGTTTCGGATTTATTTTAAAAGATTATTTCCCCGATGCATTGATCATTGAAATCGGACCATATGTTTGGGAGTTATGGAGTGCACATACCCACCCACCCACAGACATATTTTTAAAAAACACTTTAAACACTGAAGTCAATACTGAATACTGAAAGTATACATATAGTAAAGTAAAAAAAAATATCAGCATTTTATTTTTCTAGATTATAGAAATTAATGAAGCAGAAATAATAGTTCGTCCAACGTGACGTCTTCAAGTCGTGATCAGATGCTGGTACAAAATGCTGCAGCAGCAAAAAATGGTCTTTCCAACTCCACAATTGCCTTCTCTGCAGTAAAAAATTGGCTACTTTTTGGTACGGGAAATCTCGGAATATTCGGGATCCCAGGAACCAAGAACCCAGGATTGTATACCCTAATGGGCACTACCTAAAAAAAGTTGAGATAAAATCTGCTAATGGTCTGGATTGAGTTCAAAATGAGGGCTTACTGTATCCAAACTTAATTAGATGAGGCACTTTTCGGATCTCGGGTTTGATAATCGGAACATAAAAGTGGGAATGGTTAACTTTAAAATTTAAAAAAAATAATCCTTGAATATTATGAAAATATCTGGAAAATTTCAAACATATCGAAAATTTTTAAATAAAAAATTCGCAAATTGTATAATTTTTGCATGTTTTAAATGTTAGCGAAATTTCGGAATTTAATAACTGTACTAAATTTCTCTTTATGTTGGGAAGTGTGCCTTTATTGTTGATTTTTAGAACTGGCAGTACGATACCATCATACTATTCTTCTTTGATGATGCTCTGGTATGTGTGTGTGAGAGAGAGAGTGGGAGAGGGGGGGGAGAGAAAGAGAGAGGATCGCTGACAATATCGTCTACTCGTACACCGAAAAATTACTCTTGAATGCTCCTGAAAATGGTAAACAATTGAACACAACTATGGTTTTTTTTTCCGGTTGTGTGCATTATTTTAGAGATATGATTTTTTTGAGATTTTCAAATGTTTTCACATTTAAAAAATTTTAAAATTGCGAGTATAAAGATTTTGAAAAAGTCGTAAATTTAAAATAGATAATATTTTGAAAATTAGTAAAAATTTAGAAACATCAAAAATTTTTAATTTTTAGAAATATGATGAATTGTTTTCAGAAACTTCGTTTTTTTTAAATTTCGACAATTTTCAAAATTGCAAAAATTTCAGAAATTTTTTAATTTATACTTCTCTTTTAAACATTTTCGATCTTACAAAAATCGGAAATTTTTAAAAATCCGTAAATTTCGAAAGTATCTAATATTTTGAAAATTAGGAAAAATACAAATAGTCAAAATTTTCAAAAAATGATCCATTTTTTCAGAAATTCCATTCTTTTAAAAGTTTATTTGTTCATATTGTAAAAATTTTCAAATTTGTAAAATTAGAAAAAATCAATTTTAAAGTTTTTTAATAATTTTGAAATGAGTATTAAGACATTAAATGGTATATTTAGTACTTTGTTAGTTGTAAACAACATTTATTGGTTGAATCCTCCGATTTCATATTTTAATTTGGTAGTCGTTTTTTAGCCATCATCCAATTAAACTGTCCAGGTAAACGACCAACAGGGACTCTCTCAGTAGTGTTTTCTCAATAGGAAGTTGTTTCTATTGTCATGTAACATGTTCATACTGATTTTGAAACGGAAATTCGTAAATCTTTGAAATCACTAAAAATCGATGGTGGGGGAGGATAGGATAAAGTAGAGCACCCCCTTCCTTACCCCCTCCTTTTTTGTTGGTGAGCCAATCTTGTTGGCGAGTAAGGTGAAACATCTGGCAACACTGTTACTGCATATAAACTCAGTTTTTAACTTTTTAGTGATAATAATAAAATTGTTGGGTAAACTCTTACTCATCTGCATTGTGTGTATGTTTGCAGGTTTCTGAGTATAAACAAGCAGAGGATGCAGCAAGGAAGAAACATGTAAACATTTGGGAATATGGAGACATTACGGACGACGATGCTAAGGAGTTTGGATTAAACCGCTAAAGTTGCCAGACCTGCGTACACACAGAGCAAAGCTGACCTACATATACAGTAACCCATTACTTATTTTTTTAATTTGATTGACCACAATAGAGGGTTGTGTACAATTCAAGTAGACTTCCATTTTTATATAAAACAATGCCAATATTTCACATGGTAGTTTTTTTACAAAACATTTGAAATGCGGTGATATGTTATCACTGCTGGTGCACCAATAGGAAAAAGTGTAATTGTATACATTTATATTATTATCATGATATTTTAGCAAATTGTGTATGGTACAAGGAGAAAATTAATTGGTGGTTGAATGCAGTATGCGACCGAATTGTTCCAAAAAAGCCTCGTTTTATCTACTGCCAATTTAAGAATAGCATTGCCTTAAAACTTCAAAGTAAATATATATTATGTTTTTTTTTCTGTCCTATCTCTATCTTCACATGGTGAATTCGGTGACTTTAATCTACGTTTTGCTTATATAAAAAAAACTCTGCATTCTGCCTGCGTGTTTCATCATATGAAGAAAGGACTTAAACTTGATGTTAAAGTTTTTAATAAATTAGTCTATTTCAAACATTAAAAATATTTTGCAGTAGGTTAATAACATCAAAAATAAAACTAGTCATTCCCACATTGTATGTCTGTATAATAAACTAATAATACATTGCAAGTAAAGTAAGGATGAACATAATTTTCTATTATTTATTAAATGAAATACTTTAAATGCAAAATTGTAATTGTTGCAATATTGGATTATGATCTCAATTAAATATTTTGTTGTTCAGGTTGTGAGAAAAAAGGACACATGTAACGATTTTGTAAGTACTATTTTAACGAATTTTTTTTCGTTTTTATAAGCTTTAAATTTAATTTTTTAATTTCATATCGTATTTTGATGATTTTGTTTTATTATTATGTACATTTTTTAAATCATGATTTGCGTCATCCTAATTTTTTTCATGATTGATAAAATAATAATGTATATTTTTGCATTTATTTTTACATTGTACATTTTTTTATCTTTAAATTATAACAGATAGTTGAATGGTATAGATTTTATTAATTATCAGTTTTTCGTATTTGTTGGTTGCTCTGTTCAGTTGTTAATATTTTGAATACATTCGGTCAGATTAGGACCATTGTATTGATTGTACCAAGTCTTAGCATTTTTTAATGGTGTGGATAATAATGTAGGGTATGGCTCTGTTCAAATAAATATTGTTAAAGGATATAATTTCATTAATTTATGTGGTGATGTTGTAATAATGAAAGAGTCTTTTCAAAACTTGATTACTATTTCATTACACCGTTCTTAAATACAAGACTGAGTCGGTAAACGCTGTAGTGTTGTGAATTGTCCAGTAAAATAAGTCCAAAACTTAACCAGAAAATTTCCAGTAAATATTGTCAAATGTTGCTTCCACTACTTACTTTATCAAATCAAATAAGACCCTCTACATATGCACTATACAGGGTGAGTAAAAAAAACACATCTGTAGCATCGTAAATATTGATTCTATGAACAAATAAACTGAATAAAAGTTGTTTGTTAAATTTCAGCACATTCATTATTGACGTTCAAGTTGCTGTGGCAATTAGAGTACTAAACAAATTCGGCAATTCGTTTAAGGCAAGTTGCTGCATAGACGTTTGAGGTTGCTCAACCACATCCAGTACTACCTCAAGGGAATTCTCTTCATTTGTAGCAGATCTTGGTCTACCAGATTTAGGACGATCTTTTACGCTTCCACTTTCAGTAAATATTTCTAAAGTCCTACTTAATGTAGATCTACTAATTGGATTCCAATCGGGATGTGCCATATTAAATAAATGATGTACCTTGTCGTTCGTCTTCTGTCACCATAACCGATCATCATGAGAATCGCTATCCATTCTTCTTCTGATAAACGATCCATATTCCAGAATTCTAAAGATTATTTGCCAGCCAACAGAACTACAGGAAGAATTAACAACGTGTGATGTTTATTTTGTCACCTATTAAACTCTTACTACTTGTTTTTGTTTGTGTTTTGTTTATTTATGACGTTTTGTTAATGCAATGGTTACTAGATTTCACTAAATGTGCAGCGACGAATTAAGCATGCCTCGAATGTTTTTTTAATTTTTCTGCGTTATTTTCTTATGTAACCCTATACATGTAAATATTTCTGAAAAGAGAAAAAAAAAACTTTCTATTGATGTATCACACAGCCTAGGTTGCTATTTAAAAATATTCAAGATGGCGGCCGCGCTTAAAAACTATGCAAAAAAAAAAATTTTTTTTTATTTCAGAATATGCAAAATAACCTCAAATTAACATACACCAAATATGAAATGCATATCTCAAACCGTTTGACCAGGGGAGCTTCGAGCACCGAGCCTTAAGCACTGAACTTCAATGCTTGCAATATCTAAGCACTAAGCACTCTGATAAATAAAAGTAATTGAAATTACCAAGCACTGATGAAAGTAATTAACTTTCGCAATTACCGAATACCAAGCACTACGAAAGTAATTGGAATTTAATTTGGAAAATGCTTAAAGCACTCAAAATTGCTCTAAGCACTCAGAAATGCTTAAAGCACTTGCCAAGTGCTTCCAAGCATTCAAAAATGCTTAGAGTACTCCAGTGTGCTTAAAGCATTAAAAAGTGCGGGGAAGTTCTAAAAAGTGCTTGCAAGTATTAGAATATTCTTCACTTTGAACTTTACATACGTAGTAGTGGATTAAAAGCTAATTTTTCAATTGCAGAATACAACTACAAGTGAACTTCAAATTGTAATTAAACACTATTGGTACAGTTATATACTTAGTCTGAACTACAGTTTAACTCGATAGTGTTTTAGTTTCAACAAAATAATATTTTGCTGAAAGGTGACAGAATCAGGGGCCCACATACAAAATTTGAATTTTTGTCCTAGGTCAAAAAGGAATCCGTAGAACTCAAACTCGACTTACTCAACACTCAAGTGATAAAAACAAATGTATTTAAAATAACTACTCTGAGTCTGAGATTAGATTGCAAATTGGCAGAAGCCAAATCATATTGATCAGATTTCCTGAAAGCACGCACAGAAAATAAAAGTTACTTGGAATATGCAGAATTGCAGACGAAGTTCACTCAAAGTATTAACAAAATAAACAATGAGTCAGAGACCAGAGTCAATGACCATAACGATAGGTACACTACACACAAGCTCTCATAAAAGAATGAGCAAATCAGCAAGTGCATCAGAACTGTAACCTATTTTTATCACGATTTTGTCAGTTTAAACTTGTTCAAAGGGCTCGAAATTCTCCAAAAAGTGCTTGCAAGCAATCGACGAGTGCTGGCAAGCACTTTAAGGGAGTGGAATTTTCGAAAGGGCTTGCAAGCACTTTCGAAGTGCTTGCAAGCACATTTCCCTAATTACCAATTACCAAGCACTTTGACAGAATGCTTGGATTACCAAGCACCGAGCACAGATTTTGGAAAAGGCTTGAAGCATTGTGCTTTAAGCACTGAAAGTGTTTCGAGCACTATGCCAAGCCCTTTGTATCCGAGCATTGCCCAGCTCTGTGTATAACTATGTTATGGATTGCTCATTGCAATACTGTGATGGCTCTTTCTGTGTTGCGGTTGGAATTGTACATCGGCTTATACGTACAACCTCGCTGAAGTGCTCGGGCGCCAGATTTTATAATGGTGTTTACTCTCTGGTCAAACTTCACTGGTTGAGGGAACCTTTTCCCCATTCTGATTTCACTTTTTGTTGAAAAGTCGTTTCCTGTTAGACTTTACTTTTTGAGGAAGGCTCTTCCCAAGCCAGTCTGCTCAGCTCCCTGCATAACTGCAGTGAAGGTGACGGTATCCAGGCGTCGAACTAGTTTTACGTACCAAAACTATTTGTTGTATTCAAGTAATGTTATTAAGAAAACAACTGTATTAGGTAATAAATAGTTAATAAAAGCAAAAGATCAATCATACAGGCTATTTACAAAGTAACTATTACACTATGGCGCAAGGTAATACAAGCCAAGCAAAGCAAAATATCTACAATAGCAAAAATTGCAGCAAACAGTAGCAAATAAAATACAGTAGCAACTAACTAAGCAACACAGACGTTCTGGTGAAAAAGGAGTTGACCAAAAAAAATTTTAATGATCACAGTTTTTAAAGTACAGGAAAGTCCACACGAAGTATTTCACTGATTTTTAAGTGTAACAATGGCTAATTGTTTGAATTTTAAATTACTGTAATGTAGAAGACGGGGGTCGACTGAATTTCCAGTTGGGGTGGGCTTATACCATGGCGTCATTGTTTACCCTTAGCAGCAAAATTAAGCCAACGTTAAAATAAGTAAGGCATAAGGGAAAGATGAGTCATTTACAGTTAATAAACAAAATTTTGTGTGCTTATAGTATATACATGAATTCCTAATATTATATGTAAATTTCAACGTTTTTGCATGTTTGGTTTCACCAGAAATAATCCCTGACTTTTTATTTTAAATAGAACACTATACATTTTGGCATTTTTGAATTGGAATCAAATTCCAGACATTACGATTTAAATAAATTTTTAAGAACCAAAACTTTGTTGGGTCAAACATATTCTTTTCGTCGAGAATGCCATGACTTGCATAAAATGCTATCTGGAAAAGTATTAAATTTAACTAGCATTTATACAGTGTACACTTTCACTAGGTAAATGAAAGTGTAATACTGGATCTTGTTTTGTTTTCTCTACAAAGTCGTTTTTCGTTCTGGTGTAATGGCTAAGTATCTATTTACAATATGCACCGCTTTAATTATTTCTTCCAAATCTTTATCATCCTCGGGTCCTTCTATTAAAAAAGCTCTTGAAAGACAATCCGCAGCAAACATCTACAACAGGAACATAAATAACCTTGACCTCTTGCAGTAGTTTTACTAATGTTTTTGTTATTAACGATTGATTCTAACGGTTTGTGACCAGACGTATAAGAACTTCCTTTCCATAGACGTATTGATGAAATTTTTCTAATGCAAACACAATGCTCAATAACTCTTTTTCTATTTGTGCTTAATTACATTCAGATGCTTTTAAAGCTCTAGATGCATATGCTATACTGGATGTTTAGTCTGGATCAAGCATGCACCTACTCCATCTTTTGATGCATCACATTCTTTATTTTACTCGTAGCCATTTCATGTTGGTTATCCCAATGCCAATTAACATTATCTTTCAGAAGTTCTCTTAAAGGTGTTGTAAGACCAGACTTATTCGGAACGAATCTACTTAGAAAATTAACCATTCCTAAAAATCTCATCAATTCTGTTGTAAAATTGCTTTTATTCTTTCCTTGTTAGGTTTCAGAACATCTTTACCAAATACGTGTTCCATATAGTTTACTTCTTGTAACTTAGATCTAAACTTACTTGGGTTAAATTTGATATTGTTTTCTTGGGCTTTCTTCAAAACCTTTTCTAACAATTTGTTATGATCTTCTTTGTTAACTCCAGCTACGATAGCTATATTGTTACACATTACCTCCACATCCGGAATATCTCCAAATATCTCTTTTCCCTTTTTTGAAAAAAAAAAAAACGCTGGACATTGCCAAATTGGTGAGTAGTACCCACTCCTTCTTAGTTTCTCTTTCCCCAGAGGGTTTATAATTAGCAGAATATTCTTTCTGGAATCTGTCGACTTAACTGGCCTCCTTCAAAGAGCATTTACACCCAAGTCTTTTTGTTGTGCTCTATCTTGAAGCTGTTGTAATTGCCGAAAGGCCACACAAGCACATCAAGCCGATGTTAATCCACGAGGCCGTGGTCTTAATGTTTGGGATAGGGTAACATTCTTTTACAAATAATTTAACACAAGTGTAAAAATTTTATTCAATCATTTTTATTTTATTTTACAATGAAGTACAAAACGGTGGTCCTTTTATTGATTTTTGTTTCAAATATTGCATAACCCAATGAAATTTAAAATACATGCTTGATGAGTTTTTTATCAAAGCCACATGAATACAAAGTATCATTATACCAAGCAAGACCTCGTACAAATGAGAGGTGATCGTTGTTGTTATACATAACATTAAAATTGTCATCGTTACAATTTAGTATTAACACATCCGAAGTATCGCCACAAACACCAAGGTAACCAGAATTATTAAAAACCGTCCGATGAACCTTAGTATCGAAGCAATTGTGATAGTTCAAAAATTCCTTTGGTTGTCTCGTATCTAGCTTATAAATGTCACCACCTTCAGTTCCAACAACTAAGCACTCTGATTTCATGGGATTCCAGCTGATACTGGTTAGACCACTAAATTCATTATGATACAACACTGAAAGCAATGAAACATAATTTAATTTGAAACTTACTTAAACCCTTAATTGCTACAATCGTATATCTACGTTTTCAAAAACCACAGAAATAGGCTACAGCCTTAGATCTATGTTTTGCAATATCACAAACTTGTACTACACTCATTAATGTTGGTACGAGACAAGGTTCCACTCTCGAAGAATATAGAAGGCGTGGTAGGACTATTAAATATGCAATAATAAACAGGGTGTTCTATAAGAAAAGTGGTATGTGACTCTTATATGAAAGCCACTGTAAATTTAACAATGTGGTCCCATTGGTCCCCTACAATTTTTATTTAAAACGGGTTTTTTTCTGTATTTTAAATAGTAAAAGAGTTACCACTGTGGCCTTGTTGACTCACCCTGTATATAGCCAGCCTTTGAAAACAATAAATTAAGCTTACGCTTTTACTGTGTGTTTAGAGATGGATTTACCTGTAGCACTGATTTTCATACGATCATCCCAAATGCAGGCCCTTCTATCAATTGATGCAGATGCAAAAAGGTTAGCCTGATGTTTATTGGTATCAACGGATGTTACAAGCTCTGTATGATAATTTCTGAAATTCAATCAAATTACAAAAAAAAGACACTTAACCTGTGTAATATTAAAACATATTTCAGCTACTTGAATTATGACCACTTACTTGTAATCCTCGAGAGGATTTGTATTGCCACTCTGCATATCCCCAACTATGACTGCAGTATCAGCACAAGCTAACACTTTGTCGCTATTATTCCAAGTTGATAGTTGTTCAACTCGACCATAAGTTTTAAACACTTCCTCACATGTAATGTATGGATCTCCACTCTCAGCAATAGACAATAATTTTAAACATCCACTGTCTTCTGCAAGAACCACCTGTATAAAAGAAAGGGAAAGGCTAGAGTTAACTTAAAAAAATTAAGAAAGTTACACTTAATTCATCAAATGGACGCAAGTATATTATTGTATAGTAAATAAAAAAGTATATATAATAAATAAATATTATTAATTAATTTATTTATACATTAATATGAACTTGCACAAAGTAAGCTGAAACTTAATAAAAAAATTTAACCTATACAGGACAGGATTCCATCCTGTAACCACCTGTCTTTACTTACCTTATTATTTTTTAAAAACTTAGCATCGGCAGTAGTTGTACTGCCAATATAGTACCCAGAATAAAGATCACTACTAGCAGCAGAACCATCCTTGTAGTGGTATAGTACGCCTTCCCACAATGCACCCGTAACATTTGAACATCCGACAATAAGCTCTCCTAAAATTATTCTTTTTAAATACAGCTCAAGTACAGATACAAACATTGAAATTAAATTTATTTACACCACGTGTTCATCTACAGTCTGAAAAATACAATAATAAATTTGAAAGTTGTTTACAGTCGACCAAGAATCAAAAGTAATACAAGAGATAAACGTAATAACAAGAAAAAAAGATACAGTTCTCTCCTAATTCAAGTCTTTTACTTACCCTTTTTATTAACATCTAAGAAGAACAAGTAGTTGTAAGAAACCGGCGTTTTCGAAGGTATTAAAGATCTCTCCATAGGCCTGTTCGGAGGATACACAACCGCTAATGAAGCCATATTACAGTTTTAATTTACTAGCAAATACACAAATAGTTGCTTAAAAGTACGAGGATAACAACAACTGTTTTACTTCTTTAAAATATGCCTCTGTTATTTATTTGTTTGAAAGCACATTTGATAGGTTATAGAGGTTAACTTTGACTGCTGTTATATGTTAATTTTTCTAATTTATATGTTAATATCACGCTACTACGCATGTCACAGACTGGCTACGTTCAACATGCGGTGAAGCCAATGCTTGTATTCAGCATAGTCAACTGTTAACTACAATATTCTGGTAAATACCGGGTGATCGTAAAAAAAATGATTCAGAGCAGGCTATGACCGAAGTGTTAAAGTTGGCAATACTTAATATAAGCCAATGTAAAAATTTTTGGTTAGATACATTTAACTGAATGTATCTAACCAAAAATTTTTACAGCTGTCAACATTTGACAATTGGCTTATATTACGTATTGCTAACTTTAACACTTCGATCATGGCCTGCTCTGAATCATTTTTTTTTACGATCACCCGGTACTTATTTATACCCATCGATTATTCAACTCAACCTCGGGGGTTGGGATACCTACCGAGCGCATCTCCAGGTGGCGGATAGGAAAACGGCCGTAGTCCTCGGAGTAAGGTTAGTGGTTAGTTAGTAGGGACATCCCGGGTCTAAACCCCCGTGATGAAACGAAAGCTGACGCCGCGGACCATCCCCCCTCTCCATTGAGTTGTGACCGCTCAGTAGAATTCACAGGGTTTAGGTCACCCTCGTGTGTGGGCGGGGTGTGAGGCGACCCGTGTCGGTTGGATGAAGGGATTCTGGTGATTAAGCTACCTCTAGAACAGGTATGATTTCCTGGAGTGTAGCAACACTTCTCTTTGGCCCTGATTTCACCTAGACGGGAGATCGAGTGACAAACCCACCTCGATCAATCGGCTGCATCGTCGGGTCAGACCGCCGGTAGAGCGAGCTCCTTGAGGGTGGAGGGGCGCGCAGTGGGTCCCTAGGGTTTCTCTGGTGGTGCCTACTCGTGTGCAACTCATCTCTGGCAACTAGTAGCCTTGGCGTTGAAGTTCGACGTCACCTTGTTGGGCTCCGTGGTGGGTGAGGAGCTAGGGAGAAGAATATATGTTTCAGCATGGAACCAAAACAAAATAAAGAAATCGTACAGGGTGCGTCCTCGGATACCCCTGTAACAAGCCAATAGCTGCAACAGCAACAACAACAGCAGCAGCAACAACAAAAACAACAAAATAAAG
This sequence comes from Ctenicera cuprea, assembly GCA_958336395.1. Taxonomy (NCBI): domain Eukaryota; kingdom Metazoa; phylum Arthropoda; class Insecta; order Coleoptera; family Elateridae; genus Ctenicera; species Ctenicera cuprea. Next base: position 39,788,332 of record OY284495.1, on the reverse strand, counting down.
GAGGAAGCCCCAAGGCGGCCGGTTCCGGTGGTCCTACACCTTCCACTAGCAAAAGGATCAGATCAGATAGAAGCACGCCCCCCACCTCCAATCCAAGGAAGAGAGTCAAACCTGAGCAAAACGTCACCGAAAGGACAGGTGGCTACAAAGAGGCCCTTACCAGGCACCTCCGCGTGGCCATCGTGGATCTCAGGACCCCCCACGGCAAAATCACACAGGTCCAAGCGGACTAGGTTAAGTTCTCTCGGGAGTTGCACTTCTAGAGAGCGCGTCCCCTAGGTGGCGGATGGGGAAAGTCCTGACGGGATTGCTGTGAATATACAATAAGCAGCCGCGGACCAAATGCTGGGCATGTCTTTGCTTCAACTCGACTTTAAACATGCTCTCTTCTCTTTCATCTTTTCTGTCAAGCCTCCCTTGGCCGACTCTTGTTATTTCTAACCCCGACGCTATTAGGCAACGAGGGCTAGGGGACTCTTTCTTCAGCTATATCTTCAGTGGAAAAGCTTGGACATGGACACGTTTTTGGCTTGCAATTGGAAATACGCTTGGATACAGCAGTTGACAGATGCCAGAGTGGTCGAGTGGTTAGGGCACTTGGCTGCTAAGGTCTTGGGTTCAAATTTGAGACTGGATGCCTGGTGGGCGGCCTACCCAGTCGCTTTTTAAAAATTGGGAACCAAACCCCTCGACGGGTGAGGGAAGTAATGCAGCCGTCTTAGGCGTGGTGCTTACCACACCACCCCGTACTTCATATTAGAGTGCGAGACGGCTAGGTATCGGAAGCGATGGTCCGGTGGTCCTGACCTACCGCATTGCAGGCCAAACTCCTCATTGGAGTGTAGTGCCACCGACTTTACAGCAGTTGACAAAATGGTTTTCTATATGGCTAACAATAATAACAAATATGAGTGACACAAAAGATGATCTTAACAGTACGGTGCAGGGGACCGGAAAAACCCCAGTACCGGTCGGAGTTGAGGGTGGTCAAGCGGACCCTCGCCGACCGTCAGCCAGCAACCGTGGTGAGTCAGTGGTGGCTACCCAGGCTACTGACCCACAAAGAACTACTGGGAACACAAACACAGATACAGTTCAAAAAGAGAAGGAAGAACAAAAGAAGAAGCAGGAACAAAGGGAGAAGGAGGAAATAGACAAAATCTTTGGATAGAAGGCAAGGGTAAACAAAACCAGACCCCTGTAAAGATGAAGAAAAGGACGAAATACTAATAGAGTACGACTACGATGAGACCACAGAAAAGCCGAACGTGAAAAGGAAAAGATTAGCAACGCCGACAAAAAAAGCTGAACAAGAGGAAGAACCCACGTACCTGAAGGGGCGGACACGAAAGTCACAAAGATAGCTATAAAAGAGATAGGGAGACTAAACGAAGCGATGGAGAAGATGTTCAGGGACGTAGAGAGACTACACAAGTTAATAAAAGAAAACACGAACACTAAAAAAGAAATTAAAGAAATGGGACACAGTCTCACCGGTCGAGCGAAAAGGTGGGAAAGCGACGCGACGGCGGAATGAGGTTACTAAAAAATATTATGGAGGAAGACGTCGGTAGTATTGAGAAAAAGCTAAATGCAGAAGGGACGAGCAAAGAAGATATTACAATGCGGATTAACATGGAAAACGAAAATGTAATAACCCTGATAAACGGTGAAGACAAAAGTCGTAGAGGGGAAGATAAGAAAGAAACAAGAGAGATGGCGACCCAAACAGAGGAAGAAGTAAAGACGAGTGAAGATAAGACGCCTCTTAACTTACCGAAAGAGGTAACATATCAATACTACCGAGAAATGGCAGACCTCAAATGGCCGGAAGAAACGTACAAATGTACAAAAATAGAAGAAGGCAACCCACTCAAATATGACTACACGTGTGATCAAGCCATCCTCGTAGACAGGAAAATGGCAACAAAAATGCTCTCATAAAAAGACTGGCAGAACAAAAACCACACATCAAGGAAGTGATAAACAAGCAAAAACCAGAATACGGAAAAATCATATACTTAAAAAACACAAGTGCTATAATGACAGTCGACGAGGACACGGCGGAGGAGGTAGAAAACTGCGTGTACCTAGTAGGGGTGGAGACCCTTCAAGCTGAACGGAATGAAGAAGAAGAAGGAACAAGCATAGAGCAAATGTATAGAACATTCGAGTTGCTATCAGGATCACAGAAGTGGTAAGAGAAATTATAAGAATTTATTTTTTCGAATAAATTTCTTAACCTTTCGGCTAACAATTTAACCAGTTGGTATCAGGATCACAGAAGTGGGGAAAGGTCTTCCAAAAAACTATATTTTTGACAAATTTCCGAGTTTCGCAATTTCAATTCTGACCAGGATCACAGAAATGCAAAGAGTGGTTCAAATATTTATTTTTATAAGTAAATTGTATAAAGTTTTCGATTGAGATTTTCACCAGTTGCTATCAGGATCACAGACGTGGTAAGAGAAATTATAAGAATTAATTTTTCCAAATAAAATTCTCAACATTTCGGCTCATAATTTAACCAGTTGGTATCAGGATCACAGAAGTGGGGAAAGATCTTCCAAAAAGCTATATTTTTGACAGACTTCCGAGTTTCGCAATTTGAATGCTGACCAGGATCACAGAAATGCAAAGAGTGGTTCAAATCTTTATTTTTATAAGGAAATTGTATTAAGTTTTCGATTGAGATTTTCACCAGTTGCTATCAGGATCACAGACGTGGTAAGAGAAATTATAAGAATTAATTTTTCCAAATAAAATTCTCAACATTTCGGCTCATAATTTAACCAGTTGGTATCAGGATCACAGAAGTGGGTAAAGATCTTCCAAAAAGCTATATTTTTGACAGACTTCCGAGTTTCGAAATTTGAATGCTGACCAGGATCACAGAAATGCAAAGAGTGGTTCAAATCTTTATTTTTATAAGGAAATTGTATAAAGTTTTCGATTGAGATTTTCACCAGTTGCTATCAGGATCACAGAAGTGGTAAGAGAAATTATAAGAATTTATTTTTTCGAATAAATTTCTTAACCTTTCGGCTAACAATTTAACCAGTTGGTATCAGGATCACAGAAGTGGGGAAAGGTCTTCCAAAAAACTATATTTTTGACAAATTTCCGAGTTTCGCAATTTCAATTCTGACCAGGATCACAGAAATGCAAAGAGTGGTTCAAATATTTATTTTTATAAGTAAATTGTATAAAGTTTTCGATTGAGATTTTCACCAGTTGCTATCAGGATCACAGACGTGGTAAGAGAAATTATAAGAATTAATTTTTCCAAATAAAATTCTCAACATTTCGGCTCATAATTTAACCAGTTGGTATCAGGATCACAGAAGTGGGGAAAGATCTTCCAAAAAGCTATATTTTTGACAGACTTCCGAGTTTCGCAATTTGAATGCTGACCAGGATCACAGAAATGCAAAGAGTGGTTCAAATCTTTATTTTTATAAGGAAATTGTATTAAGTTTTCGATTGAGATTTTCACCAGTTGCTATCAGGATCACAGACGTGGTAAGAGAAATTATAAGAATTAATTTTTCCAAATAAAATTCTCAACATTTCGGCTCATAATTTAACCAGTTGGTATCAGGATCACAGAAGTGGGTAAAGATCTTCCAAAAAGCTATATTTTTGACAGACTTCCGAGTTTCGAAATTTGAATGCTGACCAGGATCACAGAAATGCAAAGAGTGGTTCAAATCTTTATTTTTATAAGGAAATTGTATAAAGTTTTCGATTGAGATTTTCACCAGTTGCTATCAGGATCACAGAAGTGGTAAGAGAAATTATAAGAATTAATTTTTCCAAATAAAATTCTCAACATTTCGGCTCATAATTTAACCAGTTGGTATCAGGATCACAGACGTGGTAAGAGAAATTATAAGAATTAATTTTTCCAAATAAAATTCTCAACATTTCGGCTCATAATTTAACCAGTTGGTATCAGGATCACAGAAGTGGGTAAAGATCTTCCAAAAAGCTATATTTTTGACAGACTTCCGAGTTTCGCAATTTGAATGCTGACCAGGATCACAGAAATGCAAAGAGTGGTTCAAATCTTTATTTTTATAAGGAAATTGTATAAAGTTTTCGATTGAGATTTTCACCAGTTGCTATCAGGATCACAGAAGTGGTAAGAGAAATTATAAGAATTAATTTTTCCAAATAAAATTCTCAACATTTCGGCTCATAATTTAACCAGTTGGTATCAGGATCACAGAAGTGGGGAAAGATCTTCCAAAAAGCTATATTTTTGACAGACTTCCGAGTTTCGCAATTTGAATGCTGACCAGGATCACAGAAATGCAAAGAGTGGTTCAAATCTTTATTTTTATAAGGAAATTGTATAAAGTTTTCGATTGAGATTTTCACCAGTTGCTATCAGGATCACAGACGTGGTAAGAGAAATTATAAGAATTAATGTTTCCAAATAAAATTCTCAACATTTCGGCTCATAATTTAACCAGTTGGTATCAGGATCACAGAAGTGGGGAAGGATCTTCCAAAAAGCTATATTTTTGACAGACTTCCGAGTTTCGCAATTTGAATGCTGACCAGGATCACAGAAATGCAAAGAGTGGTTCAAATCTTTATTTTTATAAGGAAATTGTATAAAGTTTTCGATTGAGATTTTCACCAGTTGCTATCAGGATCACAGACGTGGTAAGAGAAATTATAAGAATTAATTTTTCCAAATAAAATTCTCAACATTTCGGCTCATAATTTAACCAGTTGGTATCAGAATCACAGAAGTGGGTAAAGATCTTCCAAAAAGCTATATTTTTGACAGACTTCCGAGTTTCGCAATTTGAATGCTGACCAGGATCACAGAAATGCAAAGAGTGGTTCAAATCTTTATTTTTATAAGGAAATTGTATAAAGTTTTCGATTGAGATTTTCACCAGTTGCTATCAGGATCACAGAAGTGGTAAGAGAAATTATAAGAATTAATTTTTCCAAATAAAATTCTCAACCTTTCGGCTCACAATTTAACCAGTTGGTATCAGGATCACAGAAGTGGGGAAAGATCTTCCAAAAAGCTATATTTTTGACAGACTTCCGAGTTTCGCAATTTGAATGCTGACCAGGATCACAGAAATGCAAAGAGTGGTTCAAATCTTTATTTTTATAAGGAAATTGTATAAAGTTTTCGATTGAGATTTTCACCAGTTGCTATCAGGATCACAGACGTGGTAAGAGAAATTATAAGAATTAATTTTTCCAAATAAAATTCTCAACATTTCGGCTCACAATTTAACCAGTTGGTATCAGGGCCACAGAAGTGGGGAAAGGTCTTCTAAAAAGTTATATTTTTGACAAATTTCCGAGTTTTGCAATTTAAATTCTGACCAGGATCACAGAAATGCAAAGAGTGGTTCAAATCTTTATTTTTATAAGTAAATTAAATAAAGTTTTCGATTGAGATTTTCACTAGTTGCTATCAGGATCACAGAAGTGGTAAGAGAAATTATAAGAATTTATCTTTCCGAATAAATTTCTCAACATTTCGGCTCATAATTTAACCAGTTGGTATCAGGATCACAAAAGTATGGAAAGATCTTCCAAAAAGCTATATTTTTGACAGACTTCCGAGTTTCGCAATTTGAATGCTGACCAGGATCACAGAAATGCAAAGAGTGGTTCAAATCTTTATTTTTATAAGGAAATTGTATAAAGTTTTCGATTGAGATTTTCACCAGTTGCTATCAGGATCACAGACGTGGTAAGAGAAATTATAAGAATTAATTTTTCCAAATAAAATTCTCAACATTTCGGCTCATAATTTAACCAGTTGGTATCAGGATCACAGAAGTGGGGAAAGATCTTCCAAAAAGCTATATTTTTGACAGACTTCCGAGTTTCGCAATTTGAATGCTGACCAGGATCACAGAAATGCAAAGAGTGGTTCAAATCTTTATTTTTATAAGGAAATTGTATAAAGTTTTCGATTGAGATTTTCACCAGTTGCTATCAGGATCACAGACGTGGTAAGAGAAATTATAAGAATTAATTTTTCCAAATAAAATTCTCAACATTTCGGCTCATAATTTAACCAGTTGGTATCAGGATCACAAAAGTATGGAAAGATCTTCCAAAAAGCTATATTTTTGACAGACTTCCGAGTTTCGCAATTTGAATGCTGACCAGGATCACAGAAATGCAAAGAGTGGTTCAAATCTTTATTTTTATAAGGAAATTGTATAAAGTTTTCGATTGAGATTTTCACCAGTTGCTATCAGGATCACAGACGTGGTAAGAGAAATTATAAGAATTAATTTTTCCAAATAAAATTCTCAACATTTCGGCTCATAATTTAACCAGTTGGTATCAGGATCACAAAAGTATGGAAAGATCTTCCAAAAAGCTATATTTTTGACAGACTTCCGAGTTTCGCAATTTGAATGCTGACCAGGATCACAGAAATGCAAAGAGTGGTTCAAATCTTTATTTTTATAAGGAAATTGTATAAAGTTTTCGATTGAGATTTTCACCAGTTGCTATCAGGATCACAGACGTGGTAAGAGAAATTATAAGAATTAATTTTTCCAAATAAAATTCTCAACATTTCGGCTCATAATTTAACCAGTTGGTATCAGGATCACAGAAGTGGGGAAAGATCTTCCAAAAAGCTATATTTTTGACAGACTTCCGAGTTTCGCAATTTGAATGCTGACCAGGATCACAGAAATGCAAAGAGTGGTTCAAATCTTTATTTTTATAAGGAAATTGTATAAAGTTTTCGATTGAGATTTTCACCAGTTGCTATCAGGATCACAGACGTGGTAAGAGAAATTATAAGAATTAATTTTTCCAAATAAAATTCTCAACCTTTCGGCTCACAATTTAACCAGTTGGTATCAGGATCACAGAAGTGGGGAAGGATCTTCCAAAAAGCTATATTTTTGACAGACTTCCGAGTTTCGCAATTTGAATGCTGACCAGGATCACAGAAATGCAAAGAGTGGTTCAAATCTTTATTTTTATAAGGAAATTGTATAAAGTTTTCGATTGAGATTTTCACCAGTTGCTATCAGGATCACAGACGTGGTAAGAGAAATTATAAGAATTAATTTTTCCAAATAAAATTCTCAACATTTCGGCTCACAATTTAACCAGTTGGTATCAGGGCCACAGAAGTGGGGAAAGGTCTTCTAAAAAGTTATATTTTTGACAAATTTCCGAGTTTTGCAATTTAAATTCTGACCAGGATCACAGAAATGCAAAGAGTGGTTCAAATCTTTATTTTTATAAGTAAATTAAATAAAGTTTTCGATTGAGATTTTCACTAGTTGCTATCAGGATCACAGAAGTGGTAAGAGAAATTATAAGAATTTATCTTTCCGAATAAATTTCTCAACATTTCGGCTCATAATTTAACCAGTTGGTATCAGGATCACAAAAGTATGGAAAGATCTTCCAAAAAGCTATATTTTTGACAGACTTCCGAGTTTCGCAATTTGAATGCTGACCAGGATCACAGAAATGCAAAGAGTGGTTCAAATCTTTATTTTTATAAGGAAATTGTATACAGTTTTCGATTGAGATTTTCACCAGTTGCTATCAGGATCACAGACGTGGTAAGAGAAATTATAAGAATTAATTTTTCCAAATAAAATTCTCAACATTTCGGCTCATAATTTAACCAGTTGGTATCAGGATCACAGAAGTGGGGAAAGATCTTCCAAAAAGCTATATTTTTGACAGACTTCCGAGTTTCGCAATTTGAATGCTGACCAGGATCACAGAAATGCAAAGAGTGGTTCAAATCTTTATTTTTATAAGGAAATTGTATAAAGTTTTCGATTGAGATTTTCACCAGTTGCTATCAGGATCACAGACGTGGTAAGAGAAATTATAAGAATTAATTTTTCCAAATAAAATTCTCAACATTTCGGCTCATAATTTAACCAGTTGGTATCAGGATCACAGAAGTGGGGAAAGATCTTCCAAAAAGCTATATTTTTGACAGACTTCCGAGTTTCGCAATTTGAATGCTGACCAGGATCACAGAAATGCAAAGAGTGGTTCAAATCTTTATTTTTATAAGGAAATTGTATAAAGTTTTCGATTGAGATTTTCACCAGTTGCTATCAGGATCACAGACGTGGTAAGAGAAATTATAAGAATTAATTTTTCCAAATAAAATTCTCAACATTTCGGCTCACAATTTAACCAGTTGGTATCAGGGCCACAGAAGTGGGGAAAGGTCTTCTAAAAAGTTATATTTTTGACAAATTTCCGAGTTTTGCAATTTAAATTCTGACCAGGATCACAGAAATGCAAAGAGTGGTTCAAATCTTTATTTTTATAAGTAAATTAAATAAAGTTTTCGATTGAGATTTTCACTAGTTGCTATCAGGATCACAGAAGTGGTAAGAGAAATTATAAGAATTTATCTTTCCGAATAAATTTCTCAACATTTCAGCTTATAATTTAACCAGTTGGTATCAGGGCCACAGAAGTGGGGAAAGGTCTTCTAAAAAGTTATATTTTTGACAAATTTCCGAGTTTTGCAATTTAAATTCTGACCAGGATCACAGAAATGCAAAGAGTGGTTCAAATCTTTATTTTTATAAGTAAATTAAATAAAGTTTTCGATTGAGATTTTCACTAGTTGCTATCAGGATCACAGAAGTGGTAAGAGAAATTATAAGAATTTATCTTTCCGAATAAATTTCTCAACATTTCGGCTCATAATTTAACCAGTTGGTATCAGGATCACAAAAGTATGGAAAGATCTTCCAAAAAGCTATATTTTTGACAGACTTCCGAGTTTCGCAATTTGAATGCTGACCAGGATCACAGAAATGCAAAGAGTGGTTCAAATCTTTATTTTTATAAGGAAATTGTATAAAGTTTTCGATTGAGATTTTCACCAGTTGCTATCAGGATCACAGACGTGGTAAGAGAAATTATAAGAATTAATTTTTCCAAATAAAATTCTCAACATTTCGGCTCATAATTTAACCAGTTGGTATCAGGATCACAGAAGTGGGTAAAGATCTTCCAAAAAGCTATATTTTTGACAGACTTCCGAGTTTCGCAATTTGAATGCTGACCAGGATCACAGAAATGCAAAGAGTGGTTCAAATCTTTATTTTTATAAGGAAATTGTATAAAGTTTTCGATTGAGATTTTCACCAGTTGCTATCAGGATCACAGACGTGGTAAAAGAAATTATAAGAATTAATTTTTCCAAATAAAATTCTCAACATTTCGGCTCATAATTTAACCAGTTGGTATCAGGATCACAGAAGTGGGGAAGGATCTTCCAAAAAGCTATATTTTTGACAGACTTCCGAGTTTCGCAATTTGAATGCTGACCAGGATCACAGAAATGCAAAGAGTGGTTCAAATCTTTATTTTTATAAGGAAATTGTATAAAGTTTTCGATTGAGATTTTCACTAGTTGCTATCAGGATCACAGAAGTGGTAAGAGAAATTATAAGAATTTATCTTTCCGAATAAATTTCTCAACATTTCAGCTTATAATTTAACCAGTTGGTATCAGGGCCACAGAAGTGGGGAAAGGTCTTCTAAAAAGTTATATTTTTGACAAATTTCCGAGTTTTGCAATTTAAATTCTGACCAGGATCACAGAAATGCAAAGAGTGGTTCAAATCTTTATTTTTATAAGTAAATTAAATAAAGTTTTCGATTGAGATTTTCACTAGTTGCTATCAGGATCACAGAAGTGGTAAGAGAAATTATAAGAATTTATCTTTCCGAATAAATTTCTCAACATTTCGGCTCATAATTTAACCAGTTGGTATCAGGATCACAAAAGTATGGAAAGATGTTCCAAAAAGCTATATTTTTGACAGACTTCCGAGTTTCGCAATTTGAATGCTGACCAGGATCACAGAAATGCAAAGAGTGGTTCAAATCTTTATTTTTATAAGGAAATTGTATAAAGTTTTCGATTGAGATTTTCACCAGTTGCTATCAGGATCACAGAAGTGGTAAGAGAAATTATAAGAATTAATTTTTCCAAATAAAATTCTCAACATTTCGGCTCATAATTTAACCAGTTGGTATCAGGATCACAGAAGTGGGGAAAGATCTTCCAAAAAGCTATATTTTTGACAGACTTCCGAGTTTCGCAATTTGAATGCTGACCAGGATCACAGAAATGCAAAGAGTGGTTCAAATCTTTATTTTTATAAGGAAATTGTATAAAGTTTTCGATTGAGATTTTCACTAGTTGCTATCAGGATCACAGAAGTGGTAAGAGAAATTATAATAATTTATCTTTCCGAATAAATTTCTCAACATTTCGGCTCATAATTTAACCAGTTGGTATCAGGATCACAGAAGTGGGGAAAGATCTTCCAAAAAGCTATATTTTTGACAGACTTCCGAGTTTCGCAATTTGAATGCTGACCAGGATCACAGAAATGCAAAGAGTGGTTCAAATCTTTATTTTTATAAGGAAATTGTATAAAGTTTTCGATTGAGATTTTCACCAGTTGCTATCAGGATCACAGAAGTGGTAAGAGAAATTATAAGAATTAATTTTTCCAAATAAAATTCTCAACATTTCGGCTCATAATTTAACCAGTTGGTATCAGGATCACAGAAGTGGGGAAAGATCTTCCAAAAAGCTATATTTTTGACAGACTTCCGAGTTTCGCAATTTGAATGCTGACCAGGATCACAGAAATGCAAAGAGTGGTTCAAATCTTTATTTTTATAAGGAAATTGTATAAAGTTTTCGATTGAGATTTTCACTAGTTGCTATCAGGATCACAGAAGTGGTAAGAGAAATTATAATAATTTATCTTTCCGAATAAATTTCTCAACATTTCGGCTCATAATTTAACCAGTTGGTATCAGGATCACAGAAGTGGGGAAAGATCTTCCAAAAAGCTATATTTTTGACAGACTTCCGAGTTTCGCAATTTGAATGCTGACCAGGATCACAGAAATGCAAAGAGTGGTTCAAATCTTTATTTTTATAAGGAAATTGTATAAAGTTTTCGATTGAGATTTTCACCAGTTGCTATCAGGATCACAGACGTGGTAAGAGAAATTATAAGAATTAATTTTTCCAAATAAAATTCTCAACATTTCGGCTCATAATTTAACCAGTTGGTATCAGGATCACAGAAGTGGGGAAAGATCTTCCAAAAAGCTATATTTTTGACAGACTTCCGAGTTTCGCAATTTGAATGCTGACCAGGATCACAGAAATGCAAAGAGTGGTTCAAATCTTTATTTTTATAAGGAAATTGTATATAGTTTTCGATTGAGATTTTCACCAGTTGCTATCAGGATCACAGACGTGGTAAGAGAAATTATAAGAATTAATTTTTCCAAATAAAATTCTCAACATTTCGGCTCATAATTTAACCAGTTGGTATCAGGATCACAGAAGTGGGGAAAGATCTTCCAAAAAGCTATATTTTTGACAGACTTCCGAGTTTCGCAATTTGAATGCTGACCAGGATCACAGAAATGCAAAGAGTGGTTCAAATCTTTATTTTTATAAGGAAATTGTATAAAGTTTTCGATTGAGATTTTCACCAATTGCTATCAGGATCACAGACGTGGTAAGAGAAATTATAAGAATTAATTTTTCCAAATAAAATTCTCAACATTTCGGCTCACAATTTAACCAGTTGGTATCAGGATCACAGAAGTGGGGAAGGATCTTCCAAAAAGCTATATTTTTGACAGACTTCCGAGTTTCGCAATTTGAATGCTGACCAGGATCACAGAAATGCAAAGAGTGGTTCAAATCTTTATTTTTATAAGGAAATTGTATAAAGTTTTCGATTGAGATTTTCACCAGTTGCTATCAGGATCACAGAAGTGGTAAGAGAAATTATAAGAATTAATTTTTCCAAATAAAATTCTCAACATTTCGGCTCATAATTTAACCAGTTGGTATCAGGATCACAGAAGTGGGGAAAGATCTTCCAAAAAGCTATATTTTTGACAGACTTCCGAGTTTCGCAATTTGAATGCTGACCAGGATCACAGAAATGCAAAGAGTGGCTCAAATCTTTATTTTTATAAGGAAATTGTATAAAGTTTTCGATTGAGATTTTCACCAGTTGCTATCAGGATCACAGACGTGGTAAGAGAAATTATAAGAATTAATTTTTCCAAATAAAATTCTCAACATTTCGGCTCATAATTTAACCAGTTGGTATCAGGATCACGGAAGTGGGGAAAGATCTTCCAAAAAGCTATATTTTTGACAGACTTCCGAGTTTCGCAATTTGAATGCTGACCCGGATCACAGAAATGCAAAGAGTGGTTCAAATCTTTATTTTTATAAGGAAATTGTATAAAGTTTTCGATTGAGATTTTCACCAGTTGCTATCAGAATCACAGAAGTGGTAAGAGAAATTATAAGAATTAATTTTTCCAAATAAAATTCTCAACATTTCGGCTCACAATTTAACCAGTTGGTATCAGGATCACAGAAGTGGGGAAGGATCTTCCAAAAAGCTATATTTTTGACAGACTTCCGAGTTTCGCAATTTGAATGCTGACCCGGATCACAGAAATGCAAAGAGTGGTTCAAATCTTTATTTTTATAAGGAAATTGTATAAAGTTTTCGATTGAGATTTTCACCAGTTGCTATCAGAATCACAGAAGTGGTAAGAGAAATTATAAGAATTAATTTTTCCAAATAAAATTCTCAACATTTCGGCTCACAATTTAACCAGTTGGTATCAGGATCACAGAAGTGGGGAAGGATCTTCCAAAAAGCTATATTTTTGACAGACTTCCGAGTTTCGCAATTTGAATGCTGACCAGGATCACAGAAATGCAAAGAGTGGTTCAAATCTTTATTTTTATAAGGAAATTGTATAAAGTTTTCGATTGAGATTTTCACCAGTTGCTATCAGGATCACAGACGTGGTAAGAGAAATTATAAGAATTAATTTTTCCAAATAAAATTCTCAACATTTCGGCTCATAATTTAACCAGTTGGTATCAGGATCACAGAAGTGGGGAAAGATCTTCCAAAAAGCTATATTTTTGACAGACTTCCGAGTTTCGCAATTTGAATGCTGACCCGGATCACAGAAATGCAAAGAGTGGTTCAAATCTTTATTTTTATAAGGAAATTGAATAAAGTTTTCGATTGAGATTTTCACCAGTTGCTATCAGGATCACAGACGTGGTAAGAGAAATTATAAGAATTAATTTTTCCAAATAAAATTCTCAACATTTCGGCTCACAATTTAACCAGTTGGTATCAGGATCACAGAAGTGGGGAAGGATCTTCCAAAAAGCTATATTTTTGACAGACTTCCGAGTTTCGCAATTTGAATGCTGACCAGGATCACAGAAATGCAAAGAGTGGTTCAAATCTTTATTTTTATAAGGAAATTGTATTAAGTTTTCGATTGAGATTTTCACCAGTTGCTATCAGGATCACAGAAGTGGTAAAAGAAATTATAAGAATTAATTTTTCCAAATAAAATTCTCAACATTTCGGCTCATAATTTAACCAGTTGGTATCAGGATCACAGAAGTGGGGAAGGATCTTCCAAAAAGCTATATTTTTGACAGACTTCCGAGTTTCGCAATTTGAATGCTGACCAGGATCACAGAAATGCAAAGAGTGGTTCAAATCTTTATTTTTATAAGGAAATTGTATAAAGTTTTCGATTGAGATTTTCACCAGTTGCTATCAGGATCACAGACGTGGTAAGAGAAATTATAAGAATTAATTTTTCCAAATAAAATTCTCAACATTTCGGCTCACAATTTAACCAGTTGGTATCAGGATCACAGAAGTGGGGAAGGATCTTCCAAAAAGCTATATTTTTGACAGACTTCCGAGTTTCGCAATTTGAATGCTGACCAGGATCACAGAAATGCAAAGAGTGGTTCAAATCTTTATTTTTATAAGGAAATTGTATAAAGTTTTCGATTGAGATTTTCACCAGTTGCTATCAGGATCACAGACGTGGTAAGAGAAATTATAAGAATTAATTTTTCCAAATAAAATTCTCAACATTTCGGCTCATAATTTAACCAGTTGGTATCAGGATCACAGAAGTGGGGAAAGATCTTCCAAAAAGCTATATTTTTGACAGACTTCCGAGTTTCGCAATTTGAATGCTGACCCGGATCACAGAAATGCAAAGAGTGGTTCAAATCTTTATTTTTATAAGGAAATTGTATAAAGTTTTCGATTGAGATTTTCACCAGTTGCTATCAGGATCACAGAAGTGGTAAGAGAAATTATAAGAATTAATTTTTCCAAATAAAATTCTCAACATTTCGGCTCATAATTTAACCAGTTGGTATCAGGATCACAGAAGTGGGGAAAGATCTTCCAAAAAGCTATATTTTTGACAGACTTCCGAGTTTCGCAATTTGAATGCTGACCCGGATCACAGAAATGCAAAGAGTGGTTCAAATCTTTATTTTTATAAGGAAATTGTATAAAGTTTTCGATTGAGATTTTCACCAGTTGCTATCAGGATCACAGACGTGGTAAGAGAAATTATAAGAATTAATTTTTCCAAATAAAATTCTCAACATTTCGGCTCATAATTTAACCAGTTGGTATCAGGATCACAGAAGTGGGTAAAGATCTTCCAAAAAGCTATATTTTTGACAGACTTCCGAGTTTCGCAATTTGAATGCTGACCAGGATCACAGAAATGCAAAGAGTGGTTCAAATCTTTATTTTTATAAGGAAATTGTATTAAGTTTTCGATTGAGATTTTCACCAGTTGCTATCAGGATCACAGAAGTGGTAAGAGAAATTATAAGAATTAATTTTTCCAAATAAAATTCTCAACATTTCGGCTCATAATTTAACCAGTTGGTATCAGGATCACAGAAGTGGGGAAAGATCTTCCAAAAAGCTATATTTTTGACAGACTTCCGAGTTTCGCAATTTGAATGCTGACCAGGATCACAGAAATGCAAAGAGTGGTTCAAATCTTTATTTTTATAAGGAAATTGTATATAGTTTTCGATTGAGATTTTCACCAGTTGCTATCAGGATCACAGACGTGGTAAGAGAAATTATAAGAATTAATTTTTCCAAATAAAATTCTCAACATTTCGGCTCATAATTTAACCAGTTGGTATCAGGATCACAGAAGTGGGGAAAGATCTTCCAAAAAGCTATATTTTTGACAGACTTCCGAGTTTCGCAATTTGAATGCTGACCAGGATCACAGAAATGCAAAGAGTGGTTCAAATCTTTATTTTTATAAGGAAATTGTATAAAGTTTTCGATTGAGATTTTCACCAATTGCTATCAGGATCACAGACGTGGTAAGAGAAATTATAAGAATTAATTTTTCCAAATAAAATTCTCAACATTTCGGCTCACAATTTAACCAGTTGGTATCAGGATCACAGAAGTGGGGAAGGATCTTCCAAAAAGCTATATTTTTGACAGACTTCCGAGTTTCGCAATTTGAATGCTGACCAGGATCACAGAAATGCAAAGAGTGGTTCAAATCTTTATTTTTATAAGGAAATTGTATAAAGTTTTCGATTGAGATTTTCACCAGTTGCTATCAGGATCACAGACGTGGTAAGAGAAATTATAAGAATTAATTTTTCCAAATAAAATTCTCAACATTTCGGCTCATAATTTAACCAGTTGGTATCAGGATCACAGAAGTGGGGAAAGATCTTCCAAAAAGCTATATTTTTGACAGACTTCCGAGTTTCGCAATTTGAATGCTGACCCGGATCACAGAAATGCAAAGAGTGGTTCAAATCTTTATTTTTATAAGGAAATTGTATAAAGTTTTCGATTGAGATTTTCACCAGTTGCTATCAGAATCACAGAAGTGGTAAGAGAAATTATAAGAATTAATTTTTCCAAATAAAATTCTCAACATTTCGGCTCACAATTTAACCAGTTGGTATCAGGATCACAGAAGTGGGGAAGGATCTTCCAAAAAGCTATATTTTTGACAGACTTCCGAGTTTCGCAATTTGAATGCTGACCAGGATCACAGAAATGCAAAGAGTGGTTCAAATCTTTATTTTTATAAGGAAATTGTATTAAGTTTTCGATTGAGATTTTCACCAGTTGCTATCAGGATCACAGAAGTGGTAAGAGAAATTATAAGAATTAATTTTTCCAAATAAAATTCTCAACATTTCGGCTCATAATTTAACCAGTTGGTATCAGGATCACAGAAGTGGGGAAAGATCTTCCAAAAAGCTATATTTTTGACAGACTTCCGAGTTTCGCAATTTGAATGCTGACCAGGATCACAGAAATGCAAAGAGTGGTTCAAATCTTTATTTTTATAAGGAAATTGTATATAGTTTTCGATTGAGATTTTCACCAGTTGCTATCAGGATCACAGACGTGGTAAGAGAAATTATAAGAATTAATTTTTCCAAATAAAATTCTCAACATTTCGGCTCATAATTTAACCAGTTGGTATCAGGATCACAGAAGTGGGGAAAGATCTTCCAAAAAGCTATATTTTTGACAGACTTCCGAGTTTCGCAATTTGAATGCTGACCAGGATCACAGAAATGCAAAGAGTGGTTCAAATCTTTATTTTTATAAGGAAATTGTATAAAGTTTTCGATTGAGATTTTCACCAATTGCTATCAGGATCACAGACGTGGTAAGAGAAATTATAAGAATTAATTTTTCCAAATAAAATTCTCAACATTTCGGCTCACAATTTAACCAGTTGGTATCAGGATCACAGAAGTGGGGAAGGATCTTCCAAAAAGCTATATTTTTGACAGACTTCCGAGTTTCGCAATTTGAATGCTGACCAGGATCACAGAAATGCAAAGAGTGGTTCAAATCTTTATTTTTATAAGGAAATTGTATAAAGTTTTCGATTGAGATTTTCACCAGTTGCTATCAGGATCACAGAAGTGGTAAGAGAAATTATAAGAATTAATTTTTCCAAATAAAATTCTCAACATTTCGGCTCACAATTTAACCAGTTGGTATCAGGATCACAGAAGTGGGGAAGGATCTTCCAAAAAGCTATATTTTTGACAGACTTCCGAGTTTCGCAATTTGAATGCTGACCAGGATCACAGAAATGCAAAGAGTGGTTCAAATCTTTATTTTTATAAGGAAATTGTATAAAGTTTTCGATTGAGATTTTCACCAGTTGCTATCAGGATCACAGAAGTGGTAAGAGAAATTATAAGAATTAATTTTTCCAAATAAAATTCTCAACATTTCGGCTCATAATTTAACCAGTTGGTATCAGGATCACAGAAGTGGGGAAAGATCTTCCAAAAAGCTATATTTTTGACAGACTTCCGAGTTTCGCAATTTGAATGCTGACCAGGATCACAGAAATGCAAAGAGTGGTTCAAATCTTTATTTTTATAAGGAAATTGTATAAAGTTTTCGATTGAGATTTTCACCAGTTGCTATCAGGATCACAGACGTGGTAAGAGAAATTATAAGAATTAATTTTTCCAAATAAAATTCTCAACATTTCGGCTCATAATTTAACCAGTTGGTATCAGGATCACAGAAGTGGGGAAAGATCTTCCAAAAAGCTATATTTTTGACAGACTTCCGAGTTTCGCAATTTGAATGCTGACCCGGATCACAGAAATGCAAAGAGTGGTTCAAATCTTTATTTTTATAAGGAAATTGTATAAAGTTTTCGATTGAGATTTTCACCAGTTGCTATCAGAATCACAGAAGTGGTAAGAGAAATTATAAGAATTAATTTTTCCAAATAAAATTCTCAACATTTCGGCTCACAATTTAACCAGTTGGTATCAGGATCACAGAAGTGGGGAAGGATCTTCCAAAAAGCTATATTTTTGACAGACTTCCGAGTTTCGCAATTTGAATGCTGACCCGGATCACAGAAATGCAAAGAGTGGTTCAAATCTTTATTTTTATAAGGAAATTGTATAAAGTTTTCGATTGAGATTTTCACCAGTTGCTATCAGAATCACAGAAGTGGTAAGAGAAATTATAAGAATTAATTTTTCCAAATAAAATTCTCAACATTTCGGCTCACAATTTAACCAGTTGGTATCAGGATCACAGAAGTGGGGAAGGATCTTCCAAAAAGCTATATTTTTGACAGACTTCCGAGTTTCGCAATTTGAATGCTGACCAGGATCACAGAAATGCAAAGAGTGGTTCAAATCTTTATTTTTATAAGGAAATTGTATAAAGTTTTCGATTGAGATTTTCACCAGTTGCTATCAGGATCACAGACGTGGTAAGAGAAATTATAAGAATTAATTTTTCCAAATAAAATTCTCAACATTTCGGCTCATAATTTAACCAGTTGGTATCAGGATCACAGAAGTGGGGAAAGATCTTCCAAAAAGCTATATTTTTGACAGACTTCCGAGTTTCGCAATTTGAATGCTGACCCGGATCACAGAAATGCAAAGAGTGGTTCAAATCTTTATTTTTATAAGGAAATTGAATAAAGTTTTCGATTGAGATTTTCACCAGTTGCTATCAGGATCACAGACGTGGTAAGAGAAATTATAAGAATTAATTTTTCCAAATAAAATTCTCAACATTTCGGCTCACAATTTAACCAGTTGGTATCAGGATCACAGAAGTGGGGAAGGATCTTCCAAAAAGCTATATTTTTGACAGACTTCCGAGTTTCGCAATTTGAATGCTGACCAGGATCACAGAAATGCAAAGAGTGGTTCAAATCTTTATTTTTATAAGGAAATTGTATTAAGTTTTCGATTGAGATTTTCACCAGTTGCTATCAGGATCACAGAAGTGGTAAAAGAAATTATAAGAATTAATTTTTCCAAATAAAATTCTCAACATTTCGGCTCATAATTTAACCAGTTGGTATCAGGATCACAGAAGTGGGGAAGGATCTTCCAAAAAGCTATATTTTTGACAGACTTCCGAGTTTCGCAATTTGAATGCTGACCAGGATCACAGAAATGCAAAGAGTGGTTCAAATCTTTATTTTTATAAGGAAATTGTATAAAGTTTTCGATTGAGATTTTCACCAGTTGCTATCAGGATCACAGACGTGGTAAGAGAAATTATAAGAATTAATTTTTCCAAATAAAATTCTCAACATTTCGGCTCACAATTTAACCAGTTGGTATCAGGATCACAGAAGTGGGGAAGGATCTTCCAAAAAGCTATATTTTTGACAGACTTCCGAGTTTCGCAATTTGAATGCTGACCAGGATCACAGAAATGCAAAGAGTGGTTCAAATCTTTATTTTTATAAGGAAATTGTATAAAGTTTTCGATTGAGATTTTCACCAGTTGCTATCAGGATCACAGACGTGGTAAGAGAAATTATAAGAATTAATTTTTCCAAATAAAATTCTCAACATTTCGGCTCACAATTTAACCAGTTGGTATCAGGATCACAGAAGTGGGGAAGGATCTTCCAAAAAGCTATATTTTTGACAGACTTCCGAGTTTCGCAATTTGAATGCTGACCAGGATCACAGAAATGCAAAGAGTGGTTCAAATCTTTATTTTTATAAGGAAATTGTATAAAGTTTTCGATTGAGATTTTCACCAGTTGCTATCAGAATCACAGAAGTGGTAAGAGAAATTATAAGAATTAATTTTTCCAAATAAAATTCTCAACATTTCGGCTCACAATTTAACCAGTTGGTATCAGGATCACAGAAGTGGGGAAGGATCTTCCAAAAAGCTATATTTTTGACAGACTTCCGAGTTTCGCAATTTGAATGCTGACCAGGATCACAGAAATGCAAAGAGTGGTTCAAATCTTTATTTTTATAAGGAAATTGTATAAAGTTTTCGATTGAGATTTTCACCAGTTGCTATCAGGATCACAGACGTGGTAAGAGAAATTATAAGAATTAATTTTTCCAAATAAAATTCTCAACATTTCGGCTCATAATTTAACCAGTTGGTATCAGGATCACAGAAGTGGGGAAAGATCTTCCAAAAAGCTATATTTTTGACAGACTTCCGAGTTTCGCAATTTGAATGCTGACCCGGATCACAGAAATGCAAAGAGTGGTTCAAATCTTTATTTTTATAAGGAAATTGAATAAAGTTTTCGATTGAGATTTTCACCAGTTGCTATCAGGATCACAGACGTGGTAAGAGAAATTATAAGAATTAATTTTTCCAAATAAAATTCTCAACATTTCGGCTCACAATTTAACCAGTTGGTATCAGGATCACAGAAGTGGGGAAGGATCTTCCAAAAAGCTATATTTTTGACAGACTTCCGAGTTTCGCAATTTGAATGCTGACCAGGATCACAGAAATGCAAAGAGTGGTTCAAATCTTTATTTTTATAAGGAAATTGTATTAAGTTTTCGATTGAGATTTTCACCAGTTGCTATCAGGATCACAGAAGTGGTAAAAGAAATTATAAGAATTAATTTTTCCAAATAAAATTCTCAACATTTCGGCTCATAATTTAACCAGTTGGTATCAGGATCACAGAAGTGGGGAAGGATCTTCCAAAAAGCTATATTTTTGACAGACTTCCGAGTTTCGCAATTTGAATGCTGACCAGGATCACAGAAATGCAAAGAGTGGTTCAAATCTTTATTTTTATAAGGAAATTGTATAAAGTTTTCGATTGAGATTTTCACCAGTTGCTATCAGGATCACAGACGTGGTAAGAGAAATTATAAGAATTAATTTTTCCAAATAAAATTCTCAACATTTCGGCTCACAATTTAACCAGTTGGTATCAGGATCACAGAAGTGGGGAAGGATCTTCCAAAAAGCTATATTTTTGACAGACTTCCGAGTTTCGCAATTTGAATGCTGACCAGGATCACAGAAATGCAAAGAGTGGTTCAAATCTTTATTTTTATAAGGAAATTGTATAAAGTTTTCGATTGAGATTTTCACCAGTTGCTATCAGGATCACAGACGTGGTAAGAGAAATTATAAGAATTAATTTTTCCAAATAAAATTCTCAACATTTCGGCTCACAATTTAACCAGTTGGTATCAGGATCACAGAAGTGGGGAAGGATCTTCCAAAAAGCTATATTTTTGACAGACTTCCGAGTTTCGCAATTTGAATGCTGACCAGGATCACAGAAATGCAAAGAGTGGTTCAAATCTTTATTTTTATAAGGAAATTGTATAAAGTTTTCGATTGAGATTTTCACCAGTTGCTATCAGGATCACAGAAGTGGTAAGAGAAATTATAAGAATTAATTTTTCCAAATAAAATTCTCAACATTTCGGCTCATAATTTAACCAGTTGGTATCAGGATCACAGAAGTGGGGAAAGATCTTCCAAAAAGCTATATTTTTGACAGACTTCCGAGTTTCGCAATTTGAATGCTGACCCGGATCACAGAAATGCAAAGAGTGGTTCAAATCTTTATTTTTATAAGGAAATTGTATAAAGTTTTCGATTGAGATTTTCACCAGTTGCTATCAGGATCACAGACGTGGTAAGAGAAATTATAAGAATTAATTTTTCCAAATAAAATTCTCAACATTTCGGCTCATAATTTAACCAGTTGGTATCAGGATCACAGAAGTGGGTAAAGATCTTCCAAAAAGCTATATTTTTGACAGACTTCCGAGTTTCGCAATTTGAATGCTGACCAGGATCACAGAAATGCAAAGAGTGGTTCAAATCTTTATTTTTATAAGGAAATTGTATTAAGTTTTCGATTGAGATTTTCACCAGTTGCTATCAGGATCACAGAAGTGGTAAGAGAAATTATAAGAATTAATTTTTCCAAATAAAATTCTCAACATTTCGGCTCATAATTTAACCAGTTGGTATCAGGATCACAGAAGTGGGGAAAGATCTTCCAAAAAGCTATATTTTTGACAGACTTCCGAGTTTCGCAATTTGAATGCTGACCAGGATCACAGAAATGCAAAGAGTGGTTCAAATCTTTATTTTTATAAGGAAATTGTATAAAGTTTTCGATTGAGATTTTCACCAGTTGCTATCAGGATCACAGACGTGGTAAGAGAAATTATAAGAATTAATTTTTCCGAATAAATTTCTCAACATTTCGGCTCATAATTTAACCAGTTTACCTTATTAATTAGGATCATGAAGAACTGGGTTAGTGATTTTACGAGGTAAAATGTTACTAGCTTCCAGTATGGGTCACTACGTCTAGATTACCTTACGGGTTGTAAATAAGCCCAGGCGATAAATAGGCGGCTTGAGTCCGATGATTTAGGCAAGTGAAGATGAGCTCCAGGAAGGAGTAAAGGTGCACTTTGCTTGCTCACGCCCACTACCAAAGTGTCTGCACACCCTGCGCTGTTAAGGTACCGGTCACTAAGATCAGACCGGCTACCGACCTATCTGAGCGCGCAATCTTAACCGATACTGGGTATTGCGAGCAGCCCAACTGGTAGGAAAAGCTTCGGCTGCTCCGAAAAGTTCAACTAGAGACTTTATTCACTAAGTACCACGGGGAATCCAGTTTGAACCTGCGGGGGAATAGCAGCCCAGGTCTTTGTCGTAGGCCACGTGATGGCAGTGGTAAGCCTGTGCAAGGTGCATATTTGTATGTAGCGGATGCATAATCGACTTAAAAATGATCGGGTCATGCCCTACCATGCCGCGAGTTATGTATTTAGCTAGTGCTTATCTGTGCAGTTCTCGTAGGATAGTATTACACCGCTTCGGTTGAAGCTAGATAACAAATAGATATAATTATGTGAATTCAGTTTTAGAAGTTAGTCTTATATTATTATTCAATCCGCATGTTTCGATGCTAATAAGCTAATTTAATTTATATGTACTCCAACATATTGAATGTAGTGTTGTAAAATAAATATATTTTTAGTTAACTAAGTCCACGGCTTATTTAACTCGCGTATGTAGCAAAAAAACCAAATCATAACAAAGAAAAGGCACGACATAGGTGTTCAAAATTTAAAAAACTCAAGCTAATAACTTATTACGTTGCTTATTAGTAATAAGCAACGTAAATTTGCTAAAAGTTTGTTTTGAATAATAAAGACACTAATCACGACTGCACTACTTGTTGGACTTTCTCTATGCTGTAATACAAATTAATTAAGCATTAAACGCCGAAGATAAGCAATCATATGATGCAGCATAAAACTCTTCATTGTCGACTCATTTATTATATCAAATTCACAATCTTTATGAAGAAAACAACATGCAAGCATATTCACAGTTCAGTTTGTTTTATATTTATACTAATATTTTATTTTAACTACAAATATCACTTAGTCTTAACTATAACAGGATATTAAAATATTTCAGAGTGGTATACGTTCTTAAAATTTCTAAACAACAAAGTTAAGCAGGAATTCCAGCACTGATGCTGCTTTCAATTCCACAGTGATCTTCTCCTCGGAGCATTTTAAAGAATCCATTGTCACCCCAATCGGAATTCCAAGAGTTTGCAATAAGCCAATATGGAGTATCATTTTCCACTCCCCAACCAAGGATTTTAATAGCATGACCTCCTAATTCTTTACCTTTCACATGTTTGTACACGCCTACAATAATTAGAGTTAGTCTAGAATTTCAAATTCGTCTTACTATCTTCATGTATTGTTTCTCGCAACAATGTAAAACCACACTTACCACTTTTGTATTGTAATAAATCTTCATAAACAGTAAAAGCGCCCTCCACAGGTCCATTCTTCATAATTTCAGCCTGAATTTGTTCAATTTTGCTAGACAACGAATAAGAAGACTTGCCGTAGTGTCTATCCTTGGAATATGGGATGGTGTAACTGCTCTCACAAGTTTTCCTGCATTTTGGAGTTTCGTTATCATCTCCAGTGCAAGGAGGTCGAGTTCCATTTACATGGTGCTCACAGGGGGGAATCTCATAAGGTCTGCAGCCCTAAAAGAATTATTTATAACAAGTGATATAAGAATTTCAAACTGCAGATTATTTACTTGATTAGAACCATAGCGACCTCCAGAAACAAGACCTTTGCGAACCCAGTAGCTCCAAGCAGCACCGGGATAGCCCCCATTGCATCCCATACCACAGGTGTAACAGCAGGAAACCAAATCATCTGCAGAAAAGTGGAAGTTGACCTCTCCGTTGGAGTGGATACAGACTCGGTCTGACATAGCTTCGACAGCACCAAAAGCCTACAAAACAGAACGAAAAGTATTAATAATACATAAAACAAACAGCTACAAATAGGTGAATAAGAAAATTAACAGATTTTAAAGTAATAGGGATATAGTGTTCCGGCGACTTGATATATCAGCTTTTGGTATTTTGAGCTAAAAACGTCACATGAACATGGGTCCAATTCTCATACCAACAGAGCTACTGGTATTTAAACTAGCCTAGACGTGGACGTATTTTGCAATCTAGCAGTCATAGTCAGTTCAGAGTACTTTGTTTTGCTTCATTGTTAGGAATAAATGTTTGTCTAATTTTCGGAAGTGCGGAGCTTCTGCGCATGCGCCGGATCTCAACCGTAATGTATCAGTGAGCAGGTGCCAGCTCTTTATCGCATTTTTTATTTAGCTTATTCCTAACAACATCGCGTAAACCTCCTAAGGCTTCCATTTGGTAGCCTCACAACCACCACTGAAGAATGCCTGAAGCATCTCATGGAAGTTCACTTCCCTGGATCTATTGACATAGGAAGTAAAACACAAAGGCCACCCAGGTACGCAGTTATGACTGCGGATTGGAGGATGGCTGCAAGAGTTGTGACGATTGAGCGTCCGAAATGGGCCATCTACGTTTGCCCCCTTTAAAAGTCCTCGTGCGGATGGAATGTTTGCGACACTTTTACAAGAAGGGCTGCAAATTCTCATGTCCGCTTTATCATCTTCTGCGCACCTCTGACCGTCTTTAGTATTTATTCCAAATGCAGGATGTGCAGCATACAATACTGCCAAATCCTTCAGACCTATTAGCCTGACCTTTCTGCTGAAGGCGCCGGAAAGACTAGTTGATAATTTCGTAAAAAAAAAAGTGCACCAGACGCGCTAGGGGCATAAAGGGATGGACAAAAGTAAGTAAGTAGGTGCATTAATTACTTCACCTCTGTAACCATGGCAACATGCCTACCAGCCAGGCAAATCCGTGATGACGATTGTTCTTAAGATCGAAAAAGCGCTGCACCACAAGGAGATTGCCGCAGGGGCGTTTCTTGACATCGAACTTCGACGATTCTATCTGTGCAACCGCTACCAGACATGGTATTGACAACATCATTATTAGGTGAATCGGGGCCATGCTGGCGGAGTAGGCAACAGCAACCACACTCGATGAGATCGCGGTTAGGACGTCAAGCAGGAGAAAGAGTTCTCTCACCTCTACTGTGGTGCCTCATCCTTGACGGTCTATTCGCGGAACTCGAGAATGCCGGTCTATACATATATACAAGGCAATGTATTTAAATGTTACGTAAATTTCAAGGTACTGTCAGTGGGCTGTTACAACGAGCTCTGCGGATTATACAACAATGGCGCACTGATCTAGGGGTCACCCTCGACGCTCGGCTATTCTTGAGGTATCATTTCGACAGACAAATAGACAAATACAGCCACTGCAACCGTCTGGGTCTGTAGACGGACCTATGGAAAAACATGGGGCTTAAACCCCAAAGTTACTAGATGGATTTACTTCGTTGTAGTGAGCCCAATGGTCACGTATGCGTAGTTCGTGTGATAGCTTGCAGTTCAAAGGTCATGCATAAAACTACGTTTAACTCGGCTTCAAAGACTTGCTTATTTAAAAGCCAAAGCAACAATTCGTACGGCACCTACTACATCTCTGGAGACACTTCTGGACCTTGTGCCTCTTTATATTGATTGAGACGGAGGTTCGAAAAGCAGTTTACAGGCTGAAATACAATGGCCAGTGGAAAGAAGGGAGAGGGTTTTTAGGGCGTGCACGTGTCCTATCGCTCACGATACAAACGCACGCGCTCTTCTAAGCCCTCCTCCAAACCATTTAATATCGTCATCCCCAATAGGGAAGACTGGGCCCGAACTTCAGACCTTCTTAAGTCAGCGGACCTAGTCTGGTTCCCAGACGAATCGAAGACGGCAGAAGGTGGTGCAGGAATTTATGGCGATAAGCCTAGGGGCAAAGTTTTCGTTTGGCCTCGGCAAAATCGTTACCTACAGTATTCCAGGCAGAAACTTTTACAACCTTATCCTGTACTCAGAACGTACGTAGAAGTTACTCTAATAAGCATATCTATATATGCACTGATAGTCAAGCAGCTTTCAAGGCTCCTAGTTGTTATAACCAAATCAATGCTGGTCAAAGACTGTCGTGCGGTTTTAAGCAGACTCGGCTCACACAATTGGGCCCAACTACTCTGGGTGACCGGTCGCAGCAACATTAGTAGAAACGAGGAAGTTGATGCCTTGGCCAGGGCTCTCAGAAGACCCTTCTTGGCCCAGAGCCGACCCTCGAACTCGCAAGATTATCGCAAGGCAGGTAATTAAGAACTGGCTTCGCTCCCAGTTCAAAATCGACTGAACCTTGCATCCAGTCAAAACTTATGTTCCAGATCCTTCACCTAGGCGTTCCAAACTACTATGCTTAAGTAAAAAACACATCAGGATCGTGGTAGAATTTCTGACTGGTTATAGTCCTTTTAACAAATACCTTACCACTATGGGCGTAGTCAACGACCCCACGTGCTCGTTTAGATGGGCACAATGAGACGATTGTTGAGACAGTGTAGTACTGTAGAGCATCCGTCGATTTGTGTAGGAAATAACCAACGTATCAAGTAATTATAAGTAAAGTCGATAATTCCTAGAATGGTGTTCGAGTTTAAAGTTCCCGCAGGCTGTAGTGCGAAGAAAGGGAGAGGCTTAAAATGCAGAAATTCTCAAACAGTGTACTTGTGGCTATTCTTAAGAAAAAATTACTAACTTTCAATATTTTTCCATGAATAAATTTAAGTAATTTACTTAATGGTTTTATTTGTTAGTTATGAAAATTAACTTAATTCGACAGTCTATATATTATTCCTGAAATAATCCAATTATACACCACTCATGAATTAATAAACAACCGGGCATATTACTCAAACTTCCTGCATGGCAACTTGTGTTAATTTTGCTTACGAAAATTGTCCGCGCGAGCCCTGTACTGTTGCTAAGCAACAAGTTTTCGTAATTTTTAACCGTTATTTTTCAGTTTACTTGTGGTCTAAGCTAGTGATGGGATACTTCAAATGAAAATAATTTAATTAATCGATTACCAAAATATCTCGAGATATCTCAAGGTATTTTCAAGAATTTCATTCGAATGATTTTACGATTTTCTTTCCTTTATTATTTCTTTGTTATTGTAACTCCCAATATATACACCAACAGATCAAAATATTTGCTAGACTTTCTGTTTTATCAAATTTTGCTGATTAGATAACTTACCCAACAAGAACCACAGGACCCTTGATCTCTGACCTCTCTTATCGTGGGGCAATGAGGCCACTGTTCACGTGAATCAAAATTATCGGGAATTTCTACAGCTTCCAAATCATGAAACATTTGTAATGGCAATTGATGCTGATCGTTATCAGGAAGAACGCCCATCAGTTTTTGGATATATTTTATGGGCACCTGTTCAGCAAAATTTCTTCCTGCTTTCCATGAAGTTTGCTCGCTGTTGATGGAATTTATAAATTCGTCCGAAAGCGAATGAAACGTTTGCGGTTTGGGAGTGACTTTTCCAAAACCTGTAGTTGTTGTTGCTATCAGGAGTAACGGTATCAGCAAAACCAAGTTCATTGTGGCTGTGGAAAAAAAATTTAAAAAGTTATTCTATTTGAAAACCTAAAGAAATGCTTTATATTCAAAACTTTTCTTTAAGCTCTTTATATTTCAAATTTTATAATGATAATTTCAGTTCACATCACGAATAGCAAACAATTATTTTACTAAAAATGTACGCGTTTTCCTGTAAATAAAATGAAACTAGGTGCACACTTTTTACATTTTTTAAATGAATAAAATTAGGGTATGTTTAAAAAAAGGCAAGAAAAATGGAATAGAAACAAACTGTTTTGCAATTTTTAACTTTAACAAGGGAGTGGCTCACTAGGCTCAAAAAATGTTGGCACTCAAAATGCTTAAATCAGTACTCAAAGTACTCAAAAGGTAGACCCAAAAAGTCTCAAATAGTACTCAGAAGAGCCAAAAACTTATAAGACTCAAAAAATATTTAAAAGGTTTAAATAGAACTCCAAAAACTCAAAAAGGTACCGAAGCAACTCAAAAGATACTCAACAGTACTTAAGCCCTAGATTTACATTTGATTTGAGATAGTGAGTTACCCCCCGAAGTGCCCAAAAGTGTACGCTTGACTCAAAAATGGAATTAAGAATACTTAAACAGTGCTTAAAGCACTCAGAGGGTAGTCAGAAGACCCAAAAGTACTCAAAAGACTGATATAGTACTCGGAAGACTCAAAAAGTGCTCATAAAACTCAAAAAGTGGTAAAATACTCAAAAGTACTGAAGGAACGCAAAAAATACTAAAATGTGTTCAGTCCAAGATGTATCTAACTTAAGAGAGTGGACCACTTCCTGTGGATAAAACTAAAAAAACTCAAAAAGTATTGAAGAAACGCAAAAAATATTCAAAAGTACTCAAGTCCAAGATATAACCTGACTTAAGGGAGCGAGCCACTAGGCCCAAGTATTTACACTTAACTTAATAATGCTGAGACTCAAAATACTCAAACAGTATTTAAAGTACTTTAAATATACACAAAAAACTCAAAAAGCGTTCAATTGATTCATAAAGTACTCAAAAACTAAACTCAAAAAATACCGAAAAGACCTAAAAACACTAGAAAGTACTCGAGCCCAAGGTACACCCGACTTAGGAGGGTGGACAGGACATCCACCGAGTGGTACCGTCAGCCACAAAAGTAATGACACTGGTAGTAGGCTCGAATATATAACACACAGCATATCGCTCAAATGCTACAACAAACGTTTTCCTCAGCAGACTCAAATAGTACTCAGTAAACTCAAAGTACGCAAGAGACTCAAAAGAACTCAAGCCCAACATGTACACCCGAGAGAGTGGGCCACACCTGAGAATATTACTTAAACTACTTAGACAGTACTTACACTAATCAAAAGATACTTAGAAAACCCAACGAGTACTAAATAAGTACCCAAACAACTCACGTAGTACCAGCAGACTCAAAAAGTACTTAAGAGACTTAAAAGAACTCAAGCTTAACGTGTACAACCGAGAGAGTAGGTCACCTTCTGGGTGGCTCACTAGGCACAAGTATCTTTCCCCGGCCATAATACCCAAAATACTTATAAAAGTACTTACACTCCTCAAAAAATACTTAGAAAACTCAAGAAGGACTAAAAAACTCAAAAAAAGACTCAAAAGTACAGAAGCCCAAGGTGTACACCCGACTTAAAAAAATGGACATCGCCCGGGTCGTACAGTGAGCAACAAAATTAATGACATTATTAGTAGGCGCGAATATGCAACACACAGGACAGCGGTAGGATGCTACGACAAACGTTGTCCTCAATTATAATTTCATTATCTTAAAAAATGTGAACAAAAAAGGAGTGTGCCTTATTTCGTTTACACCCATTCTACTATTATACAGGGTGTTCCGAAACTCGCAGACACGGACTGCAGGACAGCTTCTACCATAAAAACTGAACAAAAAAGTTCCTCTACGATTTTTCGATTCGACCAATATTTTTGAAGTTTTGAAAAATCTGAAAATAATCAAAAAATAAACATTCAAACTCAAATTGAAGTGTGAGAACAAGTATTGAAAATAAATCCGTAATACATTACAACAACAAGAGGTAGTTCAAAACGATAATTGATAGAAAAAAATACCAATGTTGTGTAAAGTGTCTGAAAAACTCAAATTTACGTGTTTAGTTTAGCAGTGGCACGTTATTGGCTGTTGAAACCAGTACGTCATTATTTATTTGTTTCGTAGTTCGTCATTTGTTTAAATTTAGTTCTAAAGTGCGACAGAATTGCCGCGAATTATTGGAACCAAGAGTATTATGATATTCCGATGGCACTGGGGGCTTCTAATAAGCAAGCAGTACGAGCGGTACGTTTATACGTGACCATTTTTTCGCACTATGGACGATTTTTAAAATTTGGAACTAAATTTAAACAAATGATGTAACAAATTAAATAATGACGTGCTGTTATTCAACAGCCAATAGCGTGCCACTGCTTAATTGAACACGTAAATTTGAGTTTTTCAGCCGCTTCAAACAACATTTGTAATTTTCTTGTCAATTATCGTTTTGAACTATACTTTGTTGTTGTAATGTATCATGGATTTATTTTTACTACTTGTACAAACACTTAAATTTGAGTTTGAATGGTTATTTTTTGATTATTTTCAGATTATTTAAAACTTTAATAACTCCAAAAAATATTGGCCAAATCGAAAAATCGTAGAAGGGCGTTTTGTTCAGTTTTCATGGTAGAACGCCGTCCCGCAGTCCGTGTCCGCTAGTAAGTGCTACTATCCAACAGTATCCAAATAAAATTATTTAAACCAGAGGCGTCCCAAATTGGGGAGATGAATCATTTTTAATTATTATTTTTGTAATCTTCAATTATCTTTACCAATTTGAGTCAGTAATATGATGCTACTTTAAAAAATACATAATAAGAAAATATTTATAATTACTGCTTTGAATTATTTCTTTGTTTAAAGTTATAGTGATTTATGTGTTCTTGGAAATATTACCATTTTGTCAATATTACAATTTACTTTCGACTTAGACCGCGTCGTCATTTGGGAACTACACCCTGCATAATCAGGTAAGGACTGACCTGTAGCTTGTCTGCCTTTACAAGCATTCAGATCCGCAAAGGATCAAATATCAAATTTAAAATCAGCCGGGATCTACAACATCCCTTGCTCTTGTGGCTCAAACTACATCGGACAAACTGGTCGTTCCACTGAGTTAAGATTGCGAGAGCACAAAAGTGATTGCAAACACAAACGCATCACAAAATCAGCGGTGGCTGAACATATTGGTTTAACTGGGCATAAGATGGACTTTTACAATGTTCGGGTAGTCGCCAGAGTACCTCATTACTTCCCTCGTATGATACGTGAAGCAATTGAAATTGAGAAACAACCTGACAACATAAACAGGGAGGATGGTTTTAGACTCAGTAAAGCTTGGACTCCAGTAGTTTATCCTCTAAGGACTCCTAAGCAGCATCGATCTCACGAACACGCTCCACCGGATCCGTCTTTGCCTAACGGTGACAGCCAACCAGAACTCCGCCGTTCTGCCCGACTGGCTCAAAGAGGTTTAAATACCTCCACTTCCCGGATTTGAATTTAGTGCTCTATTCACTCTGCAGATGCAAGCTGCAATGTCTTGCGAAACGATAGAACAGGTATAAGCCGATTAAGTAATGTTGTCTTGTCAAACAAAATACATTAAAATCAAATTCTTGTCCGCCCCAAGGTTTAAATAATCTAAGCACACGGCCCTGTTTAGGCAGGCAGGGTCTACGAACAAATATTGCTCAGACTTCTAGGGCAAATGTTTGTAAAGGCAGACAAGCTACAGGTCGGTCCTTACCTGATTATGCTGGGTGTGGTTCCCAAATGACGATGCGGTCTAAGCCGAAAGTAAACTGTAATATTGACAGTTCGAGAAACCGCGAAAGCCTCAAAGAATATATTACTATTTTTTTTATAAATAAACTGTTACTGACTAATTTTGATAAAGTTTTCATAGTTATTTTATAAATGTATTTGTGAGTTTCGGAACACACATCTGAGACTAAATCCCACTTAATCCAGACCTGATGTAACTTGTATTTCCAAATTTGCAAAGTAGTATACAAGACATTAAAGAAAGTTTTTGATTATGTTAAGTTGAATGTAGACAGATTTACTCCTTACTATTCTTTCGAAATTAATGATTTTGGTATTACATTCCGAAATCATTAATTTCGAAAGAAAAGTAAGAAGTAAAATCTGTCTACTTTCAACTCAATATAATCAAAAAATTTTTTCAATGTCTTTCTTCATAATAACAATAACTCATGTCATAAAAATTGTTTTAAAAAAAATTATAAGTTAGAAAAACAGATCTAAACCAAAAACCAAAACAAAAATAAATTTTTTAGTAAAATAAATAATTATCCTAAATAATAATTTTCTATATTCAGAAAAATATATCAAACGTACTCCTACCTTACTCGTCACCAATTTTATACGAATTCTATAAAAGAATGTAAAAGAATCCCACGTTCATTATTGATTAAATTATCCCAAATTAGTTTCAAACAACAATGCTCACCTGATATATTGTTTTTAACTGCAAAAGAAGTTATTAAATGAGCACTGGGGAATTCGCAGAACTGTTTACAATAAAACAAAGACTTCAACTAATGTTTTTCCCCTCTGCAATAACAATGTAATCGTCATAAAGGGTCAAAAGTTTATCATGCTCGGGTCTCACACAAAAAAGTGGGAGGGAAATTTACCAGTTCGCCTTGATGATTGATGTAAATACTGCCAGTTAATCACACTTTTTGTATAAAATGTACAGGAAGCGTACAAATATTACAGAAATTTGCTGGAGCAACCATAAACATTCGGAAGGTGTCGCTAGTGAAAGGTGTATGATTTTCTTGTGGCTCTTTTAATATTAAACGAATAAAAAGAAGCTTAGAGTTTGAATTTATTCTTCAACATTTTATAATTAACTAAAAATAAACCGTAAATGCAAAAGGCATTTTCCTGTATTCGGAAAAATTAAAATTAGGGAACACAAATGTAAATTTGTAACACATAACATAATAAAACCTTGACACGTAATTTAGAGAAAAAAAAATATAATTAGATACTGACGATGATGGCCTTGTGCAAGACATAATCTACAACAGCTCTGAAAAGTGCATGATGAAAAAGCGATTTTGATGACGTTTTTTACCGACTTCAAAAAAAGGAGGAGGTTCTCAATTCGTCTGTATGTACATATATTTTTTTTTATTTTTTTTTAAATGTATGTTCGGGCATAACTTTTTTGTTTATGAACCGATTTTAATGATTCTTTTTCCGTTGGGTTCAGTATAGTTCCAAGGTGGTCCCATTACAATTTCATTGGTATTGGACCTTGAACTTCGAAGATACACCAGGGAACTCCTCAAAATCAATTTTTTACTTTCCTATAGTTTCAGTATAGGGAAGTATTGATTTCATGCAAAATTTCAAAGTTGAGATTTTAACGGAAATAGTCGGGGGGGGGGGGCTCCATGGACCCCAAAAAAGTAATTTTTAAAAAATGTCTGTCTGTGGGTGGGTGTGTTACGGTCCATATCTCCGGAACGGCTGGACCGATTTTGATGTGCTTTAGAATGAGGGGGTATATCAAAAATTCACCGACAAAATAAGCTTTTAAAAAACCGAAACCGGAAGCGGAAGTTAGACATGTTTTTTTGGTAGCCTTTTTTTCAGAAACTGAATTTTGGAAATTTTAATAGTGGAGATTAAAGAAGGCCTTAGGACAAATCAAACGATTTTTACCGAACTCTCTAGCTTTAAAATGGCGTTCGCTGCGAATTTTTGAATATTTCGACTTTAACGCCCATTTACTCAAAAACCAGTTATCTGATTGGAATCAACTACATCTTGTTTGGTAGCCCTTCAAGGGTACTCTACCAAGAAACATAGTTAATTTTAAAAATATAAAAACGATCGCAATGACATCACTCCAAAATTTTGGAATTTTTCAAAAAAATATTTCTCAAAAACTGCCCACACGTTTTTGTTTAACTTTTTAAGCTGGTAGAGCTAGGAATCTTCTACAATTTGTTTTTTTGGGCATTGCTATAATTTCACTGTGACGCCCTCTATGAATTTTTGAAAATTGAAAATTGGTACCCTTTTATTTATTTAACGGGGTGCAATAAAATATTTCTGTTAAAGCATTAAAGCAATATAGCTCATCATTGATAGCAAAATCCGAATATCATAATATTTTTTTGATACTTTAATATTTAGGGGGGCTACTGTTCCCCCTCCCCCCAAATTTTTTCGATAAAAAATTAAAAATTTGGTTTTTGGTTTTGTTTGCTCTAGCAGAATCTTTTTACAAAAAATAAAAAAATCGAATTTTTTGCCCCTTAATAATCTTTTTGTTGAATTTCACATACTTTCTACAGCAGTTGTATTCTTGTACTAGTCGTTTAATGTTCAGTGTAGGCTAACTTTTTTATTTTAATGGATAGACTCGCAAACCCAAGAGCAAAGTTGTAGGGCAAATTCTTCTCGATTGTATTTAAGAAAAAAACTTGAGTTTCCAATTTTAATATGGCGGCCACGGTAAAAAATAACTTTTTTTTTAATGGAAACGTGGCATTTTGGCTTTAAAATCAGAAAGGTTTTGAAATTCTAAATACAAATTAATAAGAGTCATTTCTTGCGAAAAATAATACTTCTCGAGTTATTAATATATTTTCAAATATCAATTTCCGCCCTTCCGTTGATTCAGTCCGAATATTTTACCCAACCTTATGCTTGCAGCGCAGCGGTCGGTCTTTCTTCAACCGCTTCAAGATGTTACAACTTATAAGAACTATTTACTTTAACTAGTCGTGTCTAGACAGGTGTATATCGAAAGTGTTGGAAAATATAAAACAATGTATTTAAATGTATAGGAAAGTCCAGGCGAAGTGTTTCACTCATTTTTTCTAAGCGTTTCCGTCTTTCATCTTCCGTTTCAACTAGCCGTCGTTTCCTCATTCGAGAAGCATCCTTACTAGGTCTACCCATCACTTAAAATTGTAAAATAATAACTTAAAAAAAACCGACTTCAAATAAAAACACAAAAGTAACATAAGTTAACTAAAAAGCAAAAAATAAATGTTTTTTCATACAACAATTTAATACTTATTTGTTGTTCCGTTTAATGTAATTAAGAAATTATTGTTTATTATATAATTATTAATTGTTTTATAATTTTTAAGTCGGTGCCAAGTAAAACATAAAAATTATATACCTTGCTGCAATAACAAATTAGATTCGAATTTTTATGTTTTACTTGGCACCGACTTCAAGATTAAAAAACAATTAATAATTATATAGCAAACAACAATTTTTAAATTACATTAAACGGAACAACAAATAAGTATTAAATTGTTGTATAAAAAACATTTATGTATTGTTGGAGTTAACCTTTCTCAGTTGTTTCTTTGGTGATCTATTTCTTTTTGTTTTTGTAGACTTAATACACTTACCGTATAAATAACTTACTGATAAAAACTGTCCACTTCTCTGTTTATCTGCTGCCTGTATATTTAATGTCCGCAAGTATAAATTTATTCAACAAGTACAATAGTAGTTACCTACTGGTAAAGTTTTATCGTGCTTTTTCATATTGTTATTTGCTTTATTTTTGTTTCTTGTTTGTAACTATGCCAATGTAGTGCATTGGGGACCGAGATTACAAAGGAAACAAGTTCCAAATAATATTTAAAAACAACTAATGCAATGGTCTAATGGAAATAGAAGAAAAAAATTAAATATTTTTTAAATTAGAGAACTTTCTTATTTTAAATGCAACACTTTGTATATTTTAACATATTTGACGTATTTCAATTGTTTTTTGACACTTTAAAATTTTTATTATATATTTTTTTGTTTTGCGTCTAGGGTGCTATGACGGACATAAAACCGTTCCTCTGCAGCCAGGCGTTACCATAAAACTGTTTATTATCATTTGCTGTCCGTATACGTCAATCCCGGACGTCTTAAAAAATTGACAAACAGTAATTTAAAAAAATATTTTCAAATGGAACAATATAGGCTCATATTATTTTCAAAAACAGCACTTCCTAATGGTCATAACGATTTAATACTGTATTACATTTTGAACAAGTAAGATTGGGTTTTAATTGGTTGTTAAACAAAGACGTAACTACGGTCGTTATACTTATGAACAAAAAAACACACAACATTCAAAACAAAAGAGGAAAGTAGGTTAATACCAAAAACAAATATAAATCGAGTAGACAATAAATAAACAGCATTTGAGAACATTTTATTCATAATAATGTAGAACTGAATTTTAAATTTAGCGCGCAAATCAGTTTGAAATTATTGAACGAACAAAAGACGTTCTCAATTGCTGTTTATTTACTGTTTACTTAATTTGCTTTCCTCTTTTGCTTTAAATGCTGTGATGTTCTTTTGTTTCCAAGTATAACGACTGTAGTTGACCGTAGTTACGTCTTTGTTTAACAGCCAATTAAAACCTAATTTTACTAATTACGTCGGAAATTGATTTATTGACACCAGAAATGTACTCAAAGCGTCAAACATATCTGTTTCAGAAAATATATATTATTGAATATTTTTGACGGAAATAAATGATTTTTGACGTCAAAAAATCAAATAATCACGTCCCAAAATAAGTTATTGGAGTCAAAATATCCATTATATTTTATCAATAATTGAATAATTTTCTTTTTTATAATAAAAATGATTTTATGACGTCACAAAACTAGATTTTGACGCCAAAAATAATTTTATACTTTCTTAAACGATATCACAAATTAAATTATCACGGCAAAACATATCTTTTGACGTCAAAAATTTGAATTGCAAAAAATCATATTACGACGTTAAATAATATTTTGAATTTTTGATGACAATGAAAATACTTTTAACATAAAATAGTTTAGTGACGTCAAAATACTGTATTAATAATTCAATCATTTCTTTCTTCTTTCTTAAGCCTTACATTATAAAAATAATTTCTATTCGCCAGAAATTATTGAGGTTACAAAATCAAATTTTGATATCCAAAAATATATTTTTAACGCCTGAAAACAATTTTTTGAAGTCAAAAACCAATGGAGATCAAAATATGGCTTGACGACAAAAAATATATTTTAACGTCAAAGAATAATGTTTGACGTCAATAAAGGATATTTGACGTAAAAAAATCAATTGCCTACGATACAAAATATGTTATTCATGTCAAAATATCTTTTTTTTTTATTAATAATTAAATAATTTCTTTTCTCTATTATAAACATGCGCTTTTACGGCACAAATCAAATTTTGACGTCAAAAATAATTTTAGACGGTTTAAACAATGTCACAAAGTAAATTGTCACGTCAACACATATTTTCTGAAGTCAGAAAATAATTTTTTGATGTCAGAAATTTGAATTGTCAAAAAATCATTGTATGACACCAAAAAACACTTTTGACGTCAAATAGTATTTTAAATTTCTGACGTCAATAAATATATTTTTACCACAAAATAATTTATTGGCGTAAAAATACTGTATTAATGATTCAATCATTTTTTTCTTCTTTTTTAAGTCCTACATTATAATAATTATTTCTATTCGTCAGAAAGTCAATTTGGAACGTAACAAAATCAAATTTTGATATCCAAAAACATATTTTAGGCGCCTGAAACCGTGTTTTTAAGCCAAAAAACAATTAAGGATAAAAATGATTTGACATAAAAAAATATATTTTAACTACAAAAAATATTTTTTGACGCTAATAAATGATATTTTACGTCACAAAATCAATTGTTCACGTCACAAATTACGTTATTGATTTCAAAAATGTCTTTATTATTCATTGGTAATTAAATAGTTTTCTTTTCTGTTATAAAAATGCTTTTTGACGTCACAAGATCAGATTTTGACGTCAAAATTGATTTTAGACGTTTTTAAACGATGTTACAAAGTAACTTATCACATGAAAACATCTTCTGAGGTCAGAAAATAAATTGTTCTCGTCAATTTTTTTTGATAATTCATAAAAATCATTTTATGACGCCAAAAAACACTTTTTGACGGCAAAAATTTATTTACGAACGGGAAAAATATCTTAAATTTTTTATTTATTTAAAGTAAAACGGCGTTCCATATTTTTGCGTTTTTAATTGCTGTATGCTTAAGCACTTCCTCATGCTCCATTTTTATGACTGCTTAGTGTTTGTGTGTCTATGCATTTATTTTTGTTTATTCATTCATTGCGTTATTTCCCTGTTTGTCTATTATGTGCTACTTTTTCTATTGACTATTCTACCTTTTTTGCGTATCGTTTATTTACTAGACGTACCTATTACATACCCTTCTGCCACTCTACGTGCCTGTTTGTTCATAATGCGTATCTATCTGTGCATCAATAGTTTTTAATCATGTTTGTGTTTATATATCAGTTGTTTACATATTTCAGGATTTTATTTTGCAAAGTGTAATTCTCTGCTGATCTGTTGATCAAATC
The DNA here is from genome assembly GCA_958336395.1 of Ctenicera cuprea. Lineage (NCBI taxonomy): Eukaryota > Metazoa > Arthropoda > Insecta > Coleoptera > Elateridae > Ctenicera > Ctenicera cuprea. The sequence continues at coordinate 39,750,160 of OY284495.1, read as the reverse complement.
AATACCCTTATTTACCTTCTTACAGGTAATTTAATTTAAAAAAATCTTAAAGTGTGACAGTACTTATTCGTCATTACTGTATCTCCCTAGAAATATATTTAGCTTTCAACCACCAACTGTACTATTATTACCTTAGACAATAGAATAATTGTTTTTCAAGCGTAACGGTAACCGAACAAAAGAGTTTCGCCCGGTTTATTCCGAAAGGGGAGCAGAAAGAGTTTGAGGCTAATCGGATGCGTCAAACTTTGCAATCCATTGTCCAAAAATCAATTAAGCATTACTATCGCGTTTATCTATGTTAAGACCAAAAGGTATGTTGAGAGAATTCTAGTTTTAGACGGAGGCGACTTCTGAAACTGCTTTTAGCGTCAATTTCCAGGAAAAAACGTGACGTACCCATCTCTAAAGGGCTCGAAGTCGAGTTGGGTTGCAAAATGTACCGAGCGTCTCGTGACGTCACTGCGACGTCGTTATCGATCCGGGAACCGCGTGTACAACAGAAAGCTCCAAAAAGCTCTAGTGCACGGTCGTTGCTAGTATTAGTGCCAAAGTAGTCGATTTCAGTAGTTGCCAAAGTAGCGGTAGTGACTGAAAAATGCCCGTTTACCGAGTAAACGTGAACGTTTATGAATAGGTCCTGGAGAGGCCCGCAAGCCCAGGGATTCGAGTTTAGCCTAGAAAAATCCTCGCTCGTTGGCCGCGGTGAGTTGTCCTATATATCTATGGTTAAAATTCAAAATGCGCGAGCTTCGCACCTAAAGCCCTGCATTATTCAGAAAGTGGTTTTTTTAGGGCAGCAGTGCAACGTTCTTTAAAAAATGGTGTCAGCAGCCGGTGGTTGAACTCATCGTCTTAAACCTTGATATGTTGCGTTTTCTATTTTTATCTGCAATGCGAAATGGCACACTTTTTTATGGAAGGTTATAAAATTGAGCCGTAATGTCAGCCCGAATCCCTTTATTGTCCGATGCAGTAAATCTTCTTTTTATTAGTTTCACCGGTGAACTTTTGCGAAAAGACGTCCTACAGACGACGTAATCCGCCAAACAAAATGACTGCAGTTAAATCGTGCCTGTAGGGCTGTAAATTTTTAATTTTCTTCGAATGGGTCGACACGGTAATGCCTGCAATGCCGGCTACGCATCAGGAATTACCTTCTGGGGCAATTGCACGCATTTTGGGAAAAGAAATTTCTGGAAATGGGGGAAAAGTTCAGAGCAAAACTCGTTTAAAATACGCCATAACCTAAACAAAACCACCCCTCATTCGTTGATAGCATTGTGTCACTCCACTCTACCCTCAATGTCATAACAAAGGAATGATGTTTTCTAATAAGAGAGATAGTTTGCCTTTTGTGTTAGTGGCATTAAGGTTAAAATTTTGTTGAAACTATACATAGCAAATAATCGAGATCGCAATTATTGTGAAGACTTGTAAGAGTATTTTTTCCTTTTTCAGTTTTTTTTTCAACTCAACTACAGTAATTTCTATAAAAAATTTTTTTTATTTAGAATTACTACAAATTTCTAATAAGTTTAGTACTTTCATGTTTATTTAAAAATATTTCTTTAAATTTTTAAATATACAGTGTGTAGTAGACCACCCACGTACTATCTTTTACAGCTAAACCATTGAACCTACATGGATGAGATAAAAAAAATTTAATATAAATCGTACGCGAGGTATTCAGTAAAAATTTTTATAAACTTTTTGGGGCTCTGAATAGGGTAGTTTTGGGGGAAGGCTAGAGGGGTTTCTCGATATTTTTAAATGCGAAGGTGGGTCAAGTTGTACCTTATTTAAAAGGTATTTTTAAACGCAACAACTTAAAAAAAAAGAGAAAATTTTGATAGCTTAATCCAAATTGGCAGACAATTATATCCAAAAAGCGGCCATTATACAGGGTATCTCTAAACCTACTGCCATAAATTTACCAGCTGATTCCTGACGCAAAAATATATCGAAAATGTCTATAAAACTTTTGTCCTAAACTGCAGCATAAGGAAGCTACACGTCTTTGAAGATGGTGTTGAAAAAACGGAAAACAATTGCATTTTTAAAACGGTTTGAGATAAAAAAAATCGAAATTTTGCAGGCAGCCCAACCTATTGAAGGTATAAACTTCCTACTATTTTTTTTTTTTGTAAATTAATCAGGGGCGGCACTAAAATGGAAAAAACAAAAGGTTAAGAAAAACGGCTTACAAGAAAAACGTGATAACCCCCATTCGTGCCGCCCCTGGTTAATTTACAAAAAAAAATAGTAGGAAGTTTATACCTTTAATAGGTTAGGCTGCCTGCAAAATTTCGATTTTTTGTCTCAAACCGTTTTTAAAATGCAATTGTTTTCAATTTTTTCAACACCATTTTCAAAGACGTGTAGCTTCCTTATTATGCTGCGGTTTAGGACAGAAGTTTTATAGACATTTTCGACATATTTTTGCGTCAGGAATCGGATGGTAAATTTATGGCAGTAGGTTTAGAGACACCCTGTATAAACTTTTTCCCAACGGCACATGAAGTATTGTATCAGGAATATTGGTACTGATCGCTAAAGTTCATTGAATTAACTTTGCAACGATGTACCACTTAAGGACAAAAAATAAATGTTAGTACCCCCTCTCATCCCCTAAAGGGCAGGAACATTCAAAAGATATTATCCCAAAAAGTGATGCCTCATTTTAAAGTTTCCATTAAACTGAACAATTTTTGTAGTTAAAACTTTTCGATATCTCTCACTGTTACAAAATGGCGGCTCAATTAATAAAAATTTACTTCTTATTATAGGATGAATCGCTCCCTCTGCCGCATGTAAGGTAGTGAAACAGAATTTTTTATGCTGACATCTATTCACAAAACATTTTAATCCACGTGCGACTTAAAGTTGGACAACTCAACATTGCACTGGCACTAAACCTATATTATACCCTGTACTTAGCTGCCTCGACCAGGAACTCTTATTTTCCCCTTCCGACTAGCAAGTTGTAACATTACCATCACCCGCCTCTCCATCTTACATTTAAAACAATCACGACACGGTAAACATAATATTCGCTATAAACACCAACACACGCACTAATAGTTTACCACCGAGTACAGTAAAGGTTTAGTGCGAGTGCGATGTTGAGTTGTCAAACTTTAACTCGCACGTGGATTCGAATGTAATGTGAATAGACTTTATAAATCAGGAAAAAACATTTGAAACACTGCTTTAAATGCGACATAGGAAGTGATTTATTCGATAATAGAAAGTAAATATTTATAAATCTAGCCGCCATTTTGTAACGGTAAGAGATATCAAAAAAAAACGACAAATAAAAATTGCCCAGTTTAATGCGACCTTTGAAATAAGGCATTACTTGACTTTTCATCCTAATTAAGATTTTTGAGATAATATATTTTGAATGTTCCCGCTCTTTTGAAAAGAAGAGGGAGTACTAACATTTATTTTTTGTCCTCATGTAGTACATCGCTGGAAAGCTAATTTATTGAATTTTAACGATCAGTACCAATTTTCTTGATGCAATAGTCCATGTGCGGTTGTGAAAAAGTTTATGTAATGGCCGCTTTTTTGATATAATTGATTTAAGCTATTAGAAATTTTTTTTAGTTTTGTAGTTGTAGCGTTTAAAAATACATTTTAAATAAGATACGATTTGACCCACCTTCGTAGGTGAATATCTCGAGAATTCTTCGAGTTCCCCCCCCCCCCCCCCCAAATACCATTTCCGGAGCTTCAAAATATTTATACTGAATACCTCGTGTGCGATTTATATAACAAATATTTAATCTGATCCGTGTAGTTTCAATAGTTTAGCTGTAAAAGATAGTGCGTAGGTGGTCTGTAACACCCTGTATAAAAAAAATTAAACTCAAGTTTTACAAAATAAAAATAAATCGTTTACTTATTTGATTTTTCTCTCTTTTATTTTTATTTTCATTTTTCTCTCCTCTTAAAATTAAATAATAACTAGTGTTACCCAGCACACAATGCACTGACAGACAGCGTTGACAGAACCTGCGAAATGTCGTCACGTGATGCATTAGTTCCAATAATGACACGCGACGTTATTGTAGGTGGCGCCCCAAGTGACGCGCGTCTAGCCGACCTTCATATATATTATAAATTAAAATAATTATTATTGAAAAATCGACGTAGAATAAAAATCTAAAAATGTTTCATGTTCCATCTGAGGATAGAGACCTTTCATTGAAAAAAAAATGAACCAAATTGGTGAAGCGGTAGCCGCTGGAGGAACCGGAGAAAAAAACCCTTCGTGCTTTTATATATGTATGGATTTTACAGTGTAAATGTATTTATTTAAAACAACCATTAAATGCTTCCAAAATACTGAATTGCTTAAACTTTGCTGAGGTATGATAAGAATGTTGATATTAAATTTTGCAAAACGTTGCATGATTCTAAACTTTAATATATTATTTTTCTTTAAATAATACTACATGAAATTTTAATAATAGCTGTAGCTAAATTAAAAATACCATGCGTTTATAAAAGAAAATACGCGTTGCTTTACTAGTAGGAAGGTATTGTATTCGCCAAAACAATAGATTTAGAAATTTTACACATAAAAATAAGTTTCAAGGATAAGGAACAACGCATGCAGGAATATAATTTTGAGGAATAACTATGGAATGTCGTTTTATTTTTATTTTGAATTGTAGAAAACAAAATTCAATTTTCCCCAAGTCGTTAAATAATCTTTGCCATCATACAATTAATTAAAAAATAAATTTAAATTTGAAACATCGGATGTTAGTTTATTATGTCAAAAAAATAATTTTACAATGTCAAAAGTATATTAAATCCTGTACCCGAATTTTTGACGCCAAAAATTCATTTATTGAGTACGTTTACACCCAGTTAATGTTTTGTGGACTGACCTGCAGCCTGACCCAAAATTACGATAAAGCACCAAGCCACGGCCTCCGTATTAATATCGATTAGAAGTCGAGATACGGCCTGCCGCGTCACGAATTAAAAAAAATATTATAAAATAGAAGGCACTTAGACTCTAGTTAAAATGGTGTCCGCTAGACTATTAAAATTCTGGTTTTAACGCTTATTAACCCAAAAATAAGACCGAAGAACATAAACCTTGGATTTTATAATAACTCATTTTTGAAACTATTACAACTGTAAAGTGAAACGTTGTCAAATTTGTTACATTTAAAAACAATATATTTCCCAAAAACACCATCCTTTTAAATTCTAGAAGCTCTGTGACGCCTTCTATGGTTTTTTGAAAATTGACAATTCACGCCAAAACCAGAATTTACAGCCACATACTGAATTTACTGAGGCAGCAATTATTTGTTATGCATATTAGTCAACGTACTATATTCTAAACAGAAAACAATACAAAATCGTTGTCATAAAAACTGTTCATTTCTTCTTCAACATATCCGATGTAAATGTCAACTGTTCCCTTCAAATACAATATTAAAATTCAATTGCTTGCTCACATTGCTCGTTAATGAAGACGCCAAACCTGCTGAATGTTTACACAGACTCAGCTCATAGTTTCACAAAAATGCACCCAAGATGTCGCAAGTATTTAAATACACTAACCGTTTTCAAAATGGCTGTGAAACTGCTCGTAACGCTCCAAGTAAATGAGGTTCAATTTCTACAAGAGTCAAACCTACTGAATTTTTACGCAAACTCAGCTCATAGTTTCAAGAAAGTACACTTAAAATTTTGCAAGTATTTGAATGTAATAACCATTTAAAAAATGGTGTGAGACTGTTCGTAACAATCCAAGAGAATGAAATTTACTACATTTCTTGTTAATGAAGACGTCAAACCTGCTGAATTTTTACGCAGACTCGGCCCATAGTTTCAAGAAAGTACACTCGAGGTGACGTGAGTATTTAAATATGCTAACCATTTTTAAGTGGTCCTGAGACTGTTCGTGACGATACAAGGAAAGGAGGTTCAACTTCTACAAGAAGCAAACCTGCTGAATTTTTAAGCAGACTCAGCTCATAGTTTTAAGAAAGTACAAGTATTTGATTGTAGTTACCAATTTAAAAGTGATCTTAAGACTGTTCGTGACAATCCAAGAAAAGTAGGTTCACCCTCTATAAGAATCATTTCTACTGTCGCTAAACGTGTTGTTGGTTTTCTACAATATTTCAGAGGCAGTTATTTGGCGGTTTGAATTACTCACAGCTTCAACACGTTTATTGATAGCAGGAATGATTCTTGTTGCTGTTGAATCTGTTTTCCTTTTGTTGTCGGCTATTTTTGGAGCGGTCAGCCAAATTAAACACTTGCGGTTTTTTAGGTGTAGTGTCTTGATACTGTCAGTCGAGTCTGCGTAAAATTTCAACCAGTTTTGACGTGAACTACCTTTGTGTATTATGACGAAAGGTCTTAGCTGCATTTCATGCTATACCATATAGAAAACCACGATTTTATTTTAATTTACACCGTTCATATTTTCAATTTTTTTTTGCAACCAATGGACGTTAGCGACAAAGGATTTAGTATTATAATAGATCTATGAAGGCACAACATTACTATGTACAAAAAGTTTCGAAAATATCAAACGTATAAAGTAAAACATTTTATTAACATTTTTGACATTTTTTTAATAGAGCTGAAGATGAGCTACAATTTGGTTCGTGTTCTAATCTACCAATTACTTTGTGACGCCAATGAATTTTTGAAAATTTTGACAATAACGCCTATTTACTCAAGGAGTTATCAGAACGGGATGAAAATTGATATTTGAAATGCCCTAAGGGTACACAATGTTACAACCGACAAGAACATTTGTAACTACTAAATCTGTGAAGTGAAAATGAAACAAAGTTATCCCATCTATGTTCATTCTATGTCTACGTACGAGCGGATGTCCATAGAATATCCTCTGTAATCTGGATACCTGTAGTGTGTTAAAAGCATTCCCAGCATATCTTGTGTTTGGAAGGTTTTCGGTTGTCATGCCCAATAAGCAAAAAGTTTGAATTTATCGTTCTTGATATACAGGGTGTTCCTTAATTGCATGCTGATATTACAAAATGTGACTTTAGCTAATTTTAAGTAAAAACGTTTGTATTAACAAATGTCCTGAAACACTTCGTTTTCGAGATACAGGGTGATAAGGTTTTTTTTTTAATTTACCTCACACTTTTTGTGATAATATATTCGCTCAAATTGGTACACAGCCAGCTTTCTGTGATATCTATAAAAAACATTACCATTTACCAATATTTGGAACAATGTACAGGGTGAAATTTTTTTCTAGTAAAGATGCTTCTTACTTTTCCTAACTATTTTTTACGACGACACACTATTTTTTATCAAAAAATGAGGTTTCTTGTTTAATTCTGAAATTTTTAGTCTCTTAAAAAATGTCTTTGTTTCTGTATTGTTTTAAAGTTTTAAATTGAAATTTAGTACCTAGTCAATTTTTCTTGTTGCCAACAGAAAAACTGCAAAAATCTAAAATACTACGTAGTATTTTTTTGATCGAAATTTATTTAACTTAACCGAACTATTCTTTACTACGAGACTGACTATTTTGCACTAAATAATTAATCTTTGTTTCATTCTGAAACTTCTTGGTTTTTTTTTTGATATTTTTTTTGATATGACAAAAATGTACATTTTTTGGACATTTTCATCATCATCATCATCATCATCTGACATGGAGCTTACTCGAGGGTCGATCCTGGATTACGCCAGGCCCACCCCATGCCAGTAGGTGGGTAGGAATTTATGTGATAGGTTGGGATCGGGTGGGGTGTTGAACAGCGTTAGCATGTCTGCAATGCATACCGCAAGACACCGCTGCTGCAACACCGGGTAGTTAGTAAGCTACGCATCATTGGGTGTTTTGAGTACGTAACCGAGACCGTTACGCAATTATGCAATTTAACCTAATAAACTTTGATGTAAAAGTTGTACATAATTCTCATGTCACACTTATCTATTGTTCTAAGATTACACATTGCAAATATCTTAATAATTTTCTAATAGTTAATAAACTTAAAATTTACCGCGAAGATTTGTTTAAACTATATTACTACTTAATTTTAAAGTTCCAGCAGTTCGATTTTACTTCCTTCTGTTTTAAATTTCCCCTTTGCAGATGACAGGTATATTCTAAAAAAACTTTTTCTCTAAAAATTAGAAAAGTTTTCGGTTGTAAGTGGCTCATGCCTCGGGCAATTCCCAGTAGTATTCGCAATTTACCAGTGCGCTCGCTCTGCAGTGCGACCTTAAGAGTCATTGTACGGTTTAACGTTATACAAACATACCATTCCAAATACGGTAACATTATCATAAGTGTAGTAAAGTTCAAGCAAAGTGCTTTGCTCATCTTTTTGTTAAAAGACTGCATGAGATTAACTTTTTGTTTTACAACTTCCATTGTTTAAAAAATTCTGGTACACAGCAACAATGTGCCCCCCTAGGGTTATTATAATAACAAAGCTTTTTGAAAAATTAGTATTCCATTTGCCTTAGTGTTAGAGGCCAAAAGTGACACAGTCTTTGGTTAGACTCTTCGTTTAACTGTACTTCAGTACTGTAAGGTTCCTGAAAACCAATCCAGTAGTTTCTGAGATATAGAGCGTCACACATACACATACAGACAGACATTTTTTCAACCCAATTTTTTTGGGTTCCCGAAAGATCATAAATTTCCCTTAAAATCTCAGAATAGAATTTTTGCACGACCACAATACAGTCTTCCTATACTGAAAGTATGGTAACGCAAAAAGCAAAAAGGGCTTTTTGTCTCTTAACATAAATCCTATTTTCCTTCGGTTAACACCTGCTTAAAAGCCGCAAGGGTAGTTTAAAACCCATTACATATAATACCCAAAATTTATTATGTGAAAAGTGTTTGTTTTAGCATAAATGGTTATAAAATTGACCGCAAAAATATGGAGCACGTTTCCGAAAAGCAGCAGATGTCTGTTTATCTCATTTTCAAGTTTTAGGTACAAAGGAAACGTTTACTTTTATGTCGTTTTTTGTATGGGACACGTGCAGTTTTATTGCCTATTCGGTTCGAATGTATTTTCAAGCATTTTATTCATCCCTTCTAGGAAAATGTTGAATTAAAAAGAAATAAGGGAATTAGGAACTAGCTAAACGATTTTTTAAGTATGTTGGTGATTTGCGATAGAAACTTATTTTGCTCTTTTCTATGTTCTTAATACAAACAATAAACCTTTGTTTCATTAGCCTGTCTATGTAAAAAAAACTGAAGTATCGATTTCGAGTGGACTTTCCCATACTAGATATTTATACTTACCTTATTTGCAAAAGTGTAAATTTTGTAATTATAACGTTGTACATTTCACCGACTGTTAGTTCTTGACGTCAGTCTAAGAAAACAATTTATATAGGCAATCCTACGATGTCGCACATCGTATATGTATAAGAATAATAAGAACGTAACCGCCCGGCCAACAGCTGATTAGATGCGCTTCGGATTTCAGACTGAAAATCGATATTACATGATTTATTTAATTCGATCAAAATATGCAAATAAAAAAAAATTAATTTTTTAACTAGAGCTAATTAATAGGTTTGAAGTAACTTTTATTTCTTAAGGGTTGGTAGTCGACACTACTGCTAGTGAGGGTTAGCGAGGCGAGCGATAGAACGAGCAGTCGGGCGAGTAACGTGCACCGGGGTAAAAACGGGGATGCTTGCGCACAAACCTCTAAGTAATAGTTTTTGTATTTACTTTAATATAATTATCGTTTAATCATTCTTAACGTCTTGTTTTATTCGATATCCTGACCAGAAATTACTACAGGCGTAGTAAAAATCACGCAACTGCCGGAAAATAGTTGAACATTCTTGCTGGTCCCAATAAAGTACTTCAAATAACTGCCAAATAACTTCTAAACGGTACAGGCTATCAAAATATGCAAGAAACCAAAAAGTTTTAAAAACAAAATGAGAAATCTAATTTTTTAACTGAAAAATAGTCAGTGTGGTAAAAAACGCTCGGAAGGGTAAAACGGATTGTAGCCCGAAAAAAATATCACCCTGTACATTGTTTTGAATGTTGATAATGTTTTTTTTTAAATTTTATAAAAAGTGTGAGGTAAGTTAAAAAAAAACGATCACTATATTATCTTATACTGAAAATATAGTAAAGTAAAGAAAAACAGAGAACAGACAAAAACTGAAATATTTTTTGGTTTAAAAAAATACGTTTTGAATTATTTTGTTTTTTAACTGCAAACAAAAACTGGTGAAAACTTCAGTACCAAAAAACAAATGTTATAGAACATCTAAATCCGGTTTTATCAGTAGTTTTCGCATGTCAGCTGTGTTCTCAGTACTTCACGCTCTTGATAACAATCACGTAACAGTAAACCCCACATTATTGGCATGACATATGATAAAAATTCTTATCGACAGGTGGAAATGTTTTATTCCATGCTGAAAGCTGCTGTAGCATCCCAAATCAAGTGTTTGTATTAATAAGTAACCTTTTCGTTAAGTTCGTTTCAAAACACGCGCTAAAAAAACGTCAAAAATACTGCGTAGAGGGAAAAATAAACGAACCCGAAAGGGACAGCAAAACCGCTGCAATAACCAACCCCATATTGCGAGAATATTTACGTCCAAAACATAAAATAAGCAAAAGGAGGTTTCCTCTACAGTATATTGAATTCTATCTGATTCTGGATTCTTGCCAGAGCCTTTGGTATCGAAATCAAAAGGGCGATTACATTTTTAATTGGCAAAATGTTTCTCTGGGCTCAGGAAGGGCGTGATAAACTTTTGCATTGGCACACGTGAAAAATTAATGGGATAAGAGCGCAACTGCATGTTGCAAAACTCCACCCTCGGGGTTGATATTCAATTACCTAATGCTAAATTTAGAACGTGGAGCTTTCCAAATAGCATAAAACTAATTACATACATAAGATTGACTATCACGGCGAGCTTATATTACCAACTAATATCGTAAATATAGTGGGGATCCGGTTATCTAAAAATAAATACAAAGACCCAATTTAGACACATTTGCGTCAAAAGGTAGGTCAGTTGAGGATAATACAAAAAAATGACGGCCTAAAAGATCAATAAATGGACCCTACGCAAGCAACTGCAGAAAAACCAGCAGTCCAAAAATTTAACGATAATTAAACGAGCGAAGCTTTGTCACAGGTGCGGTATCGGATACAAATACAACACATATGAAATATGAACAGGAGAAGCAGAAGAGAAACCATTTTTTTTCAGACTGACAATATCGGGAATTCCATTAAACCAACGGAAACGGAAAATTGAAATCTCCACCTCGTTTGCTAGCATAACGTATAGATATATCTATATGCAAAATCGACCTGTTTATTTCGTTTGACGAAAAGTCTCTTCCTTTGTCAATTTCAATTTTCTGCAGAAGACAGAACGGTATGCCAATATGAAATGTTTAAAAAAATCGAAAACAATATGAGATAAGACGCTAAAAGACAGGTGATTGGTAATACCTGCTTTGAATATTTTGGCAAATTTGACATGGATTTTCAAGAAAATGCGTAGCTACTCTCCAGACATAGTCCTATTAAAAGATATGTCAAACATACGAGTAAAAAAAGTTGTTGTTCCACTTTGCTCTCTGCGTTTGCAAGGAGTAAACAGAATATACAGCCAGAGTCAAGCATTACGTATCTTACATTTTTTTTTGTTTTTTTTTTAAGAATCATGAAGCCGTGGGTGAGCACGACCCCATGATTCCCATCCTACCCCCTTACCCGGGCTCAGCACACTAAGTGCTCTTCACCGGTCTAACATGCCCCACCCCTGAAACACATGCAACCCAACATACACACCTACATACACCATCCATCGACCCGTCGGATTTAACTTATTCAGAAAAATACCGACGAGCAGTGGACTCGAACCAATTGCCATTGGAAGTCTAGTTTCAAAGCCTGGGACTTTAACCACTAGACCACCCGCCGGCCGGTATCTTTTATTAAGAGCTATTAGTATAGAAGTAATAGTAATCTTTTCTAGTGTTCAAAAAAAGAGTGCCAAGTGGCCTGGTGTTAAATTTTGGTTACGTGAAGGCACGTGTCTGACTCTTTTCCATACCCTTTATTTACATAACCTCACTATAAACCGCCATTTGTTTAGATACACTCATTGTAAGTTATTCGGAAATCAAATGTGCTATGTACAGTGGTGAGGTGTTGCTCCGTCTTGCTAAAAATAACCTTGCTGTGAAGCATCGTGCAGTTTCTCCAAAAATGGTTGTAAAATGATGTTATCTAAAAAAGCAAATTGTTAAACTGAAATTTAGGCTTGATAGAATCTTTTATTTGCCTTCAAACAAAACAGGTCTGATTAATCTCTTTCCGCTAAGGGCTACCCAAACTTCAACTTTTTCAGGGTACAAAGAAGTCTCAACAAACTCGTGAAGATTGTCAGCATTCTAAGTTTTCTTATTTTGTTAGTTAACATAGCCGAGGTTTAAACCGCAGAGAATGTTTGATTTACACAACAATGGAAGTCTCGGCGAAGTCAGAAAGAAGTTGAAGAAGTACAAGGGATGTTGGGGTAGTCCAAGGGAAGTCGGGGAGGTCCAAGGGAAATTGGAAAAGTCCAAGAGAAGTTAGGAAAGTTCAAGAAAAATTTGGTAATTACAAAGGAAGTTGGGCAAGTACAAGCAAAATTATGCAAGTTACAGAAAAATTTAGGAAGTCTAAGAGAAGTTGGAAAAGTCCAAGATAAGGTAGGCACGTTCAAATAAAATTTGGGAAGTAAAGGAAGTAAAAGGGAAGTTAAGGAAGTATAAGAGAAGTTAGAAAAACTTAAAAAAAATTAGGGAAGTAAAAATGAAGTTGGGAAAGTCTAAGAGAGGTTAGTAAAGTTCAGGAATAATTTAGAGAGTAAATGTAAAGTTGGGGAAGTCTAAGAAAAAATTAGGTAAGTTCAAGAAAATTTTAGGAAGTTTAAGAGAAGTTGGAGAAGTCCAAGGGAACTTAGGCGAGTTAAAGCAAAATTTAGGAAGCCCAAGGGACGCTGAAAGAGTCCAAGAGAAGTAAGGCAAGTTTAAGAAAAATTTAGAAAGTACAAGAAAAGTTGGTGAAGTCCAAAAAAAGTCGGGAAAGTTCAAAGAAAGTCGGGAAAGTCCGCAGAAAGTCGGGGAAGTCTGAAGGAAGTCCGAGAAAGGTCGGGGAAGTTTAGGAAAAGTACGGGGTCTTTTACTAAGGGGAAGTCGGTGTACAAATTTTAGCCTCCCGTTTACCGCTCAGACATAGTCCGACAGAAAAAAACACACCTTATACGTAAAGAAAGTTTGTTTAGTGTGTCAATACTATTTGTTTGCGGTTATAAAAAAAAACACAAGTTGCACTAACACTACTGCCTTCCTACCTTTTTGAAAGTGTCAGTTCTACGCCAATTCAGGTAGTTCGCCAATGTATAGGGGTCCCCTTTAACACTGGTGTCTTCTTCACAGGTTGCAAAATCTGTCTTTTTTGTCACTTAAAAGACCACGAGGAAAGCACACACCTTTTTGCACTAATGGTTATTGATAACAACAACTTTTTTGTTTTTTACCGAAAAAATGGCACACTTCCTTAGGTAAAACATATGTGCCAGTGCAACTATATAAATTCATTAAACAAAACGTTGAATACGGAACACTATTATTAATTGTGTGTTTTAACACCATTCACAAATTTGCACTGACAGTCAGTCGATTAGAAAATAGATGCATATTTATCATTAATATCGTAAAATATGTTCTGACAGAAAGTTACAGTTGTTGCGATAAGCGACGAATAAATGTGTTAAGCTTATTTTTCATAATTTCTCCAGTAGCATCGTTTTGGTGGTCGACCGCTACCCTATTGTCTATCGATGCTTCCTCTCTCACAAAACAGTTTAACACACGGACACGTGCAGAGTATGTTCAAACTGTTCGTCGTCAACAGCAATTTCTAATAACTTAGTTCTCAATTCTTCCAGGCAGTCATGTACGGAATATATCCTAGCCTTGTCCATTTTTCATCCGTTACAAAAAACAATTCGTTCAGAAATGCTTTCAGCTCCAACGTGCAAACTATTTTGTAACAATTATAATGTAAGTGAATTGTAACAATGCTCATATATCAATTATGAAAAAGAAACTGTTTTTTACGTAATTGGAATAATGACTACTCAAAGCACCACGAAACAACAAATTTAACAACTCATTCAACTCAACTGTCAAACCTACGTGTGTATTTTATGCGCTTAAACATGCCCAACCATAAACAAAATTAAACGCCAGCCAAGTTAACTCTTTTTGTTGAACACTCGTTACGTTATTAAAGGACTGAAAAACGTCAATATGACAAATATTAAACTTTTTTAAAATGAAATGCTGCAGACAACGTGAATGTAGTATAGTTTTAAAATAAAAAAACTTAAACAAACAAAACAAACGAATATTTCAAACATAATAGTACCTGGTACTTAATACTTAATTAATTATTTGTGGGGTATATTTAATAATAATTATGCGCGAACTTTTCTGTATTTGAGAAACTTTAACATTTCTTATATATTTAAAAGTATTTACGTACAAGGTTGTAACTCCAACACTAGTAGCACGCAAGTTTACTCCACAGAAGGCAAACGCAACTCGTTATTCATATTACATTATACAGCGTGTCTTTAAAAAGTCTTAAATTAATTTAAACACAAGATATTAAAGCCTCAAAGGACACATATTCTGACGAAATAATGGGTTTTGTCTCTCACCTCTAAAGAAGTCGTGCAACAAACAAACCATAAGATGACGTGCAGTCAAATCGAGCCAAGGCATAACGTCATTGCTCCGGGTTCGCAAAATTTTTACCCGGATTCTTTTGGTAAAAAAAATTATTTTCTTGTTGTTTTGGAAAACGAGATATTAAATTATGATTTCCAAAAATTTGTAGAAAGCTTTATAGAAAAATTTACGAGCTGGGACATCAACCAAATTATAGCTCTTTCCTAGTTGTATGAGCCTACAAAAATCATGTTGCTTTGTTTCACTTCGCAGTTTTCATTCTTTTACGTGATAACAGTGTTCACCTAGGGCTATTATAGTACAACATTTCATTCCGATCTCACCACTCGTTTTTAAGTAAGAAGGCGTTAAAATTAAAACTTTCAAGAAATCATAATGGACGCTATTTTAAAGTAAAAAAACGTTCTATCAAATTCCGATTACATATTCGCACAATTTAATTTAAAAAGAGATGCTACCAAAAAACGTGTTAACTTCCGGTTTCTGATTTTTTTACAAAGCTTATTTCGTCGATGAAATTTTAATATACTCTCATATTTTGAAACTCATTAAAATCGGACTATCCGTCCGGTTGTTGAAAACCACCACACAGACACTCATGCTCGCCCACCTACAGACAGACATATTTCAGAAATGTGGAAGTCGAAAACATGTATCTCCGTCAAAATCTTGGTTTAAAATATTTTCATAAAATCAAGAAAAGTCCTGGTTAGTCCCTGGTAATCGGTGTACTAACTGCCTTTGTTAAACCTACGACAGTGGGCCAAGCAGGAGAGCGAAAAATCGTCCAAAAACGCAAACGTGTGCACATGCTCGTCCCGACAGAAACTTACTTTCTATACAGTAGTAGAACTGAAGACCCCTTTTTATCGTACATCAAATACAAAAGAAACGGAAATGTCCAAAGTTTAAAATTAGAGCAATGAAATGTTTTTTAATTTTTTCAAGAATTATATCTTCGTCGAAACTTTGATTCTTATTATGGCAACTTAATGTTTTTAATTAGTTTTATTCCGTACCCAAAGGAAAGCTATGTTCTAAATATAAAGATGAATGACCTTCTCACTTTTGGTAGTAGTTAGTTTTTCCATGTTTACATTCAGTCCCATATATTTCATATCCAATATTGCAATCAAATAGGACATAATCAAAAGGTGAACGCACCGTTTCGTTTACTCTACTGTTTTCCCCCACTTACAATAAATTCATTAGGGATATCTTTATCTGTTAAATTTTCCCTTCTCATTTTGCAACTATTTTAATTTTGTTTCCTTTGAAATGTGTTATTTATGAAACGCCGTTTTACTTTTTATACTGAAATATAGAAATAAAATTTTCCTTAAGTCGCTTAATAATTTCTGACGTTAAAAATTGATAATTAGGCGATATAAATTAAATTTAAAACGTTGGAAACTATTTTTTTATGTCCAAAAATCATCAAATTTCATTTAATATATTCTATCTATATTAAAATCTGTAATCGAATTTTTGACACCATAAATTTATTTATTGGAGATTTCTTGATGTCCAAAAATCGTTCAGACAATTTAGAATAAAATAAAATAATAGAAAAACGAAACCATTATTAATAAATTAATTTTTGATGTCCAAAAATGCTATTACCTCTTGATACTGCTTGTAGTAGTGTGGAGTTGTGGACTAGAACCATATGTTGAAATATTGACTAATATGGTAGCAACCTGGCTTCGCGTTATGCGTACACCGTTTTCAAAATTTCTTATAATTTATGCATTTTACTTTTATTTATGTTTGTTTATTACTACCTTTACAGTGGTACACTTAAAGACGTTTCTATTTTAAGAAAATATTACCGAAGGTTTGTTTTGCTTTTATTTCCGAAGCGCATTCTTTTCACTGCTCTTGTATTCTTAAAGGCGTCTACAATGAGGGCAATAAACTTCAATCTGCTTACGAGGATCGTTCGAAATGTACGTGGCCTAACAAAGAAAACCCAAGTTTTTTTGGCAAAAAATCATTTTATTTTTCAATATTGCTCGCTCAACGCACTTATTCCAACGATACTCCAAAGCAGCAATGCCGTCTTTGTAGGTCGATGAATCCAAGTCCTCAAAATAGCTATTTACAGCAGCGATTACCTTGGAATTGGATGAAAATCTTTTACAGTCGCACCATTTTTTCAGGTTTAGAAATAGATAAAAATCGATGGGGGCCAAATCTGGTGAATAGGGCAAACGAGGCACTAATTCGAATCCCAATTCATGAATTTTGGCCATGGCGATTGCAGACGTGTGTACAGGTGCGTTATTTTGATGGAAAAGCACTTTATTTTTTGCCAAATGATGCCGATTGTCTTTGATTTTGTTGCTCAATTGCTGCAACAAATTGGCATAATACTCGCCATTTATTGTTTTTCCCTTTTCCAAGTAGTCCACAAAGATAATTCCACGAGAATCCCAAAATACAGTTGCTATAACCTTTGCTTCTGACAAAACCGTTTCTGCTTTCTTCGGTGGCGGGGAACCTTTGGGTGTCCATTGTTTGGACTGTGCCTTGGTTTCGGGAGTGTAATGGTGGACCCAGGTTTCATAGACGGTTATGAAACGGCGCGAAAAGTCATTCGGATTGCGGCGAAAACGTGCCAAAAGGTCGCGAGAAACAATCAAACGATTCAGTTTTTGCTCCGGTGTGAGCAAACGCGGCACCCAACGCGCGGAGTATTTATTCATTTCCAATTCTTCAATTATAATTCTGTGCACACTGTCATTTGAGATGCCCACTATGTCTGCTATCTCGCGCACTTCTACTCGACGGTCATCCAATACGATACAGAGGACTTTTTCAATCATATCCGGGGTAGTAGCCGTTTCTGGGGGTCCACTGCAGGGTTCATTCTTTGTGCTCACACGACCACGCTTAAACTTGGCAACCTAGTTTTTAACCATTGAAAACGAAGAAGCGGACTTTAAAAATGTCGTATCCAACTATACTTTGATTTCGGTTGGTATTAAGCCTTTCAAATGAAAGTACTTTATTACTGCTCGCAACTCAATTTTTTCCATTATTTACGAAATCACTCGAGACGGTCACTTTGGCGCACTGTCAAACACAAACTAATTGACAGATCGCTCTATACTGTCATATTTAACCTAAGAAAGGATGGTTCTGAAAAATGGTAATACAAATTCCGCCGAATTAGCGCCATCTCTGTGTTAGGCCACGTACATTTCGAACGATCCTCGTAACATCCTGACCGGTCATTACAAGTTCGCTGATTTTATAGTAGCTGTTATGTTACAAAACATTCTTAAAAATACAAAACTAGTTTTTCTGAAATAGGGAACAGTCCATGCCAAGGGCATTTTTGTTTGAACAAATCCTTATGTAAAATGTTTTTCTTTCTGACAACTATAAATTAGATCCCCACATTGATTTAGGGCCGGTTTTCGTTATTTTTTTTTTCCTGTTTCCTGAAACTTTCCATCCCTGGCAAAAATACAATTTAAAAGTCGGAAAGGTAGTCTTATCTGCGTAAAATTTGCTACTCAATCTGTTATCCTGTAGGAATTGCAGGTTGGGGTTATTTATCAACTTGACAAAAGAGGGTACAGTTGTAAGACCTAATTTAAAGGGTTGTTGTAGCCCTAGGGACTTTCATATTATGGAAAATTTATACAAAAATTCCAACCCTTCGCGGTCCTTTTAAATTAAATTAACGAGCGAATAGCAACAGGAACGAAAAAAAAAACAATTTCCTACAAAATCAGAAAATAAAAATCGTGGGACGAACAATATCCGCGTTAAAATGCGGAGTTGGCAGGTGGCCGGAACTGTCGTTTAAAAGGCAAACACTGTGGGGCAAAAAGCCGAATGTTTGAACAATCAGCAAATTACGAAATCCATATTTTAGATGAGATTTGCTAGTTGGTGGTGATAACTGACCCAGTGACAGTGGAAAATGTTTGTTAACGGTTTTATTTTAATTCTATCTAGTTTGAGAAAATTCGAAGCACTACCTTTGCGACAAATGCATAAATGGAAACCCAAATAGGGCGGCTGAAGAGCGTAATTTCAACCCTGACACTGCTTTACATACATTACCCTTTCTTGTATAATACGCTTAACTCACAGATGCGCTATCTACAATTCAAATCAGATTAGGCTCGCAACCGAAATTATAAACGTACCCCTTACTGTCTAACATGAGGTATTTTGGGGTTATTTAATTTTATTGTAAATAATAATCAACGCAAATTGCCGCTTTTAACAAAGTTTTGAATATAAAGAAGGCGAATACATTAGCTAGTCACGCTTTCAGCACCACATCAACGCTTTATTGTTGCATCAAGGCATTCTGTAACAATCGCGGCTGGATATGGAAAACAAAACCAATGGTGTTTAAAAAATAACCTAGGAAGATTGTAATTAGGTATATGTAGGTCAAACCGGACAATTAAATTTACAAAATTTGAAATGTGCAATTAGAACAAGTTGGCATGAGATTGTCAAAGCAAAAAATATAAAATTACGCAGAAAATATGTTTAACAAGATTTATAATTTTTTTACTGCTGCAGAAATCTGTAAAACGCATTACTAAAAAAACTGTCGGGCAACCGCTACGGATTTTGCCTTGCATTTAATAAATAATTTGAATTTTTTTAAATTATATCTTGTCGAAAGAAACATTTGTGTAAAGGAAAAAACAATGAATCGGTCCTACGAAGAAACGCACATTTTAGAGCCTTGGAATAAAATGCAAACAACAAAACTATCACATAACCAAACAATTAGAAAATTTTCCTGTTAGCAGATTGAGCAAAATGAGACTATAACAAATTTGGTCTTAGTTAACAAGGAGAAAGGATAAACACTTGGTGCTTAGGGTAAATTTTGTTCACAGTATAAGACAGTTGACAAAACATACTTGTTAAAAAGTAACTTGACTGAAATGAAAGTATCATCATATTCCGCTTGTTTGCACTAAGTAGTGTTCGGTGTATAGGTGGTGACTTAAACGTTTAGTGTAAACGTACTCATTGAAAACATCGAATGCATTTAAAGATTTCATTTGATGTGAATAGATAGATATCTATTAGAAATCCACTACATCAACACACGGACATAAAATGTACTAAAAATGGATATCCTATGGATATTCTGTGCTATACAGTCAGTGTCTCAATGAACCAGGTCCCAACGTAATTTCTGTTTAGCCTAATTTTTTCGTGTAACTCGATGTGCCACAGTCAAAAGAGATCGGTTAGCGCGTCGGCGAGCTCTTAAGTTTCTATCGTGCAATATGTTATGTATATTCTAACAATAAACTGCCAATCCTATTTGAATTCAAAACATACCCGCAGTGAATGTTTTGTTTCATCTTACAATTACCACTGGGTACCTATCTTCTACTTGTGTTGTGTGCCGACGCCAACCACCTCCGTGTCGTATAATCGCGTAGACATATAGTTATGACGCTGGAAAACACATCATAATTATATATTCTGGCTACATGTTTTTGCGAATCTCCTTCTTGCAATAATCTGACAGTATATTCAAATTCTCGTAGGTTTAAACACCTCAAAGGCATTTTCAGATCGATAAAATGAAGAAACTACTTACTATTGTAGACTAAACATAAACACGCGACGCTGTTATGAAAGAAAAGACATCTCAAAACAAACCCCTTCCAAACATACTTCCTTACTTACTTATATCGTAACCTCTTTTACCTTCAGTGTAGAGGTCATAAACCTTCTCTAACATTTTCTATCCTTGGCTTCTTTTTTCGCTTTGGTCCAGTTGAGTTCTTTACTCTTGATCTTGGTTCCACGTCCTCCTTGATCTTCCGCGTTTTCTTTTACTGCCTGTTTCCGTTTCCCATATTACTTTCACTGTTCTCTGTGTTCATCCATTCTCACAATGTGACCGAACCACCTCAGCTGTTGTATTTTAATTTTCTCAAGCACTCCCAAACTTTGACTTGCTATTTCATTTCTTATTTTGTCCATCTTTGTCACTCCTTCTATTTTCCTTAATATTCTCATCTCACATACTTCTATTTTACTCTTCATACGAGGGTAACGCTAAAATTATTAAGAATCAACAAATCTAGTAGGCCAAGAAAAACCAAATTCACACATTCATTTTACATATTTCTCTAGCTGTCAGTTAACGTTTAGTTTGCGAAGTTACGATAGTTGGAACCGAAGCTATTCAGTTTTTAAGTAGTGTTGTTGCTGAAAAAATGGAATTAAGCAAAGAACATTTTAGAATCATTTTGGCAAGAAAAAACATAAAAGTAATAGAACATCCGCCTTATTCGCCTGATTTAGCCTTGTGCGACTTTTGGCTATTTTATGGACTTAAAAGAAATCTACGGGGTAGAAGATTTTCGTCTGAGGAAGAAATTGATACCGCAATTAACGACCATTTTGAAGGTATTCCAAAAGAAGATTGTTTGGGGGCTTTCAAGAAGTGGAAAGAAAGAATGGTGAAGTGCATTATTGCTGAAGGAAATTACTTTAAACATATTCAAAATAAAATCCTAAAAAACATTAACCGTGTTTCTTATT
The DNA here is from genome assembly GCA_958336395.1 of Ctenicera cuprea. Lineage (NCBI taxonomy): Eukaryota > Metazoa > Arthropoda > Insecta > Coleoptera > Elateridae > Ctenicera > Ctenicera cuprea. The sequence continues at coordinate 39,728,814 of OY284495.1, read as the reverse complement.
CTCAATAATTATGGCGTTACCCTCGTATTAGTTGATAAAACCTATAACTAACTTCCATATACCGTGAGTTTTTCTTTTTTTGCATACATACCAGCTATGTATACTTTTATAAAAAAAAACATGTCAATGCATTGTTTTACTGCAATCTGTAGGCAACCAACTATACACTAAATTTCGAAGCTTCAAGTTTTGAAAAGAATAGTCTGCTGTGGAAACAGTAATCAAATCGTTTAATGTCAAATTAATAGCAATTAGTTTTGATTTTTTGAATTTGGCATAAAATTTGTGTATTGTTGATATTTTATGTTTTTAAAATAATAGTTTTATTACAAAAATTTTGATATTCAAATAATTTTGCGTTCATTCATAAACATACTCATTAAACGTAACCTCACACTATGAGGAATAACCTTTCTCTCTCTATTATTTTCTGTGCAGTTGGTTGCCTATAGATTGCAGTAAAACAATGCATTGACATGTTTTTTTTTTATAAAAGTATACATAGCTGGTATGTATACAAAAAAGAAAAACTCACTGTATAAGCATTGGTACTAAGATTGACTTAAATATTCTGCATTTCGTTGCTTTGGACACTTTTTTTTAATTAAAAAATTAATTATATAGGGCCCTATACATGAGCGTTACTTTGCGGATCCGATTTGTTAGTACTCCTTCAGTTCTGCCTGATTCTTCCATTATTGCCTCAAGATATTTCAGTTGCTTGGTTTGTGGTATATTTTCTCCATTTATATTTATTATCACTTTATCGGGTACATTTGCTATGTACATTATTTCAATCCTGTTTAGGTTCATCTTTAAGTTGTATTGTGATAAGAAGGCCTTCCATTTCTCAATTCTTCTTCATAGTTCATTTTTGTTGGCTAAAACTATGAGATTATTGGCATATTATAACGGGCTGTAGTTTTCTGTAACCTACGTGTACTTTCTTTGCTATTTTATCCATTAACATGACGAAGCAAAGCGGGCTTAGGATACTTCTTTTCTTCTATTTCTTATATTCTTGATAGAGTTCAACCTTTCTATTTGCCCCTAAGTACTTTTTTTATAGACGGTTTTTCTTATCCACCATGCCGTTTGTTTCTTTTATTCGTGTTTCTGTTTCTCTTGCAGATTTCTATCGTGACTGTTCTTAATATTTTCTTGAACTCATCCCATAGTTTCTTTAATTCCAATTTTAACGACTTTTCCTTATTCTTTATAATTTCCGAGGCTATCTTTACTTGGTACCTTATTTTAATTTTTTTGTCTTGTAGTCTGAACACCTTAATGTTTGTGTATTCTAGAATCGTATTCATACTCTGTTCTTTCCTAATAATTTTTTTAGCGTTTTTACTTTCCTATACTTTCAGTATAGGGAAGTATTGATTTCATGCAAATTTTCAAAATCGAGATTTTGACGGAAATACATGTTTTGGGCTTCCAGGATCCTAAAAAAGTGGTTTTTAAAAAATGTCTGTCTGTGGGTGTGTGTGTGAGTGTGTGGGTAACGCTCATATCTCCGGAACCGACCGATTTTGATGTGCTTTGGAATGAGGGGGTATATCAAAAATTCACCGACAAAATAAGCTTTTAAAAAGAATCCGAAACCGGAAGCGGAAGTTAGACATGTTTTTTTGGTAGCATGTTTTTCAGAAACTGAATTTTGGAAATTGGAATAGTGGAAATTATAGAAGGCCTTAGAACAAATCAAAAGTTTTTTTACCGAACTCTCTAGCTTCAACATGGCGGCCGCTACGAATTTTTGAAAATTTGGACTTTAACGCCCATTTACTCAAAAAAGAGTTGTTTGATTGGGATCAACTACATCTTGTTTGGTAGCCCCTTAAGGGTACTATACCATGAAATATCATTAATTTTGAAAATCGAAAAACGATCCCAATGGCACCACTCCAAAATTTTTAAAATTTTCAAAAAAAAAATCTCAAAAACTGCCCACACGTTTTTGTTTAAACTTTTTAAGCTGATAGAGATAGGCATCTGCTACAATTTTGTTTTTTGCCCATTGTTATAATTTCACTGTGACGCCCTCTATGAATTTTTGAAAATTGAAAATTGGTACCATTTTATTTAATTAACGGAGGGCAATAAAATATTTCTGTTAATGTGAAAGACCTCACCATTAATAGCAAAATCCGAATATCATAATATTTTTTTGATAATTTAATATTTAGGGGGGCTACTATTCCCCCTCCCCCCAAATTTTTTCGATAAAAAATTAAAAATTTGGTTTCTTGTTTTGTTTGCTCTAGGAGAATCGTTTTACAAAAAATCAAAAAATCGATTTTTTTGCCCCTTAATAATCTTTTTGTCCTTAGAAGAATTTCACATACTTTCTACAGCAGTTGTATTCTTGTACTAGTCGTTTAATGTTCAGTGTAGGCTAACTCTTTTATTTTAATAGATAGACTCGCAAACCCAAGTGCAAAGTTGTAGGGCAAATTCTTCTCGATTGTATTTAAGAAAAAAACTTGAGTTTCCAATTTTAATATGGCGGCCACGGTAAAAAATAACTTTTTGGCTTTAAAATCAGAAAGGTTTTGAAATTCTAAATACAAATTAATAAGAGTAATTTCTTGCTAAAAATAATACTTCTCGAGTTATTAATACATTTTCAAATATCAATTTCCGCCCTTCCGTTGATTCAGTCCGAATATTTTACCCAACCTTATGCTTGCAGAGCGCAGCGGTCGGTCTTTCTTCAACCGCTTCAAGATGTTACAACTTATAAGAACTATTTACTTTTACTAGCCGGGTCTAGACAGGTGTACATCAAAAGTGTTGGAAAATATAAAACAATGTTAATTTATAAGTATAGGAAAGTCCAGGCGAAGTGTTTCGCTCATTTTTTATCTCCCTCTTAAATTTAATCACGGGCAGGTTTCTGACTTCTGCAGGCAACTTATTGAACAGTAAGGGGGCGTAGTAATTCTTGCTAAACCGACATCTCTGTATTCTAAGGAAATCAAGCCGTAAATCATCATTATGTCTTGTCTGATAATTGTGCAATTGGTTTACTTGGATGTACTCCTTTACATTTATTTTAGCGAACAAGAGACATTCCTTTATATAAATGCAAGGCAGAGTAAGAATTTGCAGATTTTTAAATTTATCTCTCACATCGTCTCGATAATTTAAATTACATATAAGTCGTAGTGCTTTTCTCTGCAATCCAAAAATTCTTTCGGAATGAAAGGAGTGTCCCCAAGCAAGCACCGCATATGATATTAAAGAATGAATTACTCCGAAATAAGCTGCTACTGATACACTTATAGGAACTATTTGTACTAAATTGCGCAGTAAAAATAAATTTTTTGAAATTTTCCTTGACAGAAACTCGACGTGCTGTTGCCAATTTAATTTAGAGTCAAGTGTTATACCTAAAAATTTTACAGCATTTCCTGTATCATCAGTGGTTGAGAAAAACAATTCCTTTGTCTTATTTTCGTTCATTAAAAGATCATTTGCAGCAAACCATTCGCTTAGGGCAGATTTTGTTTGCGCCACACAGCGCTGTAATTCAGAGTTATTTTTACATTTGCTTAAGGTTGTTGTGTCATCAGCATACAGAACAAGGGTCGTTTCCGGCACCGACGCCACTATATCATTTATGTAAATGACAAATAACATCGGCCCCAAAATCGAGCCCTGCGGTACACTTCTGATTATGTTTTTCAAAGAAGATTTTTTATTATTGTACTCCACTTGCTGTACGCGATTGTTTAGGTATGAACTTATTAGATTCAAACTTGTGTTTTTAAAGCCATACTTTTTCAATTTTTTTATCAAGATATCATGATTTACGCAATCAAACGCTCGGCTCAAATCACAGAATAATGCACACATTTTATCTTTTTCTTGAAATCCATTTACAATAGATTCAATTAAGCTTAAAATGGCTAAAGAAGTAGATCTATTTGGTCTAAAACCATATTGGTTGTCATTTAGCAGTAGATTGGCTTCAAAGTACTCACATATCTGATTTTTTAAAAGAAGTTCAAGTATTTTTGACAGCACTGGAATTATGGAAATTGGTCTATAGTTTTCAATGTTTTCGTAAGGCCCTTTTTTATAAACTGGAATAACTCTAGATTTTTTCAAACAATTTGGAAATACACCACACCTTATAGACTCGTTTAGTAATTTAGTAAAAGGAGAAATAATTAAATCCAAAATATATTTGATAATGTCAATATTCATATCGTAAATATCCAACGAAATTTTATGTTTTAGTAGTTTAACTACATCTCTAACCTGAACTTGCGAAATCTCCTTGAAGGTAAACCCCGAAGTCCCATTGATATCAAAGTTTAAATATTCCTCAACAGAGGGGCAAGTTGATTGTATGTTTTTGACGATATCCTCGGTTACATTAATAAAATAGTTGTTGAATTCTTCTGCCGACAGGGTATCAGAAATTTGAATTTTATTTTGGCTCTTACTTTTATTTATTACCTGCCAATACGCTTTCGACCTATTTTTTGAATTTAAAATATAGTCAGTATTTGCATTTTTTTTGCTGCTTGTAGCGCCTTTCTATATTGTGATCGAAAATTATTTTTTTTATAAGACGAAGTTCATTGGTAGGTGTAATTGCATATGCTTCAGTGATAAGATTTAATGTTTCTCTTAAATGGCGAAGGTTATCGTCAAACCATTTTTAATTACCTATCCTATTTACTTTGTTTGCTTTTTTAACAACTAAAGGAAATGCCAAAGATATATTGCTATAAATTAAATTGACGAACTTGTCACATTTATCATTTATTGGCATGTTTATGGTATCTACAAAATCAAAATTTACATTGCGTAAAAGAGTAAATAACCTGAAGCACCCTTGGTTACTTATTGGCCTATGCCTAAAGTTTTTATCTACTGTTTCTTGTACTTCACGCAGCTCCAAATTGATGCAGACTGCATCGTGGTCAGATAAATTTGGTTTTAATACGTATGATATATAGTTTTCTTTTAAGTTTGTAATGACGTTATCAAGGCGATTTTTACCCCTAGTCGATTCGTTTATTGTAGCATGCAAATTATAAGAAGATAATATATCTCTAAACTTAACGTTACACTTGTCATATACATGGTTAAATTTTATGTTAAAATCACCGTTTATGATAATTTTCTTATTTAACACTTCGCATTTTTTCAATAGCATTTCAAAGACATCAAGGAAAATATCAAAAAGTCCTGACGGAGATCTGTATATACTTACGATAATTAAATTTTCATTTTTTATCTCAATAGCAGCAATCTCGCAGTGAATTTCTATTGATAGCCCGACTATGTCATTCCTTGAGATACAGGCGATGTGTGGCCCAACACAGATCATAGCCCCCCCTGACTGATAAGTTTGCCTGCAACAGCTCGAAGCTACTACAAAATTTTTTATGTTGATAAAAGACGTTTCGTCGTGTTTTAAATGATGTTCTGTTAAACAAAGAATATCATATGTATGATTACTTACATTCAAAAAAGCTTCTAACTCTAGCATCTTGTTTCTAACGGATTGAATATTTATGTGGAATATCTTAAGCGAATTTTTACTTTGTACTAGATTTAGATTATTTTTATTTCGATGTTTGTGTTGTCCAAAAAAGAGGAGTTGTCGGTGTTGGAGTTTTCTTCTCCCTGTTCAATTTCTTTCATTTTCATAAGTTCATTATCACTTTGGGGTAACTTGGGGTACAGTTTTGAAGTATTAACTATTTGTTTGAATGGTTCTGGCAATATATTTCCACTTAAATTTACGTCAATTAAGTTGTTAAAATTGATAAAATTTATTTTTTGTGTATTTTCGTTGAACTGCCGCCTATTTATGATAATATCCGTTAATTTGCTGCATAGTTTGTATTTGCCTAACTTATTTAAATGCAGACCATGTTCACTAAAATCATTTTTCAGAACTACACTGTTAATGTCACACAAGATGGACGAGGAGTTTTTGATTTGATTAAATAGTTCACAATTTAATTGATAGATAAGATTGTTTAGAACAGCGCGAGGATACCAGTACGGCACTGATATGAAAATTGAGTTCGTATGTTTTACCAAGTTTGTTGTTTCCTTTGCAATGTTGTTTATTGGCAATCCTTTTATAGCATTGTTTGATCCTCCCATAATAATGACAAAATCAGTTTTTGTGAATCCACTTGTTAATGAACCAATGTTTGCTACTACAGATTGAAACGAGGCATTCGGTTTAAAGAAACACATGATTTCATATTTATCGCCTAGCAGATTTTGCAGAATGCTTGAGATATTTCTTCCATGGCTGTCAGCGACGATTAATATTTTTGCTTTTTCCTTAATATGTGAGGTGTGGCGATTAAGCTCTTTTTCGTTAGGGTTTTTTCCAGTTGTGGGAATTTCGCTTTTGCGATTTCGCGCTGGACTTTGCTCACCATTTGTTACAATGGTCGCATTATCAATTGGATCAATATGCTGAATAACATTATCAATTGGACCACTATTATTCTGTAGTTTAGGATTATGAATTACTGTTGACCGCTTTTCTTGCAATTGTCTTTTCATTCTACTGTTGCTTATTAACAGACGTCGTACTGCAGCTTCAACAACCTTCACTTTTTGTTCAAGATTTTTAATCTTTTTTTGATAAATCGTTTCCCATTTCCGTTTTCGAATGGTTTTTTTAGTATTTATCTCCTTTATGTTATCTGCGCGTAAATTTTCACTTGGTGATTTGTTTTTATCGCTGCTTTCACTATCTTCCTCGATAAAACTGCTGTTCAGCGCTTCTTTAAGTCTAAACATAAGTTCATTTTTATTACCGGTAGTACCGAGGTTAAGAGATGATAGTTGACGTTTTAATTCGATTACTTTTAACTCGCTTATTTTAGCCATGAGCACAAAAATACATAAATATAAGAAACACAAAATAAAATCTCTGGGCACAGAACAAGGCACGTCCGCACACTTCGCTTGTTCGGTTGCTTTAAATGTCATTCATTATAATTCCTCAACAAACCCTTAAAAATTACTCAATGTAGCAATTTGCAAAACACCACAGACCTTCCCATAGCATGTCTAAGAGACTCCAGGGAATTCCCCTGTTTTATAGGGTGTGTTCATGCGTTTCCTATAATTTATGTTATGGTACCAAACTCGATTTTTTCAATTTGTTTAAAACATCGTTTTTGTCAAACATAAAAAACACACTTGTCCCATTTTCGTTTTGAACGCTTGTTTTGCCATGTAATGCATTAGTCAACCCTTCAGTATTCCAACAAATAGCCCATTATTTGCGTGTTAACATACATGAGGAACGCTAACAAGCCGTGTGAAATATTACTGAGTCATATGTACAAATGACTGACTTGTGTTATTGATTTCGTTACCACAATTTTAAATCTATTAAAAGCATGCAACTGTTTGTATATTTAAAAGTTTTATCATCAATTTTACGTAGCCTAACGCAAGAAAAGTTTCAATCTATTAGAGTTTCCGTAATCTCCTTCTGGTTTTTCCCGTCAAAACGCTTTGTTTGGTGAAATTGATTGGTTTATTTGTCTTTTACAAAGCACGGTGATCGTTTAAAGACGGGATTACCTATACAGTCATAATAATGCTGGTATTGCTCATGGAGATTAGATATATGCATGATTTATTGAAACATTACTCATATAAAACGATAAAACGTTGATGACAAAACGGAATGGTCACAAATCACAGCGATGACTGTTTATTTCTGCATTTTTGGCAATTGCGATATGAAACCATTATATGACACGTTATAGTTTGAATGCTGATAAAGAGTAATTAAAGTAATAAATTAGATACCTATACTAAAATCAATTAATAAGAGAACTTGTAAATACCAGCAGAAGGCTTGGAGGTCAAAATGCGGTTTCTACAAAAACTAGTAGGGCTTTATTTCTCTCGTTCTCCCTGTCTTTACATCTCTTCCACTTTTTATCCGTTTTGCTTTCCATCTCCCAGTTGATTAAATTGATGGTACACAATGGTGACATCATACAAGCCAACAATCACGTTACCACTAAAGAGAGATGCTTTAGCGCGTGCACAGCTCGTCTATTAGCTGAGTGTCTCATACATTTCTTTTCTCTCTCTTTACGTCGTTTTCTTTGTCTCTCGCTTGTTTTCCCAATCTTCTCTCTTCCTCTGTTCCTCGTCTTTTCTTCTCCCGTTTCCTCTATTTTCATTGACTCTTTCCCTTTCCCTAAATCTCTCATTTCCACTCGCTCTTCCTCTTTCTCTCTCTAAGAATATGTGACTGATATAAAAAGCCCTCCGTTTATAAATTCGGGAAATGTAACGAATAATACTAATATTCCTTTTTTTTATAGGGGGTTGTAATGTGGAGTTGGCGAGAAAGGTTCGCGGGGGGCAGCTAGCGGCGCGAGAGCCCCCCGGCCTCAGCATGACGCGCGCTAGAGAATGAAGAAGCAAAACGTACGCACGCTATCACTTATTGTGTGCACCTTCACGTATTTGCTGATTGGCGCCGCGGTCTTTGACTCTCTTGAATCCAAAACTGAAGCAAAACGAAAAGAAGTACTTCAGGGTAAGTAGACTATCACCAGAGACATCTATGGTAATTTTCTAAGATCCAAAAGCAACTAACACAAAGACTTTGACAACAAAATTGGGCAGCAATTTTTTGCTAAAAGGGCACTGAAATTATTGATTTTCAAACTTCGTAAATTTATCTATCTTATTTTCTTCTTCTCTTTTTCATTTTTTTTCCATCATCTCGGGAACTATTTCTGTTTTGGCATCCTTAGTCATGGTACAGTAAAAGTAACTAAAAGTAATATTTTCTCTTATCTTTTTTCACTTTTCAAATATATGCATGTACTTGTGCTTATTTTATTCAGTTTCAAGGTTCCACTCCATTAGTACGTAAGTCCCACTCCTCGACCATTGAGAGCTAAGCGCGAGAGATTTGAATGTAGTTTGTTTTAGTCGGTTTTACTCGGTTTCGGTCGGTTTCTCTTTAACCGGTCAGCTGGGTATCTGTATCTGCTTACCTGTTATTTAGTCGGATTTAGTTCGTTTTACTCTGTTTATTTTTAACAGTTCACCGCGTTTTGCTCTAATTGGCCTCAGTTGTGCCACCATCTACCACTCCTCCTACCACCTGAGGTAATTATTACAAACGAACTTCGATTTCTCCAATGCTCAAGTTTGCAATAAGACCGGAACAATACAGCTAATGAGCTCTTTGCAGTTAAGGTGAAGAATTCTTTGCGTTTCGAATGCCAAGAGCGTTTTAAAGGTAGAATGATCTGAAGAGGGAACTCTTCCTACTTTTACTAAACCTCGGGGTGCACGCTCAAGCTCAGAATACTATGAAGGGAAAGGGGTTTAACAAACAAATTTTTAGTTAATTTGTGTTGTTGAACTGACCGAAATAATAATTGTAACAGCCTAAAATAAGTGCATTTCAACTGTTAAAGATAAACAGGGAACAACAGACTAAAACCTACTAATTTTTAGATAATTAAAAATATGCCGACTAAAATAGACTAAAATCTCCTCCGCGTCGCTCGCATTGGTTGAGAGTCGGGGCTTGCGTCACGTGTTAGGGAGGCACAACTAATGCCATACCCATTACCATTAAATTATTATTAAATCTTCCAAATGAAATAAGACACATTTATATTTTTGTTTTCCTATTCTTTATCAGTTTTTCTTAAAAAAAATTACCACCTCGTTCTTTTTCTTGAAGGCCCAATTAACGTTTTTCACTTTTTTCAATTTGTTTTTCCCAATGTATTTATGTTTGCTATCTTAAGATATAAAGCCGCATATACACTGATCAAATTATTATATAAGTCAGTTGTGCCACCGCTCCCTCTACCACGTGCTGTAAGGGGCGTCCTTTGACCAATGAGACCAAAGCGCGGGAAATTTGAACAAATCGGGTAAACTGTTAAAAACAGACTCTATTGTAATCGACCACGCTTTTATTTCATTGGTAGAGGAGCGGAGCGTAGGTTCCGTGTAAGATGAAGGAGCCCCGGTGGGAAGAGTGGCACAACTAACATTAAATTAATATTAAATCTTCCAGATGAAGTAAGACGCATGCCATATTTTTTAATTTTCAGGATATTTTAATTCTTTCCATTTTCTTTCAACTCCTCTTAAACTTTTTTTATCCTCTCGTTCTTTTTCTTACGCGCTAAATTTGTTTCCATCATTTTGTCTGTATCTACCGTCTTCCTCCTCAACTATCATGTTACGTCACCTCTTTGCCATCATCTGTTTCAGTTTGAAAAAAATTAAATTAAATTGTAAACTATTACACAAAATAATCTTTTTATTTTTTTCTACAGATATAGAAAACATAATTAAACTCAAGTACAATATAAGCCCTGACGATTTTCGAATTATGGAAACTGTAGTACTCAAATCGGAGCCTCACCGGGCAGGAAGACAATGGAAGTTTGCAGGAGCTTTTTACTACGCCACCACAGTATTGACTACCATAGGGTATGGCCATTCTACTCCCAGCACGGTGGGTGGTAAACTCTTCACCATGTGTTACGCTATGATAGGCATCCCCTTAGGATTAGTTATGTTTCAAAGCATAGGAGAACGTGTTAATAGGCTAAGTAGGTAAGTAAATAGATATCGAAGTTATTTTTGTTTAAAGAAATTATTCTAGAAGGTGCAGAGACAGCCCAAAATCGCATAGTAACCATCGAAAAAAGCATGTTAGTTAAAAGTACTTTTAAATATTCCCAGTTTTCTAGAAACCTCTTATCCATTGTAACTTTGTAATTGAATTTACTTTCCAGTGTAATAATACGATCTGTCAAGTCTTCCCTGCACTGCCGACAGAAAGAAGCCTCAGAATTAGATCTGATCTGTGTAGTAACGACGCTCAGTTCTTTAACGATAGCTGGTGGTGCTGCTGCCTTCTCGCGTTACGAAGGCTGGACCTACTTTGATTCTGTATACTACTGCTTTATTACACTAACAACTATAGGTTTTGGTGACATGGTACGTTACTCCAAAACTAATAATCAATGTTTTACATAAATTAACCACAATAACCTAAATCTAATTAATGAGTTGATCATGAATATTAAGTTTGGTTATCAAACTAACCCGTGTAATTTACTAATGCTACTTTGACGTTCCAGGTGGCTCTACAAAAGGACAGCGCTCTAAGTGATAAGCCAGAATACGTCATGTTTGCACTCATCTTTATCCTTTTTGGATTGGCCATTGTAGCTGCCTCATTGAATCTGCTGGTCCTGAGATTCGTTACCATGAATACTGAAGATGAGCGCAGGGATGAGGCGCAAGCAATGCAGGTACGAAGATACATCAATAACCTTTGCACTAAACTAGGTGTTATCAAAAATCAATTTTATAGGCACTAGCTGGAGCTGTTAGATTAGAAGGGGATGTGATAACAGCAAACGGATCAATTCTAAGTGGTCAGATAGGACATCATTGTACAGAAACAACGTCAATAGAGCCTGATGACCAGTCTGTGTGTTCGTGTTCTTGTGGCTGTTTTACTAGGCATAGGTAAGATGATTTTTTTAAGATAACGTTATCTAGTTCAATATTTATTGTCTGGCTGGCTCAAAACAGTGTGTCTAATGACGAAAAACGAAATGATTAACAGAGGAGGCGTAAGCCATCTGAGAATCAACAAAATCGTAGGTGACAGATTAATGAAGAAAACTAAACCACAACGAAGCCAATTTAAAAATTATCACCATAAAGCCTACTCGAAAGCTAGTGTAATGTCTTCTAAGTTACCTTTATGATGTGATATTTAAAAGCAACTAATGGTCCTCTCTTCTTTCGGGTGATTGCTAGGTTACTCTACCGAAGAGATTGGTTAACAAAACATTGGGCGTAAAAGGGTTCATCAAAAGGATGGAGGAGTGACCCAAGCAGGCCCAGGAGATAGAAGAAGTTGCGGAAAGTCGGAGAAACGGTGGTCGAAAGAATTTTGAATCTCCGAACAGATCTACAGAATTTAAACCTGAAACAGTTCTGAGGCTCATAATGATCCAAAGAGTCAAATTGATGAGAAAACCAAGTTTGTTAAAAACAAGAGCTGGAAGCTTACAGTGCAGATTAGTAACAGAAAATAAACTAACTGATAGAACCATATGGAAGAAAAAAAGTGCAAAGTAAGTTTCCTAAACTAAATCAGAATGCTTGCAGATACTAGAATAAAGAAATAAACTAAACAGACGACGATCTATTTTCATGCTATAACCATAACACTTTAATTCGCTTCGGTATTTATTTAATACTATACAATTAAACAATTAATACGGTCAGAAAATCAGATTGCTTTGCAAATATATGAACAAAAAAATGATGAGCTTGAACTGAAGCTTCTGAAGGTTGTGATCCTCATAGAATCCGGGCCTAAAGCGTCTGCTTGTCCTGCTGGTTATATCGTGCTGATGCAACTTACTTAAACGAGCTGTAGACTACAGAGCTTTAAAAAAAAGCTCGAGAGGATTTGCTTGGCCCTGTGGTAGTCACTGCTTTGCTGTTGAATAAGGAAGGAGTTTGCGTTGCTGGGCTGACTGTTGGAGGAGCTTGTGAAGATTATTTGCTTTGGATCGGAGCTATTGCTCTATCCAAACGTAAAATATTTTGAAAAGAAATCTTCCTTATAGTGGTTTTATGTGTGACCAATCTAAATTTTGGTGTATGACTGGAAGCATTTGCTAGATCTTGGAAAACCAACTACTCAAGCATTTTTTTTCTTACCGTTCTAATCGACCCTAAAGAGAATATTTTTTCGGACACTCAATGGAAATGGATTACATAAGGATTACATTTTATAAGAAATTATTTAAAAAATACAAATGACAAGCGCGAGAATCAAATTGCCGTTTCCATCACCGCAGCAACTAAACAATTCGATTCAGATTCGTAAAGAAAAACAATACTTTTCTTTACTTATAATACAAATAACTATTGTTTATTTTGTTGCTATAAAAAAATGGTTGCTATAAAGAAAAGAGATACTTTTCTTTACGATTTGTAATAAGGAAATGTAGTCAATTTCCATTGAGTGTCCGAAAAAGCTGATTTTTCTATGTAAATGCATTGTTTATATATGATTTCGTTGCCTAGCACTGCCAACAAATATCACAGCAATGTTTAAACAGAACAGTAGGTCGACTATTTAAAACTATTATAATTCCATTGATTTGCGGTCTCAGAGCATTGCGAGAGAGAGAGTGAAACGGACCGTAGTGTGCAACGATAGGGGCAGAGTGATAACTGACATGTCTGTCCACTGTTGTAAACGACCACGCCCTCCTCAACGCTGATTGGCTACGAGAATAAAGAGGTTCGTGTTTCTTATTACATTTTAGATTTCGTGGAGTAAAGATGTAAATACCGAATTGAGGATATTTAAATTCAATAAATCAATTCAACCAACAACAAAAAAAATGGAAAAATTTATTTAAAAAATTTGGCTATCAAACTCATCGGGAAACTACAAGAAACACGTAATTCATTTTAAATCCAACTGTTAGTAAGCAACCAACTATTGGAGACGCCGAAAGTTATGAGACAAAGTCAATAAAAACCAGATTAATCGAAGGAATACATTTAGAGAGCCAACACGCAACAGAAAATTAATGTGTTTGATAAATTGTTTGATTCCGAAAACCGTTTAAAGTAGTCATACCAGAACGGGACGAATGGAACGATGAGTAAGTAATCACCCACGCAAACGCGGATGTCTGGTTTACAGACGGATTGATATCAGAAAACGACACAGATCTAGGTAGTGCTGTCGCCATAAACCTGAGCCGCTTTGCTACAGTATGCCAGACTAAAACAACAGCAATTCTCACCTCTGTGCAGATCATGTTGCAGATGTCTTACCGAGAAACTACTTCATGTGCGACAGCCAGGCGGCGCCAAAGGCGCTGATGTCTTGCCATTTTAATTCTAAATTGGCTACAGGAAACTGGTGGAACGGGAAAACCACAATAAGCTATGCCTGATACCATGGAGCACATAGTAATGAAGAAGTAGATCGGCTAGCAAGAACCAGTGGAGCAGATAAGGCCAGAGCCAGAGCACTGCCAGAAAGCAGATCAGAAGCTGGTTACGAAACAATCACCGAAAGTACTGATGAGAACACCCGGGTATAAAGCAATCAAAATCTCTTACCGGGGGACCATCCAAGAAAACGGCAGAAAAACTCCTTGGCCTTGGAAGGGAGAAAATAAGGCACGCAACAAGAGTCCTTACAGAACATTGCTTAATGAACAAACACCTACGTATTATAGGGCTTGCAGAAATCCCGCTTTGTAGGTTCTGTGAAGAGGAAAATGAAACAACCTTTTGCTGTCTATTTACTGCGAAGGACTATCGGTCCGCAGACAGAAGCACTTTGGGAAACCAGCTGTGGATCCCGAAATGCTTATCAACAATACCTCAATTGAAGCCATCCTGGGCTTTTTAGAAGGAACAGGGCTGCCATTATGAGGCCAAAACTACACTGGGGGCACAGTAGGTCTTTAGCGGCGCGGTGCTTGGGACACAGTTCATTGACACCAACCCCGGAAGGGACAAAAATTATTTGATTGAGGTAACACCGATAGCAAATGGGCCAATCGGAAACCGCTAATAGTTGATTGAATAGTTAACATACTGATACATTTAAAAACTTTCTTTTGACATAGAGAGCTAAAATATACTTTATTTTTCAGATATAGTGGAAGAAGATCATCAACGGTTAGACATTTATTACCAATATTACCAATGCACGAACTTCATCCTCCACAAGGGCCAATAGTACCATCGCCTGCAATCTACACGAATCACCGAGCATCTATCTGATCATCCGAAACGTGGCTACAGATTCTTCTGTATAATGTGATAAACATAGCAAAAGTTTTATACTAAATTTAAAAACAAAACTTTGCCTAGTAAGACGTGCGTGCCAAGGGCGATACATCAAACTGAAAGTTGGCAATTAATTTTAGTGAAGAAACGTAAAGGCGCAATTCCCTGCCTGAAAAACGAAATCATTGTCCTGAAATTCATAGCACAACTCGAGATAATAATTAATTGGAAGTATGCTAATTTCTAGTTGACAAAAATCGAATTCTGATAATTTTTAAGAAAGCAAAGTGAGAAATGGGATCAATTATTGTTGCCAAATTTTTATAATAGGGATACTAAACTTCTTTAACTTGAATACTTACTTCTCGAATCACGCTTCCAAAAATTGGGTTTACAATAGCAAAACGTTTCGATTTGCTTTCATAGAAAGGAAATGCCAAAAATGATATTGCCAAATGAATTTAGGAAACAACAAGTGCTTCCACGGGAATATTACAGCTATGTCGACACAATTTTTACAGTTAGAGATGAAACCTCGTCTTCTTCAAACTTTGCTTCCCGTTACTCTAAGTGATTTGCTTCATAGTATATAGTATTATAGAGTCAACCGTGATTTTTATACAGGGTTGATCAAAATTCTAAAAGTAACTTGATTTTATTTGCACAATTTTAGAATCGAGTACAAGTTTTGAAATGTATTCGGTAAAATGGTAACAAATGGGAATACACACTTGCTAACGTTTTGTCCTCGGTTGCACGGGACATCTTCAGGGCTGTGGTCGCTTTGGGATCACAACTGATCACTGGAACACAACAGTTGTGTTCCAGATCCCAAAGCGACCACAGCCCTGAAGATGTCCCGTGCAACCGAGGACAAAACGTCGGCAGTTCAAGCACCGATGACGTGGCTCCAACCCGGAAGCCTAGATGAAAGAAGTTAATGTTGAAAAGTATAACACTGCACCTAAATTGGTTGAAGTATGCGTATGGCCTTTGTGATCTTTATTTTGTCTCCCTTTGAGAGTGCAGCGGTAGTCTTTCGTTAGTATTCTTTACTGCTCTAACTCGTGGAGGTGGTTGAGCTGGCAATAGGTTGTCCGAACCCGATTATGCTTTTTCGTTAAGATATGAAGACGAACACGGTATTGCGAAATCATTGAACCTACATTTCTCTGTTTATAGACCATAGTTTTGCCATAAATGATTAACATATCTCTTATGAATCCTGCCGTCCATAACTTTCGTTTCATAATATACTGTTTCAGCCTTCCATGACGGTCTAAGATTAAAATCCTAGACTCACACTTCATGATTCGGTTCAAAACTGCGGAACGTTGTCATTCAGGAGAGGTCTTCGTTTTCTGCTTCTTCCTTCTAACTCAACTTGTTCCTTAATTTCTTTAAGGTGTGGTGTGTTGCAATAGCAAAAATAAAGCCAAATTTACATGCCAAAACAATAATTATTTGTTTATTTATTTTTTGTTTTCTGTAACAATCATCCTTTCAGTCTGTCCATTGAAAGCTGGGCAATATGGAGCGATTATGTGTGCCGAATGTCATTTTTTTGCATAGACATGCAGAACTCTTTTAAAGTAAAAGCAGTCCTGTTGTAGTTATGAACCACCTGTTATTGTCATATACAAAAAAATTTGGAAATAACACTTAGCATCATAAATAAAATAATTGCATTTTTACTTATTTTTACTAGTGACTACTATATTATTTAAAAATCGAGCAGCACAAATGCCCTATCCCACGTGCGAGTTAGAGTTTTACAACTCAATTTCGCACTAAACCTCTATTATACCCAATGGGAAACCGTTTGTCTTCAAGTGTTTGTTTTGGCGAACATGTAGTGCGCCGTCTAGTGATTGTTTTAGATGTAAGAGGGGCTGGTGACGCAACTTTTTCGTCGGAAGGGGTAAATAGGAGTTGGTGGTCGAGACAGGGAGGTACAGGACTGCGTCGCTGGCTCCAAGAGTTAGCATACACTCCTGGCAATACACGCGTTTATTGGTGACGGAATGATCGTTCATTGTGTTGCTCTACATGTGCGATGTAAATTCGGTGAAGATCAAAGCCGATCCGAGCAAGTAAGGTCGAAACTTTGAAATACTAAAAATACTCCGACTCCCCGGTTTATTGAGAAAAATGCTGTCTAACGCTATGTAGATGAAGAATTCTTGGTCGAAACGAGGAGCCGAGCTTTGTTTTGTGTAAAAACAATGTTTAAAGTTGCAAAAAAAGCGATGGATTTTATAAAACTTCGTTTGTATAAAAAAATTTCCGGTACGGTCCTGGCATGAATTTCCGCCTCTATGTCGTAAAATCGTCCGTTTAAAATTTGAAATTGAAATTTTTTTAGTGCCGCATGGCAGTTAAATTTGAGTTTACCCATTTTTTGCAATTGAAATTTCGATGTTTAAGTTTGCACCAGTGGCGTTCGTCTTCTGGTGCCAGAATCCAATGTATTATAGGCTATAGCCTGGCGTATCCCTAAGCTGTGTGCAAAAACGGAAGGGCACTATTTCCATAGGGACGAAGCTCACGATTTTTTATTCCGACCCTACACCAATATTGTTTTTGTTTAAGTTCAACTTTAAAAATTTACCAAAAATTCCCTAATTGAGATATCGATTTGGGGTTTGTTTTTTTTTTTAACTGAATGAATGGCACTTTAAAACTGCTTAGGAAACTTTTCGAAAGCCTTTTTAGTGCCGTCTCAAAAATTCAAAATTAACCCACCTTTTGCACTTTTGCCAGTGGCGTTCGTGCCTTGGTGCCTGAATCGAATCTCGCACCCAATATGTATAGCCTGACGTATCCCTAAGCTGTGTGCAAAAGCGGAACGACACCATTTCCATAAGACTGAAACGGACGATTTTTTAGTCCGATCCTGCAAACAATCCTTTTTTTTGTTCAAGTTCAACTTTAAAAAAGAGACTTTAAGACTTTAAGAAATTTTTTTAGTGCCCCCTAGAACCTAATTCAAAATTTACTCGCGTTTTGCATTTTACCAGTGGCGTTCGTATCCTGGTACCAGGCACCCAATATGTTATACACATACGTATCCCTAAGCTGTGTGCAAAATCCGAACGACACCATTTCCATAGAGTGAAAACGTACGATTTTTAAGTCCAACCCTGCAAACAATTTTTCTTTTTGTTCAAGTTCAAGTTTAAAAATTCACCAAAAATTCCCTAATCGAGACATCGATTTGGGGCTTATTTTCTATAAAAAGGCATGAATGGGACACTAAAACTGTTTAAGCAACTTTTTGAAAATTTTTTAGTGCCGTTAAGGATCTTAATTCAAAGTCTGCCCTTTTTTGTGGCTTAAGTACAATTTTAAAAATTACCAAAAATTTACCAATTGAGATATTGGTTTGGGGGTTAGTTTGTTTAAAAAGGCACAAATCGCACTTTAAAACTGTTTAGGTAATTTTTCGAAAGTTATTTATTAGCGCCGTCTAGAACCTAATTCAAAGTCTATCCACATTTTGCACTTTTAGCAGCGGCATTCGTACCCTAGTGCCAGGATCAAAGCGGGCATATTAAAGCGGAACGACACCATTTTCATAGGGCCGAAACGTACGATTTTTAAATCCGACCTCTCGACAAGATCTGTCCGTTTGCGTAAACTCCATCTCACTGACCCACCTGGTTTCGGAGTTACAGCGTGTCAAACAAACTAGTTTGGCTCCACCTGGCGCAGAAATTCCGAATAGTTTACTAAATCTGGACATATTTCGACGAGCTCTTTCGATTGCAGAAAACCGCATAAGCTTTCGAAAATCGGAAATTTTCAAAAATCGGTATTTCCCATTTGTAACCATTTTTTAGAAATATTTAATTACAAGGGACGTTCAAAAACTTGAGTGCCAACTTCTTGCTTTATATTTACAACCTTATTTTGTATGTAGTATAACTTAAACAAACAACTTATTTGTTTATTTTTAATAACTTGTGTTCTTTGGTACGTTTTTACTTTAAGAAAGAAATAATTTTAAGTTCTATGAGATGAATCAGTTGAAGTGACGTTTTTTGATGCACATTTGTCAGAGGTGCATTGTATATAATCAGATTGTAAGATAATTGCAATTTGCAAGAAAATCTGTTGTTAGTCATTCCAATTCAAGATTTGACTGTGTTTTTCGATTTTGTGTAAAAAGAAAATGCATTTGACGAATATTGCAATGTTCGTTAAATGCTCTGAATATTAAAAACCTTTAAAATCTCGACGTCATTACACATAATGACTTTAATGTAAAGAAATGTGTGAACCTTGAGATGTTAAGCTAACTTACTTAAGCTTGTTTTTATTGAAACAAATTTAATGATTAATAATTAATAATCGCCAAGCGATTGTATTATAAGAATTAATGCTTGAAAAATTATATTTGTATACTTGTAAATTTAAAATTCGTAATCAAAAAAAATAATATTGTATACAAGTACAATTTTAGGTGTTTAATTAAAATTTTTGTATTTTATCAAAATATGATAGGTTTTTCCGATTTTTCGAAAGTTCACGCATTATTCTTCAATAGTGTTTAATAAAAATAGCATACTTTGTAAAATGCACACGTTAATGTTCAGCTACTCGATTATTTGTCAAATAAGGCTGTCTATTAGTTGCTAAAATTTAAATCTGTGTGAATAAAATAGCTATTAGTTTGTGCTTTTTAAATCCAGTCTATAAATTAATAGTTTAACAAATTGTTGGGTTTATTTAGCAATTTTTTCAACCAAACAAAAATCTCAAATCTAACACAATAATGTCGTGAGCTTGAAAAATTGTACTAGCAAATAAGTGCCTGTGTCCCTTCATCTTTCTGTTCATCGTTATTTTAGTCACTTACTTGAAATTTAGGCTTTATCACACGATAATTTTCACTCATGGAAAAATTTGTTAAATAAACCCGTGTATATATAAAAGAGGACCATATGCATATTAACATTTTTAAAAATTTTTACCTTATCTAGGTATGTAAAAGTGATACGTAAAATAAAATGTGAGCGATTAAAAAATGGTACCACGGTTGAAGTTGATTAATGGAGCATATTATTGGCGCCCATAGTTATTAAAAGAATTTGTTTTAATATTCAAAAATTATTTACACCCTCCTCGCACTCAGTTAACCGACCAAAGTACAGGAACAAAATAAATGTACATATTTACAACCGACATAAAACAATTTCGTCAACAATATGTTTCAAAAAAACTAAATACACCGAATTAAAAATACGAAATGAGCTTGAAATGAAAAATAAAACTACATTATTGAAAGTGTATCGAAACATTGTAAATAATTGATTTTTAATATATTGTAAATAGATTTTAATGCAGGCTACGCATGATTGTAAAGTGACAAAATTACTACAACACCTGCTAGAAGTGCACGTTTATGAAAAAAAATTTGGTTAATGTAAAACGTGTTGTAAAAGGGAAATGCACAAATTGTAATAATTTGTCACACGATTGGTATGCATTTGTAATAAGTGTGTACCGGCTATTATTAACAATTCAGCGGTACTGCCAAAACAATTCCTTTGTAATAAAAACATAAAACTTTATTTCGTGTATTTTCTTTATCGAAGTAAGAGAAACCAAATGGATAGATATATTTTTACTTTTCCCATAAAATTTTCATTAAATTTTCCACGAATCCAACAAGTGTATGCGTATGTCTGCGTGCGTGCGTTAGTATCTGTGTGTATGTAACTCGAAATTTCAGGTACTGCTGGACCAGTGGGGGGTATTCATGGTGCTGCAGAAACGCCATTTTTTTTAGTAATTGTAATAAAACACATTATGCTCTTTATTAATGTAAAAACAAACCTCGAATTTTGATAAAGTGCCAGGCAAAATTTAAAGTTACAAAGCAATAAAGCGAAAGTCATCAACGGTGAGCCAAGATAGCTACGCGTGAGATTCCTTCGTCTAGAAGGTCTGGGTAACTGCAGTAAAGGTTTTACTTAGCACTAAGCCATATATATCAAATAAAGCAAAAGGTTAATTATACAGGCTATTTACAGAACAATAATTACACTATGGCGCTATGCAAAGCAAAATAAGACAGGTACAGCTGACAAACGAGATTATGAAAAATATAAGCCAGCAGAAGTAAGACAAAAAAAGAAAGACTTCAGAAAAACGGATAAAGAGAAAAAGAAAGAAGCACTGCTTTTCATATCGGTCACCGTAACAGACTTCAGAAATAAAAAGCGAGAGCGAGGAAGGTAGGGAAAGGGAGAAAGAGAAGCAGAGTGGAAAGGAACAGGTAGGAAGGAAGGGGAAAAAAGCGGGGGAAAGAGGAAATAGGAAAAGAGGTAAGGAAGAGAGAAGAAAATGAAAAGGAGGAGAGAGGGAGGAAAGGAAAGAAAGCGGTAGAGAGGGAGAGAACATTTCTAGAAACTGCTTCTACAACATGGAGGGGGAATTATCATGTCTCATAAGGTAACCTTTCCCATTCAACCCTTTAGGCTCTAGCTACCCCAACAAAAATATTTCAAATGGTAACACTCACCTTGTGATACCTCATTAAAAAGCTCTTAGAAAATGATATTTACTAGTAGCAAAATTTTTTTTACCTGATTTGTTTCTGAAAAATTAAGAAATAAAATGGCCCCAAGATCTCCAGATTTAACCCTATTAGATTTCTTTTTACGGGCTCACTTAAAATCTGTTGTCTACAAAACTCGGCTTGTCCGTTGCGCACAACTGCGACAACGAATAGTTCAGGCGAGCCGAACTATTCCGCGTCAAACCTTCCAAAATGTTCGAAGAGAATTTGAGATTAGACTTTAATGGAATTCATTTTAAACATTTAATCCAATATTTTTAAATTTCAATTAAAATAATTGATTCTAAACCTTTTGAGTTTTATTTCTTAATTTTCCCAAAACAAATCAGGTAAAAACAAATGTTTGCTACTATTGACTAGCATTTTTAAAAGCTTTTCAATGAGGTATCACAAAGTGGGTGTTATTACTATTTAATTTTTTTGTTGGCATAGCTAGAGTCTAAAGGGTTGAATGAGAAAGGTTACCTAATGAGTCATGATAATTCCCTCTCCATGTTGTAGGAGCAGTTTCTAGAAAGTTTCAATACCTCTTTTACTTCCAGAGATATAACACATTGTACGTTTTCAAATTGACACCCTGTATGTAGAAAACTTATAATACACCATTTGCAATAACCTGGAAAAATGTAACATCAACACTGCATTCATTTCAAAAAAGAATTTGAGTAAATATTCATTTAATGCAAAACAGCCTACAGATATAATGTAAAAATGTAGGGTATATGCTCTAAAATGTCCATAATGCAAGTCCACATATGTAGGCCAAACGAGTAGGACCTTTGATACTAGAATTAAAAATTGTATTAAAGACTGAAAAAACCTATTCAGAATAATTCCTCCCTCCAAATTTGCAAAACACTTAATTGAGTCAAACCACAACGTTTTAAATAGTACTAAAATTTTTACACGTGTATTAAAAATAAAAAACTTTATTGCCTTAAATCTAGGGAAATTAACAAATTAAACAAAAACTTGACCATCTTTAATTATATAATAATATTTAAAAAGATTAAAGTAAACAACCGGCCATTATTCAATTTAAAATTCCTGAGTCCTACCATGCAGCCTTATTTGTGATATTTTGATATTGAGACTTCGCTTTTTTTTAAAAGCTTATTTATTATACTGTATTGTATTTTATTATATGTATTGTAATTTGCGTCGAATGTATAATTGGTTACCTAACTATTTTAATTTACCTGGGTTTGTTCCTCACCGCCAGAAAATTTATCGTTAAATATGTTTCATCTATCGAAGAGTACACTTGATAATGTCCTAGCAGATGAAACATGTCGTCTAGAATTTATTTAATAAAGTGGAGTAGTGGCAAGTAAATCTTTACTTTTAATGTTTATTTTAATATGATCTTCCACAAAATAACCACGGCATCTGTTAAAGCGGCCGTAACTCAGTGGTAAGCGCGCGGGCTACCAATGCAGCGGATCCGGGTTCGATTCCCGGCCCGGTCGGTCTCCCTCGTAAGGCAACGGGAAACCAGCGAGGTGGATTTTCCCCAGGAAAACCTCTCTGGAGAAAAAGTGCATGCACTTCCTGTGGTTCGGAGCCCACGTTAAACTGTAGGTCCCCTATGTCTGTCTGTGCAAATTATCTATCGCCACGCACCAAACAGACATAGGAGAGAGGTAGCCAACGCCTTGAATAGGGTATAATGGCACTATAAGAAGAAGATCTGTTAAATATTTTAATCTGAGAAAGTTATATTTTGGTTTTGCTCTGTTGATGACAGTTTAGCATGTTTTGATAGTTTATTTCAATTAATTAATGAACTTTTAATTTTTGTTAACAGCTTGCATCCAAACAGAAAATTTACGCTAGAAACTGAACAAACCAAGTATTACACTACAAAATAAAAGCTCTTGTGTAATTACTACAGAAAAGACACCACCATGATGCCTTTTTTTGAGTGCAATAAACTTTTCATTGGTGCAAAATAAAATTAAATAGACATTTTATTGGTTGTCATTTAATTGTCAAACATAAAAATGAAAAATAATACAACATTTAATTATTTTAAGATTTATTTATACATATATTAAAAACAACCATATTTACTTATTAAAATCATTTTATAAAATATACATTACACTTTTCCAGTAAACTTATAATACTTCGTATAATTAGCATAAGTAACTTTGAACATTTCTGTTGAAGCTGTACTTAAAATTCGTTTCAAATGCGATATTGCATGTTCATCGCATAGTGATATCAAACTGTAAAGGCAATTGTTTAGATGAATCTGGAATTTAAAAACAATAAATAACAACACACTTTTTATCATTAGACCTTAATTTACCTTAACATTCGGAAACAAAGTTATTTTTTCGTAGTGCTTCAAAATATCAGCAATCAAATATGGAGAAATTCGCATTAAATCCCTGCTGCAATTATTAACTAAAGTTTTTGTCAGTTTTTCTAACTTGTGTGCGCAATCGGAAACTTGCTGAATTTGCAGTGCTTCTAATTTTAGGTCTGAATTGCTTTTTAGACATAGTCGGTTCAGTAAAGCTCGATACCGCTGCAAATACGATGGAAGGCAATCCATCAGAAGCGGTTTTCTAAATTTTAGTAATGTTTCCATTAATGAGACGCATAAGATGAAGTTATTTGAAAAATTTTCAGATGAATTCGAGGTTATGACGGAAACTGTTACTAAGATCGACTCGATCAGTGGAGCCGTTAGTAGAAGCTGCAACAAAGTTTTATATATAAACAAAAAAAAAGATGTGGTAGGCTGAAATTGAAAAAGGTAAAAACATAAAAGTGGAACGAATAATATAATTTCATAGTCCATTGCATTATCATCTGTGTTGTCAAAAAAGACTTTGTTAGCAGTATTAAAAAACCCCAACAGTCTTTTGTTTTAGTTTACTATGGAACGCCGCCGATTTACTTTTTACAAGCGAAGCGAGATTCTCCTCACACAGTTCATCTTCTCCACTTCAAGTCTCAACTCCAGGTGTACAGTCGAACACCAGGACAACCAGCGCTACACGATTCTGGGAGATATACTGAGCGAGTAATATTTGAGCCATCCTGGTCTCCCCCCCCCAAAGTGCTACTTACATGTAAATTCAAAATCATGTTTGTTTCAAATTTAACCACATCTTCATAAATACTTTCACGTCCTATTTGCTTATCGTCTTTTAAATGTACCACGATTGTCTCCAATAATAATGATTTCAATATTTCTTGCAACGTTTTCAACTTCTTAGGATTGAGACTGCGTGACACAATTGTATTCCATATTTTTAACTGTTCAGTAAATTTACTAATATTATTATCATTTAGAGCTTGCGTCTATAATTAATAACAATCAATTAGTAATAAAAACTAAAACTAAAATTACAAATACAAACCGAAGATTTAAGCAAATCGTTTGAAATTTTAGCAAACTGTTCGGTTGGAATCTGTTCAAAGATTAGTACTACTAGTTGTGAATATTGCTCTTGTTCTTTATCATCGACATTGAGATTCTGACAATATTCCCATGTCTTCATTACGATATCTTCTTGCAGGATTTTCAGGTTCGATTTATTTCGTAGAATCGTAGTGAAAAATAATGTAGCACCTTTTATGTGACGATTCGCTTGTGTAGGTTCATCTATCTACAAATTTCAATCATAAAGAACAAAATAATAAGCAAATTACAAATTGACTTACAATCTCTTCAATCCATTTATTTAAAAACGGCAATAATTCCTCGATTTCCTTTTCTGAATTTTTCGACAAATAATAATTTAGATTTAATGTTAATGCTTCAGTTAAATTTATATCCGGCATATTTTGCTTTTTTATTAATTCGGTAATGCTTTCGCAAATTTCCTCTTCGTATTGCACAAGCAAGTTTTTGTACTGTGCGGAGATTGTGTATTTTTTGTGCTGAAAATATAAATTTAAATATTGAAAATTAATAA
The DNA here is from genome assembly GCA_958336395.1 of Ctenicera cuprea. Classification (NCBI taxonomy): domain Eukaryota; kingdom Metazoa; phylum Arthropoda; class Insecta; order Coleoptera; family Elateridae; genus Ctenicera; species Ctenicera cuprea. Next base: position 39,703,431 of record OY284495.1, on the reverse strand, counting down.
AACTATGGAACACTGTTTAACTTTCTGTTAAATATTTATTAACATCAAAAAATATTTTTTTAATGCAAGGAAATAAATTGGCGTCAAAAAATTAAATGTTTTTTTCACGCCAAAAAAATATTTGATGTAAACAAATATTTTATCACGTCAAAAAACACTTTTTGTGGTCAATAAATAATATTTAACGCCTATAATTGAGTTCTTGGCGTCAAACAATACTTTTTGAGACTTTTAAAATTTATTTTTTAACGTCAAGTTTTTAATGTGGCATCAAAAATTGATTTTTTGACGTTCTCAAATAATTTTTTGACGTCAAGAAATTCATTTTTGGCGTCAACATATAAAATGTTTTTGACGCTAAAAATATTCGACGGTAAAAGATTTTTTCACCTCAAAAACTTTTTTCTAGGCGTCAATAAATAATATTTCACGTCCAAAATTTGTTTTTTGACATCAAACAATACTTTTTGAGACGTGTAAAAATTGTGATATTATTGCGTCAAAATTTGTGCTATTGTGGCGTTAAAGTTTTTGATATTGTGACATCAAAAATTGATTTTTGATGTCTGATCATGAGTTTCTTACCGTCATAATAAAAAAAACTTAATTATTAATAGATAGAACGTATTCTTTGACGTTAATAAAAAATTTTTGGCCGTCAAAAAATAAAATGATTGTGACGCCAAAAAAATATTTGACGATAAAAAATATTTGTTCGCCTCGAATGATTTTATTAGGCGTCAATAAATAATATTTCACGTCCATAATTGATTTTTTTGACGTCAAGCAATACTTTTTAAGGCTTGTAAAAGTTTTGATATTGTAACGTCAAGAAATACATTTTTAGCGTCAATAAACAATATTTAAATTGAGTTTTTGACGTCAAACAGTATTTTTTGATTCAAAATTTTTGATATTGTGGCGTCAAAACTTGATTTTTCAAGTTTGAACTTTATTTTCTTACTGGCAGAATTTAAAAAACCTTTATTATTAATTTAAAAAATGGAGTTTTTGACGTTAATAAATTATTTTTTGAGGCCAAGAATTAAATTTATGGCGTCAAAAAATAAAATGTTTTATTGACGCCATTTCGTGTCCATAACTGATTTATTGGAGTCAAAATTTCTGTCACCAAAAACTGATTTTCGAAGTCTGAACATTGTTATGTTAGAACAAAAAAAACTTAATGATTAACAAATAAAACGGATGTTTTGACATTAATAAATAAATTTTTGACGTTAAGAAATGAATTTTAGGCGTCAGAAAATAAAATGTTTTTTACGTCAAATTGAAGTTAAAAATATTTTTTTCGCCAAGAAAAATTTTTTGGCGCCAATAAATAATATATAACGTTCATTATTGGTTTTTAACGTTAAATAATAATTTTTAAGACCTGTAAAATTTATTTTTTGGCGTCATAATTTGATGTAGTGGCATCTAAAATTTATTTTTAAAGTCTGAACAATGTTTTCTTACTGTCAGAATAAAAAAACTTAATTATTAATAAATAAAACAGATTTTTGACATTAATAACTAATTTTTTGACGCCAAGAAATGAATTTATAGCGTCGAAAAACAAAATGTTTTCGAGGCCAAAAAACATTTAACATTACAAAATATTTGTTCTGGCCAAAAACGATTTTTGACGTCAATAATTAATATTTAACGTTCAAATTGTTTCTTTTTGTCGTCAAACATTACTTCCAAAATTTATTCTTTGACGTCAAAATAAAACTTAATTTTAATGTTTAAATATACCTTCTGACCAATGCTATTTACAACAATCACAGCACACTGTAAATATTTTTCTTGGGCAGTATTTTTAGTTAAAAACTTGATTCCATCTTTGAAGTCTTCCAAGTTATTTTCTTCTTTGAAAAAATTTTCTCTTTTAAAAATGTTTCTGACGATGAAAGTAAACATTTCTGTATATCTTGAAAACGTATCAATAATGATTTGTGTTGTGAGGAATGGTTTGATTAAAAATTTAAAGGAACCATTGTAGTTTTGGGCTAAACCTAAGAAAAAAAAGAATACTTATTAGAAATACCTTACAACATTAATTTTGCTTATCAATGGCATCTCAGAAACTATAAAAGGTACAATTACAAAAACGTTTTGTATTTACGTTAATTTTCAAATATTTATAAATTTCGAAAATATTCAAAACATATTACTGAAAAACTGGTCGTACTATTTTCTTTAAATTTTGTAGGCTCACATAGCTAAGGATAAGCCTATTTATTCAAAAACGAGTTGTCAGATCAGGATGAAATTTGATATTGGAAATGCCCTAGAACTTACACAGTGTTACAAGCTACTAGAACTTTTAGAAATACTAAAACTGTGAAATGGAAAAAATATCAAAATTTTTACTTTTTCAACCGCATACTCCTCAAAAAGTGGCCATATATTTTCTAAATTCTATAAGCTAATAAAACTAGAAATGAGCTATAATTTAGTTCTGATTCCAGTCGTTCAGTTTTGAAAATCGGAAATTAGTGCAACTTTGTTTAATAAACGGAGGAATGATAAAAACTTCTGTTTAAGCTAAATTGCTCACGAGTGATAGAATAAGAGTCACAATTTAATTGTTAGGTGCAGCAATAATTAGGGGGGTAAGTTTTCCCTGCCACCAAATTTTTGGTGAGCGAATCTGTCCCTCGGGTTTAGGTTTCTCAGCAAGGTTTAAACTCATAACCTCTCGCTTACAAAGCAGAATCTCTACCTGTGCGCCACCAAGGCAACCGAGGATTTATTTCGCAACCGATTATATCAATGCACTACGAGCATGATTACTATTATTAAATAATTTACTTACAGCATTATTTGCATTAAATTTTAACTACATTTCCATCAGGTTATTTAAAAAATTTTTCCATTTAGGATGACTGCTAGCATCAAAATTCCTCTAGGGACATAATATACAACTAATTCAGTTTTTACATGTTAAACTGCCATGTTTCACTGCAATTGGAAGCGTAATGGCGGGAATTTTAAATTTAGTTGAAACAATCCATTTTTGATATAGTTATAATTTTGTATACAATAAAATACATTTTTTTTTTAAATTGAAATTTAATATCAATATTGTGATACAAAATTTTTTCGGATGTAACAAAAAACAAATTTCTAAACGTCGACAAAAAAAATATTCCCAAAAATACAAAAAAAGATTTGTGCGTCAGTAAAAAAATTGTTTTTAATAATTTTCGGTATTGCCCTAGAAATTAAAAACAATTCTTTTAACAAATAAAAAAATTATTTAAAACAAATATTATTTATCCTGAAATGAAAAAAATTTGCGCTTTAACAGAAAATTGTTTTTAAAAATTTTCGTTATTTCCCTGAAAAATTAAAAAATATGTTTAACAAATAAAAAAATTATTAAAAAATACTTATCTAGACAAAAATAAAATATTTTTAAAAGTTTTAGGTGTTTAGAAAATAAAATATTTTTTATTTTCCTGACCCAAACGGCGCTTCATACAAAATAGCAAACTTACCACTAATAATCCCTTCACATTTGCTTATTAGTCCAACATTTTTCAAATTGCTACATCGAAGATCCAAGAAAATACAAATTAAATGCATAATCAAAATCTGTTGAACATTTGATGCATCAAACTGTACAACAGGTAGAGCTTTAATAACATCCAAATAATTGGATAAATCCTTTTCATCAACAACTGAAATAACTTCCGTATTCGAATTGTTAACTTCCAACTTAAGTTCTTTAACAAAAACTTTAGTAAGTTGTTGCAAACTTTCCTTCGGATTTAAAAACATATTTTCTGTGATGTACGGAAAAATCTTCGAAGAAAGAGATATTCTAAGAGGAGGCTGCTCTTTTTTCTGTTTCCTTTTGAAAACCTTATTGAGTTTATATAAACACGTATAAAGCATCGCACCAATTAATTCCTTGCAGTCAAAAAATAAACTTAACTGTTGTAAATTATTTGTTTCGATCAATTCTTGTAAAATAATTTTTGCAATGTGTTCAAGACTGTTTGCTTTCGAAACAATTTGATCGAGTACGAGCTGATCGAAAATTACGTCTTTCCAGTAATCATCCACTGAAGACAACACGCAAGTTCTTACTGCCGATGCAATATCTTCGTTAACGGTTTCTTCAAAAAGCATCATAGATCGTAATTTTTGAATGTATAATTTATGCTGAAATACATTTGTTTTATCATAAAATGTAACAATAATGTCGTATTAATTACGTTACCATAATTTGTTTGCACGGTTTTTCTCCAAAATTGGCAATCCTTTGCGAAATAAGGCACCATTGGTCTCTGGTCAGATACGGATGCAAATAGGTGATATTACAAGCTGACGAATCATTATCCAGATTTTTTTGTAGTACCACCTCATCATTAATAGAATAATAAGCTAATGTTATGTACAGCTCACCCCATGTGTAGCATATGTTTAGATATGCTCTCATTAATGTAAGATTCTGAAATAATAATGTTGGAATAACAATAAAGAAAACTAGCAAATACAAACTTGGTTAAAATAAGCTTCTTAAGCTGAATTTTTTAAAAGAAAGCACAAAAATGGGGAAAGCACTTTCCTACGTTTTAACAACACCAATTACAATAAGATCAGAATTAATACTCCTAACATCAAGTGGTTAAAAAATGTATGATAAGCGGTGGGTCATCACTCGTACACCATTTAAAATTCAGGTTATGAAAATACAAGCGAAGGTGGAGGGCGAATCAGGGTTGCGCATGTAGAATATTAAATGTAAAATATAATTATTCTACATGGTTATTCTGCAAGTAAAATAATAAGCCCCTTTTCTACATATTGTGCATGTAGAATAATACCGATGCAAAATCAGACAGTTTAAACGTAAAAAAAAGAAATTTCAATGTCGGTACAGTTTTCGAGAAGGGGCAGGCCGCTATAGGGGTCTTTCGGACTCCGCATCAGAGTCCTAAGCCCCTCTTCAGCCGAGAAAGAATGGGTTAAAGAAAGGAATTTAGATAAGGGATCATTTCTGTGGATAGTACTGTCCCAGTATTTACTTTGTGGGTCAGGAAAACCACGGAAAAACCTGAGCCAGGAGAGCCGACCGAGCCAGGGAATGGAACCCTGGTCTCCTAAACGAAAGGTGGACGCACCTACCGCAAAGCCACCTTTCTTGGTGTTAAACGTAAATGAACACTACAACTAAACAAGTGCCTCCCCCTACACCAACCAATACACCAAAGTAAAATATCTCAAAATACTAAAAACTAAAAAAGTAAAATAATTGCGACCAGTACCGGAACATTTCGCAGTACGGTAAGCTTGAATAAAGAAAAAAGTATGGGAATGTATTGTGATGGCGCAAATTGACGATTTTGACGGAAATACGTTTTGGACCTGCAAAAACCCAAAAAGGTGTCTGTCTCAGTATGTGTGTGTGTGTGTGTGTGTGTGTGTGACGCGAAATCTCATGAACAACTGGACCGATTTTAATGAAATTTCGTATACCTGGGTATAACTAAAATTTGTCGAGCCAAACAGTTTTCTTTTTAGTGCCTTATTAACTACTCAAAAAGAGGTTGACGGATCGAGAACAAAAATTTTATCGTAATATCCGTGTAAACGCACAATGCAAGCAAATATTCGAAAAGTTAAAAGGTATGAAAAAATTTCGGAAATATTCAAAAACAATATTGCTAAAAAACACAATTTGGTTCGTATCTCAGCTCGTTAATTTCAGTGTGATGGCTTCTACAAGTTTTTGAATTTAGCGCTTTAGCGCCTATTTACTCAAAAACGAGGTATCACATCAGGACGATATTTGATATTGGAAATACCTTAACGGTACACAATGTTGCTAGCTACGAGAATTGTTTAAACTACAAAAACTCAACAGTAAAAATTTTTCAAAACTTTGACATTTTTAAAAAAGTATTGCTCAAAAACTAGTAGCCCACTAGCCAGGTCAAAAAAAGGTGTCTTACTCAAAAAAAAGTCAGGAAGTTTTGAAGAGTTTTGGAGATTTTGATGTCCGTACAAACATACTGAATTTGCATACCCTGTAGCTTTGACGCTCGCGCCGCCATATTGGCAAGATGGCACCCAAAAACAGTTTTTTTGGAATATTTTGTTAGTGGTATATCCTACGACAAAAATAGCTATTATAAAAAAGAAAGGATTATATTTCCAACAAATTATGCCCTATAATTTTTTTACTGTAGAACTTATAATTTCTGAGTAGCATCCGAGTCAAGTTAGGTGTCATACCATCATTTTGACTGATTTAAATCATTTATAACTTAAATATGATACAAAATGCGGTCTTTGCAGAAAATTTTTATTATATTATAAAAGCTATGCAACATAACTTCCGGTCTGGTGCGACTGAAAATAAGATGTATAACATTTAAGAAACTAGGGAAAGCAAAAATAGAACAAAAAGAGAAAAGAGGGAAACTATAAAAGCCCAAGCACAGCAGAAAAAAGAATAAAGATAGAAGGGCATATGTGAACTAAGCTCTCAACACTAAAATGGTAGAAGACGTTTGACTAAGAAGTAGAAAGGGGAAGGAACAAAATAATACTCCATCGCTACAGCTATTAGCTTACAAAATTCAACTTAATTTTTAAGAACATCAAAATTAAATTTTTCATTATATCGTAGCGGTAGTGATGTTAAAGGTAGGAAAGCGTTTTCGTCAAAATCTCGAAACCAACATTTTCATGAATTCGATACTTCCCTATACTACTACTATATTATACCATGGGGAGAAAGCAAAAGTACCTACATGTTCCATTTTAACCAATGCGGTACCAAATTTTCCCAAAACTTCTTTAAGTTCATTCATAGTGTTGACAAATTTTTCAACAACTGTACTTGAGACGGTGTGCTCAGCTATTCGAACGCTGGACATAAATTGGCACATCAATGTACTAATGACTTCAATATATGCAATTTTGGCTTCAACTGAAATCAAAAATTACCTTAGTGGCGACAAAAAAATTATGTTATACTAGAAACATACAGCTTTTATACACGGTGAGTCAGTGTCGCCCCACTTATATTTCCTAAACTATTGGAAATATCAAATTCTTTTCTTAATAGAAGTTGTTGATTTTTAACTGCTGCATAACTTAAAATAATCACTAAATATACTGGGTGTTTAATTAGGCCAGTACAGCATAATACTTTGCTATTTAAAAAAAAACACCCTGTATATTATTGCATTTTTAGGTTGTACGTTGAATTCTAAATAAAAAAATATTAAGGTACTATAATCTTAAAATTTGTGGTTTTCGAGTTATTAGGCTTTTTAAAAAAATATGACATTTTTGGAGTAATATTACAAAATTAATATTTTAGATACCTACCACAAACGTTCAGCCATCGCTATTTTATACAGAATTATCACATTATACAGTTTCCAGCAGTATGTTTAAAATAACACAAAAAATGTCAATTTTTTTTAAAAGTCATATAACTCAAAAACCACTAATTTTAAGATCATAGTACCTTAACACTTTTATACATACAATTAAATGCAGAATTTAACATGCAATAACATACAGAGTGTTCTATTTAAAATAAAAATGTTATGCACTGTATAGGCACAACCAAACACGCAGTATAAATGATAATTTAAGGTTATGCAGCAGTTAACTACCAACAACTTCTATTACGAAAAAAAATTTGATATTTCCAATAGTTTAGGCAATAATAATAGGGCGACACTTACATGACTCACCCTGTACTAAACAAATTGAAAACATTTCCGATAATGACAAATCACCAATGTTATTAATACAAAACCAATAATATAATAACAAAAGCAATGAATTCGTTAATAAACCACAATAATCAAATTTTACCATACCTGCAGTTGATAAATCCACGTTAACTGCTTCCTCCAGATGAAACAAAAGAGTCTTAAATAAATTTATAACCTGCCAGCTAACAAGCGTCGTAATACAATGCGTAAAACAATTTAAAACTCCAATTGGCATTACATCCTTTATAAGAAATTCCATTGCAGGTTTCTGCACATCTTGGCAAGTTTTCGAAACATTCAATACATCCTCTAAACTTTCCTCCAATGCAGTTTTTAACGTACGAATTATTTTAGAAATTAAATTAGGAATTCTATGTAATTTTGCAAACACTTCAAATATTGAAATTAGAAATTTTTCGTATTGAACTTTTGTGGTTTCATTGTCGTTTAGCATAACATAAAATAAAATTTTTTCTAAAAGTTTCTCAATGATTATTGGATCTAGAACGATCACACAATTTAAGTATTCATAAATAGTTTCATTTGGTTCACGGGTTGTAGACAATATGCTTGTGGTGAGATTTTCTATAAGTTCTGATAACGTTTTATATTTTATTTTTAAGGTTGAATCGATGTTGTTTTCAGTTAAAACTTGAAATAGTTCCGTTAAAATTACAATGGATGTTTGTAAAGAAGTCTCGGTATTTTCGTACGATTTAAGCTTACTTAAATTATAATAACTGGCTAGGCCAAAACCTAAAATTTCTACCATTACTATAAAAAATTTATAGATAATTTCGAAATTGTTATTGTACGCTGCACAGTACGAATGAAAAACTAATTTATACACATGTTCTGCATCGTTTACATAAAACTTTTGCAAATTTTTAAGTAAGTTATTAACTCGCTTCGATACACTTTCACTTATCTCTACTTCTTCTTCGAATAATAATTTTAAAAAATCTGAAAAATTCTTAAAATTTCGATGAAAGAGGCACTGCAAGTAAAAGACAACATTAACTAGGAATTTTACATTATTACGTTCAACTTACCTTTTCGACAATTTTGGAAACGTCTTGAAAAATAATTTTATTAGAAAATTTTTTGGTTGCATTACTCAAACTTGCAAGCGAATATCTTGTAAAACTATGATAAAATTCCTCATTAGAAACAAGACTTCTGTTAAATAATTGTTCGTTCTTTATAAAACTATGTAGGTGCTCTTCACTTTCAATTTTATCCAATATTTTCGAAATAAACACACAGTATCCTCGTATATCATACTTAAAAAATAACTGAAAGTTTCCATTTCCCACTAGTGCTGTCACGCAGCCTATAACAATATTCCAATTTAAGTTTCGCGGTTCTTGTACGAGTCTAACGAGTAACTAAAAATAAATCATTGAGCAACAATGTGTTAAATATGTTAGTAAACTTACATCCATCAAATTCTTTACATCTTCTTGAGTAATGTCATTTCTGCTTAAATCCTGCATCTGAGGTGATGTTAACCAGCTTAAAAGCAAATCCCATGCTTTTCCTTCATTGGTTAAAATAGCTTTTCCGAGCCATTTCAATAATATCGTTTCACGACGTTGTATTGGTAAAGTAACAGATTTGAATGCATTATCTGCGATTTTTAAACGTTTGGGTAGTGGTTCGTCCTCATTATCAAGTACTTTCAGTAACTCTAGAAGTAAAAAAATTAGAAAATTAAATTATGTGGGTTACGTTGGAAATTTTATGCACAGCGAATTTCTAACTAGACCACTAATAGACATTTTAGTAAGAAATAGTGATGTTTTAAGGACATTCTTAATATGAAAGAGATAAATTTAGTAAAAATACAGTAAAAAAAAAAGGTATACATTTTTAAGGTTATTTTATTTAAATGTATGCACAAACGCTAATCATGGTTCTTATTTCATGCTATCTTTAAAATTATAAAAGTTTTAATACAGTACCTTTAGTTAATGCCATTTTGTAACCTTTTACAGTACAAATTTCTTCAAGCACGTGGTTATCATATTCAAATGTAAATAAAACGCGCCATATTGTAGAAGCAGAATGTTGCCAGATTTCTCCTTACGGTATTTATTGCTCTATTGGAAATTTACCAGCCTTAATTTTTAAATCCCTATTTCAAAACTTCCCATAATAATTATGTTTTACGACATAAATCTAAATAATAACAATAAGGGAGCCTAATTGGTAACGGCTTAAGGATGATATGAGATCAAATATTTGACAATATAATTAAAACTTATTTTTAAAAAAACCTAGTTATATAAATTTTTCTAACCGCGTTTTAGTGCAAAACACAAAGTTATTTAACACAGGGCGTCATCGAAAGTGTAAAGGAAATTTGAAAAACAAGCAGTATAGATGAAAACAAGAAAAAAATGTATTTTTTTTTGTATAATGTATAGTAATGAATGGAGCTGTAGATTAGAGCACAGGAAAACTAGAAGTTTTCCTCAAATAGCGGGGAAAAAATCGAACAAAGTTGATTTTTGGCAGAGATGCTCAGTTTGACTTCATTTTTAACATACTAAAAGTCCTAAATGGCAATGGGCAACGGGCAAATGGCAATGGGTGGGACACGTGGCACGAGAAAACACAGAAAAATGGACACAGAGAATAACAAATTGGAGACCACGAGAAACTAAAAGAGGAATAGGAAGACCGCAGAAGAGGTGGATCGACGATGTGAAGAATATAGCTGGAAACATAGGCGCCGGGTTTTGAAAATGCTCGAGGGTGCTCACTCAAATCACAAATGCTAACATTTGACAAGTTGAGCTGATGCAGACTCCAAAAAACGTAATGTAAAGGTTAATAATTAATAAAATCAAATTAAAAAATATTTTAATAAGACATTTTTTCAACATACAAAAAACTGAACAAAACTGATTTATTAAAGTAAAATAAATTAAAAAATTAAATAAAAGAAACATTTTCAGCTCATAAATATGATAAGATTGCGCCAATACAAATTATTTATTATAAAAAAAAGTATTCCTGCGAGCTGTAATTCTATTTATAAATATGTCAGCCACAGTGTCAAGATTTATCTCGTCGGCCAGTTCCCTATTTACGTTTACAATTGCATGGTCGTTCAATCTTCTTTGGGTCATATTATTTCTGAGGTACGTTTTAAGCGCCTCAAAGCAGAGAAGGAACGATTTTAACCAATATTACAATTTACTTTCGGCTTAGACCGCGTCGTCATTTGGGAACTGCGCCCAGCATAATCAGGCTTGTCTGCCTTTACAAGCATTTGCTCTAGAAGTTTGAGCAATATTTGTTGGTAGACCCTGCCTGCCTAAACAGGGCCGTGTGCTTAGATTATTTAAACCTTGGGGCGGACAAGGATTTGATTTGAATGTATTTTGTTTGCCAGAACAATAATACTTAATCGGTTTATGCTTATTAGCTGTTTGTGAACCCATACAAACTAACGTTTCGCAAGACATTGCAGCTGGCATCTTCAGAGTGAATAAAACACTGAATTCGAATCCGGGAAGCGGAGGTATTTAAACCTCTTTGAGCCAGTCGGGCAGAACGGCGGAGTTCTGGTTGGCTGTCACCGTTGGGCAAAGACGGATCCGGTGGAGCGTGATTGCGAGATCGATGATGCTTAGGAGTCCTTAGAGGATAAACTACCGGAGTCCGTTTCACTTTTATTTTAAGCGCTGCTCATTGCCCCCTGTGGGCTGGGGGCATCCCCCAGCTGATGACGATGATATGTTAATGTTTGCATTCGATGAAGATGAATCTGATGAATCAACTTTCTTTTCTGCTACACGAATTACAAATTTGTCCATTTTAACGAGTATTTTTTCTATTTAATTTGTATTTAAAAATTATTATTTTTTTTAGTTTAATTTATTTAATGTCTTTATAATCTGGCTCAGGGGTGCTCCGCACCCCTGAGAAATTTCTCAGGGGTGCTTGAGCCCCGGAGCACCCACGTAGTCGGCGCCTATGGCTGGAAATGAATGAATGAGAACCGCCAGAAATAGAGATACATGGAAACAACTGGAAGAGGCCTATGTCCAGCAGTGGACGAACACGGGCTGAGGAAGAAGAAGAAAAAAAGTCCTAAATAATTGTAATGTGAGCTTCGGCTGCAATTTTGTAAACATGGCGCCCAAAAGGCTTTTCAAGAATATCTGACGAACGGTAACACATAAAAAATAGACCTTAACAAAGTTATAGAATGTTCAATTTTCCACAAAAATTATTTAGTAACATTTTGTCATCGGAGAAACCCTTTAGCCTCAAAAAGGCGAAAAAAATAATATTATAAAACCTCCAGCTGCTGCAACGTTGCATCTAGATGAGTAACAACATTTCCGCCAGATGGCGGCTCAATGAGGCCTCGCGTTTGAACTAAATGTTTACCATACTTATAAGACATGTAAACTCAATACACTGGTACTCACAGAAGATTAATGTTTGCACAAAATTATTATATGGGAAGTTGCATCATGCGGTGCGTTTTACATGTAAACGCGAGTACCAGCTAGCCAGCGCCAGACCTTGCAAGCTCCAAACTTCGTGCATCTGCAATATTAGTATGCAGTAGTACGGTTGACGTTTGTAAAGTACGACACGCTCCTGAATTATTATTTCTTAACGAAATGCCTGGGACTCGCTGACCTGTTGCAGTATGCAACAATAAAGAAAACAAAAAGAAGTTATTTATCATACCATTCCCGAAAGACAAAAACATTCGTGAAATCTGGGTACAACGATGCAAACGAGACGGCAAATGGAATCCTGATTCGTGCCATGTTTGTTCCGCTCATTTTACTGAAGATGACTATGAACGCGATCTAAAAGGTGAATTACTTGGTCGTCCCGTAAAAAAACGTCTTATTTCCACTGCAATACCAAGTTTGAATTTGGAATGTACTCCAAGAATCAATGTTGTGAGTTATATGAAGATATTATCAATTATAAAATAAAACTTCAACTTTCTTCATAAATTTATACACTGTGTCCATAAAGTAACCCCCCCCTAACTAACTTTTGAACGACTTAATATTTTACTAAAAAATTTGGTGTGCTTTAATGGGAATATAAATACTATTTTTTAGCTCATAATTAAATAATGTATCATTCAAAATGGCGGCAGAGCGCCATTTTGAATTTTTTTTTTAAATAGAAAGGGGGGTCGAGTGACACCTCATTTGAAAGGTCTTTTAGTTCTGCGTCTGATCCTAGAGTTTCAAAGAAAAATATTTAGCCATAACAAAATGACAAACGTTTGAAGTAAAGAAGTCTATTAAAAAAAACTAAGAATTAAAGCAAAAACAAATGAAATTAAGTGTTTGAAATGTTCACCATTCACTTCTTGGCACATAAAAAGTCGGTTATGACATTCCTGCCTTACATTTTCATAAGTTTCTGGAGTGATATTTCTGCAAACTTCTGTAATGCGTTTTTTACAGAAATGTCACTCCAGAAACTTATGAAAATGTAAGGCAGGAATGTCATAACCGACTTTTTATGTGCCAAAAAGTGAATGGTGAACATTTCGAACACTTAATTTCATTTGTTTTTGCTTTAATTCTTAGTTTTTTTAATAGACTTCTTTACTTCAAACGTTTGTCATTTTGTTATGGCTAAATATTTTTCTTTGAAACTCTAGGATCAGACGCAGAACTAAAAGACCTTTCAAACGAGGTGTCACTCGACCCCCCTTTCTATTTTAAAAAAAATTTCAAAATGGCGCCCTGCCCCCATTTTGAATGATACATTATTTAGTTATGAGCTAAAAAATAGTATTTAATTTCTTATTAAAGTACACCAAATTTTGTAGAAAAATATTAAGTCGTTCAAAAGTTAGTTAGGGGGGGGGGTTACTTTATGGACACAGTGTATAGATCATTCTATATGTACATTTCGATTACGATGTAATCATCTACAGTAGCAAATGCTAACTCAACTGCATTTGCTACTGTAGATGATTACATCGTAATCGAAATGTACATATAGCATGATCTATATAATAAATTTATGAAGAAAGGCTTGAAGTTTTATTTTATAATTGTACTCCAAGAAGACAACCTGTTCGGGATCAAGAAAGAAAAAAAATAATTATTCGTAGGCAATCAAAAAAATTAGTTGAGGAATTAATTTCTGAAACACGCTCTGATTTACCCACAGAAGAGAAAGAAAACAATTCATTTTTTGACCAACCAGAATGTGTTGCCGACTAATTTAATAAACATAATAATTATTGTAACACTGAAAATTTGGAACTAACAAAAAAAGTGGAATATTTAGAGCAAAATAACGCCAAACTCAAAGAAAAGGTTAAAGAATTGAATTTATCCAGAAATAAATTACAAAAAAAATGTAAGACATTACAATCAAAATTGGAACAAAAGATTGAAAATAATAACTTAACTGTTACGAAAGTTTATAATATTATGCATCCTATTTTCACAAAAACTCAAATAGAGAAATTAGTATATAATAAAAAAAAAGTTTTCTGGAAAAATGAAGACATATGTCGAGCGTTTACATTACGATATTTAGGAAAGAGACCCTATCTATATTTAAGAAATCAATTAAAATTACCTCTTCCTGCAATTTCAACATTACAAAGATGGGCCTCAAAATTAGAACTACGCAAGGGATTGTTAATCCAAATTTTTAATATAATGAAAGTGGCTTCTACACTCGTGGACAGAAATATTGCATATTTTTTTTAAGACTTTTTTTTTATTTTTCTGCTGCATTTATGTAGTTTTTATTGTTAAGTGTCTTATATTGAAGTGTCCTGCATATATTGGTATTGTCTAACACTCATCTAGACATCTAAAAATGCTTAGATCTATTCTTTATAAGTGAATTAGCACTATGTTACAATTATGCCGATATCTAATAATGGTTGATAGTGTGCTTTGGTAATTCACAATGACAGATCTTGACATTTCTAGTGCATTGTGTATTTTCTGTTAGTAAGATGCCACATCTAAATGAATTAGTTGCTGTTAAAGTTGTAACTTTAGCTAATGAGGGTCGCAGGCAAGAAGATATTGCACAAATACTGCGCATACATCAATCGACGGTTTCTCGTGTAGTAAAACGATACGAGGAGACTGGGGAATACAGAAGGCGGCCTGGACAAGGACGTAAAAGATGTACAACGCAAAGGGATGACCGCTATTTGCAAATTCAAGCTTTGCGAAATCGCACATATACAGCTCCGCAACTAAAAAATGAATTACTGAATACAAGGCAAGTCAATGTAAGTTCAAAAACAGTACTGAGGAGACTAAAGGAAGCCGGTTTAAATTCAAAACGTCCAGCCAAAGTCCCTCGGCTTCGCCCACATCACAAAACTGGCCGGTTACAGTTTGCACGAGCTCATGCTGTTTGGGATGAACATCTATGGAGCAAAGTTCTTTTCACAGATGAGACAAGAATACAATTGTGGAAGCCAGATGGACGTGATCGAGTGTTTAGAAGAGTTGGTGAACGATATGCTGCATGTAATCTTGTACAAAACGTTAGCTTTGGCGGTGGCTCCATTATGCTATGGGGTGGCATCAGTTGGGACAGTCGCACGGAGCTTGTTGAGGTGAATTTGAGAATGAATGCACACTGGTACATCCGCAACATCATTGAAGAACATGTTCTACCATATGTCGGCTTTATTGGGTACGATAGGTTTGTGTTAATGCATGATAATGCCCGCCCACATGTGGCCGGAACAGTGCTCCAGTACCTTGAAGATGCCGGGATTGCGTCATTTGATTGGCCACCATTAAGTCCCGATGTAAATCCCATAGAGCATCTATGGGACATCCTCAAACGCCGTATACGAGCTCGAAATCCAGCCCCTAACTCAATTGCAGAATTACGAATTGCAGCTCAGGAAGAATGGAATCGAATTCCGCAAGAAACCATTAGAGATCTTCTGCGAAGCATGCCCAGAAGGATGCAAGCTGTAATTAGAGCTAGAGGGGGAAATACCAAATACTAATGCATCTTCATGTTACCTTAAAATAATGTTATCTTGCCGTTATTGTTGCTCTTTTCAATTAAATGTTATAACCAAAATCACACTATTTTACTGAATCGTCCACGAATCTGTTCTAACGCTATCATATGTAAATTAATTTATTATAAAACAGTACTAATATACGTAGGACACTTTAATATAAGACACTTAGTAATAAAAACAACATAAAAGCTACAGAAAAATTAAAAAAAAAATATATGCAATATTTTTGTCCATGAGTGTATGAAAATGGACGAGAAAGACAAATGTATAACAATCTAGTACCTGCGATGTTTAATTATTGAACTGTATACAGGGTGTGTATAAACCAGCGGACAAGCTTCTTGTAGCGTAGTCAAAAACCTTAATAACAAAATATCCACTGACGCGTAGTTATTCATCAAGAGGCCATTTTAATAAATGTAAATTAAGCTAAATCTAATTGTAAAATGCATATCATAATCCACACCTGATTTTTTGAACGTTCAAAATACGCAACTTTATCAGGTTTGTGTTATTTTCCAACGCCGCCAAGAGTAGGTACTTTTTCGAGATTAGCGACAGAAATTAACAACTTAAAATGATAAAAATGGGGACATAAACTTATTTTTAGAAGTTTGACAGTAGCAAACTCCTTTTATAATTCTTCAACACATACTTTACGCAACCCTATTTTCAATTTTTCTTTGCCTTTCCTGTTGCTAATTTCGAACTTTAATGGCTTCGTGAAGAAAAGGGAAGTATCGAAGGACGTTCTTTTATTAAGATTTTTGTTATATCTTTCCCCGAGGTACAGCATTACCTGTCCGCCAATTTATATATGGAATTAAATGTGTTTATCGTGATTAATTAACGTGTTTAATGTTAGGCATAATATACAACTAATTATATTTTATTATAAATACTTTGCGACAGATACTTCTATTCAATCTCTAAAATAAATTATTCTTATTTCTAATCCGAAATTCATTTTTCTAAAACTTAAATGCAAGGGCAAGGATCTTTCATGCCTTTATGAGGTATACTAAATAAATTTATTATGTGCGTTCGCTTTTATTCTAAATTTAATATATTTATTAGACATTTGTTAGTATTAAAGAATCGCTACTAAAAAATTACTCTATGTGAAGCAATAATAGTAATGAGTAAGTACGAAGATGTAAACAAAACTACAACCATTCTGTATCAATTATGCGATCGAGGGGACTTGGACACTTCGCCCAAGGACCACAACGCTCAACGCAAAAATAAGCCCACAATGCCCAAATAATGTCCAGAACGCCCAATGACCACATCGCCCAACACGACCACAAAACCCAAAAATAAGTAGAGACACACTGCCCAACGTGCCCATAACGCCCAATTATTCGGTAGTGCCATAATGCCCACTATGACCATAACGCCCAAACTACTACGGGTCCATAAAGCCCAATATGTCCACAACGCTCAATTGTTTTATAGGGCCACTACGCCCAACAAAAGGTCCATAATGCCCAACCGCGCTCGTGTAGAATCGGTTTTATCGGTCAGAAGCCATAAGGGACACAACGCCCAACCCGGCCACAAAGCCCAAATGTAATGAGACCCCGATTGAGGGTCTGGTGGCTACGTCATAAAACCGAACGCGACACGTAAACGTCCGAAGCTGCATGAGGCAACTTCCCATATAATAACTTTGATGGTTGCATTGCTACACAGATAAAGACAGTTTTCTTGATTTCCGAGTTACATTTCAAATGAAACTGTAACCAATTTTTCTTTTTGCCCGACGAAAGTTGGGCAATTAATTGAATATAATCTAAGTTGCAGGCTTCCGCGGCCGTTGTTAATAACAGCTAGGCTTCCGGGTTGGAGCCGCGTCATCGGTGCAGTTCATGCACCGATGACGCGGCTCCAACCTAGCTGTTAATTGAATATAAGTAATGTGTACAAAGGGATTCATTCATATTTATTGTAACATAACTCTTGTAATTGATGTACGTGAAAGGCGTCTACGTCCAGACCTTGCTGTAGGCTTCGTGCACGGTCGGATTGTTTAGAAGTGTGTTTTAGCCACTACCTGCAAGTTTATCGTATCTTATATGGAAATACGGCTGTACATCGTGTTACTGTAGACAGTTGAGGGGTCGAATCCCATTTGGGGCCAATTTCTATTTTATTTTATATATTGCTTTTTTTTTAAACAATCTTGTTGATCTTTACTGTTTGCGCGAGGTTATGGTTAAGAGCAGTTATATTTTTAAAGAAAAAATACGAAAACAAAGTCATATTCACTCACTGATAAATTACTCCTAATCTGCACCTGCCAAAGCCTGCAGAATAGTCAGCCCGTAGACGCTTGTGATGGCGTATTAGCACAGTATACAAGTATACTTATATATGTATACAGTAGCGAAAGTAAAGGTCATTTATGGTAATTATAGCACCAAGCGGCGAACAAGTTACACAAGTTTGACAGCTAACGGTAGTAGTGTTTCTCTGCTTTTTGAACGTTATAAGAACAATTTTCAAGTTGTTTGCCAGTGTTTTTATAAAAATGTGATTAGTGACATACCAATCTATTATGAGAGTCTCAAAAGGGAGCGCATGTTCCGCCGTAAACTGCGAAAACAACGAAGGAAAGAATCCTAACCTTAGTTTTTTACATTTCCCAAAGATCCAAAAAGGTAATAAATTCTGATAAATATTAATACATTAAAGTTTAACTTTCTCGTCGTTTTAGATCAAAACAGGGGGTTGTAAACTGTAGACGTGAAGATTAACGTGAAAAGGAGGTTGGATATTTGAATAAAAACTGCACTTTGTGTACGCTGCATTTTGAAGATTCGCAGTTTATAAATGTTAATAAATCATATTACTGGCATTATCTTCGTATTATTTAAAAACCATTATATAATGTAGCTCGTAATTTTTCTGTTTTGCTTATTAAAAATATGGTAACAACAACGAACTGAATTAGAATTTAAAACCCGCCATAATTTAAACGATAGTTTAACTTGTCGACCGCTTGGAGCGCCACTAGTTATAGCTTACCAGGCGTTATATGGGCGCTTTCGCTACTGTATTTATATACTGTGGTATTAGTATGTTCAAATAAAAAATACAAAAGTGTTGGGTTGGCCATGGAAAATAAAATTACTGTCTTTGCATGCTTCAGAATCTTTCGACTGTCTCATCACTCTGTCAGTTACAAATGACAAACTTAACCTAAGCATTTTAAGTGACATTATGCTTTGTTTGTTTAAATTGTAAAGCGTTCCAAGACAGTAATTTTCTTTTCCATGGCCAACCCTTATGTATTTTTTAATTGAATTAATATTGCTACTTGCATTGAATAGAAAATATGTGAAAATCCTTTATTTATTTGATAATTCAAAAGATTAGGTATATAGGTACTAGAGTCGTTGAAATACACCAAGTCACAATTCCTTCTCTATCTATCTATTGTAAACTGGCTGAGAAAGAAAATTGATTGAATGTCGTAACTAGATATTATATTATTTTATATTCGTTGCCATGATTACATAGCTACATCAGAAAACTGTATGAAATAATAATACACATGCAAAATGTAACTAAAAAGTTACATGGTTTTGTCTTGTGACTTGGTGTATTTCCACGTATTTTTTTCGAATGGCATTCCGCACATCGCCATCCTCGCAAAAAGTAGTAAGAAATCACAATGTTGATAACAATTTTTACACTTTCGAGTAATACTCGAATACTGCTACTAGTTCTCTTACCTTAGGTAAATATGATTAATGTGCATTAGGTTGTCAAACATTCAGGTCTGATCTGGAATCCTGGAATATACGGACAAGCAAAACGATTGTCCGGGTTTACGCAAAAATTGAATTTAATGTGTGAAAAACTTTTTAAAGTGCGAATTTCTAACGTACAGGAATTTGCCGCATACATGTTAACATTTGTAGTTGCACGAATATACAGGCGGTCATATACAATGTGCACAGCAAAAGGATCTCGAAAACTACAAAAAACACGAATTCGGTTAAGTTAAGTACAAAATGTTTACTATCCAAGACATAACTAATAAAAACCATTTGTAAACTGAATATTCTAAAGATAGTTTTTGATTCTAAAAACTTTACAAGGTAGACTTGTCCCGTGTAAGGTTGTACATTTCGGCAAGCTCTATCTACTGCGCAAACCCCCTCTCGCCCTGGTTTTGGAGTTACAGAGCGTCAAACAAAAAGTTCGACGTCCCCTGGCGGCAAAAATCGAAAGTTTAATGATTTGGTTCGCTGCACCCGGCTAGATTTTGACGAGCTCTTTCGGTTGATAAAAACAACATTTGGCTGGCGTTTCTCCTTTCCGAAATATAAGCCCTTTAAAATAACAAATTTGTCCCAAAAGCTGGCATGTAGTCCCAACTTTGATCGTTAAGGCGTTAAGCGAGATATCTAAGAGAGGTTTATGATAATTGGAGCGCAACATACCACGATGTACCGAAAGCCTTCGAAATGACAGATACATTTATCGTACCACGTCACTAATTTATGGTATCAGATACATCCACCGAATACATAGTTCGTGGATCAGCTACGTTTTCCATTATTCTAGCATGACGTAACACAAACTAAATCAATATGGCGACATAGGGCAAACGTATACACCTGGTCAGCTATTCCTATGTTATTGTGGTAAATAAACATTGTTTTCTAGGATAAAACGCCTGAAATTAAAAATGACAGAATTTTGTTGTATTGTGATCAAACCAATACACACAGGAAACAGCTGGCATTCGAGTATTTGACGGCTGCCCTATGTCTCCATGTTGGTATGTCCACGTGTTCTGGAATGATGGTAGTCTATCTATACCGGTACATACGTCGTTATATCCTCAAAAATCAATGGCGAAAGTTGTTTTACGAATAGTATCATTTCGTGGCTGTATGAAAACTGTAATTTTGGGCGTTTTTTGATACAATCAGAGCACCATGTACTATAAACGCATTACACGCAGTTGAGAATTATTTTTAGCTAGGACATAAACTAAACGTACAAATTTTCATAACCAGCAACCGCTGAAGTGCGTTCTGCAATTACAAGTTTTGGTAGATATATCGGATAAATCAGCTGAGTACCGCCTACACATCGCTCCAATTATCGTAACTACTTCTAGGTAAGTGCAGAGGCACTTAGTATATGGCCAGGGATCGATCTACATGGTTGTTTATGTGAATACCGATTATTGTTGCTATTTTCCATCGACCATTACGTTTTGAATATTTTGGTTCTAAAAATGGTTTTTTTCGAACTTGGTATTTATTACAAAAATTGTTCAGAGAATAAAGTTCTATCCAAGATTCCAAAATATATACCCACAGACGGCAAATATAGGTGTATTTAAACAGTTTTTTAGGAAGCTATTTACAGAGCGAAACATTTTTTAGATACTGTGTAATATAATTGGTATTAGTATCTAGATATAGGTAATAAATACTCTGAAAATTTAGTATCTAGATATACATAGATACAGATACTGTGCTCATTATTTAGATACTATCTAAGACACTAGGTTTCTAGATAATGCAAAACACTGAAAAGTTGTGATATTTTTTACCGCGAAGATGTGGCAACGGTGTATTTAATTTTCGATGTAATTAAATTTTTTTAATGTAATATGTATTAAAATTGTATATTATTACATACTTAAATGTTATTTAAATAACATTGTTTTGAATTTACTGCATTATGCAGTTTGTATTTTTAATTATGTAGTTTAATTACTGCATAACGGTTTAGATATAGAGTTTTATAGTGTTCGACGTAGTTTGAAAATTCGATGTACTACTACATGCGTGCTGGTAAAGTTGGTCACTTTTGGTGAAATTTCCTTCTTTGCTAAGTAGTTATGGCTCCTACGTAAGTGTTGTACAATGAGTTTTTCTAAAATCCATAACCATCCGCTTAATTTCACTGATATTTTATTAATTTTTTCTTTTAAATATCGAGCCGCGTCAAAATCAAATAAAATAATTCTTTAGTTTTTGCTTAACGTAATTCAAAAACAACAATCGCTAACTCAACAAAACGTGTTTACAGTGTGCAGTTTTCATGGTTAATACAAGGTAAATTTTATTTTTAGGGAGAAAAAGGCTGCCGAGAAGAAATCGGGCGAAAAGAAGCCCAATGAGAAGAAGGCTAAAACGGCGAAGGGGCTCCCCGCAGTCCCCGAGTCGGTCCTCAAGCACCGCAAGAGGAGAATTTTAGCTAAACGATCAATCCTCCAATCCAAAATAAAGAAGCGCACTGATAATATCACTAAGAGGAAGGAAATATTCAAACGTGCCGAACAGTATGTTAAAGAATATAGGATTAAGGAACGTGACGAAATTAGGCTAGCACGTCAAGCCAGGAATCGTGGAAATTATTACGTTCCTGGGGATGCTAAGTTAGCTTTTGTTATACGTATTCGGGGGTAAGTTAAGATTATTTATCTTTTGTTAGTATGAGATCGGTGTAATGCGGACAGATTCATAGTGATTTGCAGTATATTTGCATGTTGCTTTCCATGCTGTCCTAAAGCAGAAGACCTAACTGGTCATGACTAGTTATTTATATTACGTTGTGAATTCCAAGGGTCATACAAATATTAATTCATGCAGTACTTTTAAATTCATCAGTTTTGTGTTGATATTAATTTTTTACAATTATTTTTTGTAGTATTAACCAGGTTGCACCCAAAGTTCGCAAAGTGCTCCAACTATTCCGTTTGCGCCAAATCAACAATGGTGTCTTCATAAAACTTAACAAAGCCACCTTGAATATGTTGCGTATCTGCGAGCCTTACATTACCTGGGGCTACCCCAACCAGAAATCCGTCAGGGAATTGGTATACAAACGTGGATTTGCTAAAGTTAAAGGCCAGCGCATTCCCATCACCAGCAATCAAATTGTTGAGGATAAACTTGGAAAATCAAACATTATTTGTACGGAAGATTTGATCCACGAGATCTTTACTGTTGGATCCAAGTTCAAGTATGCATCCAACTTCTTGTGGCCTTTCAAGGTAGGTTCCGGCTTGATTGTGTTAATTTAAATAATTTTGTTTTTTTTTTAAATTTTGTTATAGTTGAATACCCCAACTGGAGGGTGGCGCAAGAAGACCAACCATTATGTTGAAGGTGGTGACTTTGGTAATAGAGAAGATAAGATCAACGAGCTGCTTAGACGTATGGTTTAGTGACTTGTATCTTATTTCTTTTTACCAATAAATTAATTATTCTTACCAAGCGTTTTGGTTTTGCAATTGTAGATAATAATTAAATTTTGTTTTTTACTATTGTGTTTATGTTCGTTATTTGTACCTTGTACATTTACCAAGGTTGCGATTGGGGGCACAAAAACTGGAAAACATACTTAAGAACAACAAGCTGAACAGAATTTACGGTTTCAAAGTTAACATTTTAAGGTTTATGTATAAATCGGCATCAACATTTCTTAATAAGGATATTTCGTTTCTCCAACCTGTTACTTTTATAATCGTAGAAGTGTTTGGCTACTTTGTATAATCCAAGCTAGGGCTGTTTGATGCATGCAATATTTTGTCAAAAAATAAGAAAAAAGTAAACTAGGGTGACATACCCAGGGTTGTATACAGTGCTCGGCGATGTTGAAATGAATATACCGCCTGTCTATAAAGTAACCCCCCCCCCCCCCCAACTAACTTGCACGACTTCATATTTTACTACAACGTTCGGTGTGCTTTAATGGGAAATGAAATGCTGTTTTTTAGCAAAAAATTAATTTTGTATCGTTCAAAATGGCGAATGGGCGCTATTTTGAAATTTGTTTTTAAATAGAAAGGGGGGTCGAGTGACACCTCATTTGAAAGGTTTTTTAGTCCTTGTCTGATCCTAGAGTTTCAAAGAAAGATATTTAGTCATAACAAAATGGCGGATTTAAACAAATGGACTGGCTCAATTCAAAATTGTTTTCATTTTCTTATCCAGTAGTCCAATTTTTCATTTGCAAGACTAAATTTTCCCAGAAATATCTCAGGTGGCTTGAAATAATATTGAAAACGTTATGTTCCAACAAGACGGTGCGCCGCCTCATTATTACAGGCCTGTTTCTGACTTTCTCAACGGACATTTTTTGGAAGATTTAACTTCATTAGATTTTTTTCTATGGGAATATCTGAAATCGAAAGTGTACAGAACCCGTCCAGAAACAATTGAAGAACTGGAGCAACGCATTACAGAATTTTGCAGAAATATCACTCCAGAAACTTATGAAAATGTAAGGCAGGAATTTCATAACCGACTTTTTATGTGCCAAGAAGTGAATGGTGAACATTTCAAACACTTAATTTAATTAATTTAAGCTTTAATTTTTAGTTTTTTTAAATCTTCAAACATTGTCATTTTGTTATGGCTGAATATTTTTCTTTGAAACTCTAGGATCAGATGCAGAACTAAAAGGCCTTTCCAATGAGGTGTCGCTCGACCCCCCTTTCCATTTAAAAAAAATCAAAATGGCGCCCAGTCGCTATTTTGGATGATACATAATTTTAATATGGTCTGAAAAATAGTATCCCTACTGAAAATATATATAGAAACCTCATATAACCTGATAATGTTTTCATCAGGTTGTATATGGTTTTATGCGGTTTTTGAAACAACCAGGTTCATTTTGTATGAGGTTTTATGAGGCAACTGAGGTGATTTTCAGTAGGGATTTAATTTCCCATTACAGCACACCAAATTTTGTGGTAAAATATCAAGTCGTTCAAAACTTAGTTGGGGGGGGGTTACTTTATGGACACAGTGTATATCTAAAATATTCCACTAGCATTGTAACGGCCAATGGCAGCCGTTTATTCTCAGGTTCTTGATCAAGTAAACTGACTGGCGGCAATAAGCCTGTTTTTAGGAAGCTCGGGTGTTATAGGTGGTGTATAACGTCAAAATTTTTATTTTTGCATTTATTACTTAAATAACGCGTTTGTGGAATAGTACATGCCAACTAATTATACTAAATAATAATTTAATTCTTTTGTTCGTGAAATATTCTAAAAAATATCATTCGTACCAATTAAATATTAGGTATCTATAATTCTGTCTTTTATTGACGAACTCAGTTATGTTGATGCCACAGATTTCTAATAGTTTTACTAGATACACCACTACTACGCAAAAACTTTAGTCAGTTGGCCATTTTGTATTTGGGCAAAGTCAGTTTTGACATTTCACAAATTCGAACATGCAAGCACGGAAAATCCATTTCTGGACCTGTAATGAACGATACTTTTTATTCCACCTATCTGAAAACAACGCAAAAAAGGATAAGAAGTAAATTTATAAAATTTTACTTTCAAAGTAAAAAAATCGGAGATCGGGAAAAGTTTTCCGTGCGCTGTTCTGCCACTTCTCTACGTCATTGTAAAAACGGATGAAAACAAGGTGTTTTCAGATAAGTATAATAAAAGAAATATATTATGTGCCTAGGAGAATTTTATTGCTTGCAGTCATCCTAAATGGAAAAATTACATTTTTTACATCACCGCGCAACTTAGTTAAAAATGTAATGCAAGTAATGCTTTAAAACAATTATTTAATAATAATCACGCCCGTAGTGCATTGATATAATCGGTTGCAAAATAAACCCTTGGTTGTCTTGTCTTGGTGGCGCACAGGTAGAGATTCTGCTTTATAATAAAAGGTTATAAGTTCAAACCTTGGTGGGGTCTGCTTTTTTATTTATTTTATTGTAAAAAGACAATCAGGTATACTATATTATTTTATTTAAATTTTATAATTCTTATTTGTTAATGCATCACCTCAGTTGCTAACGAACCGCAGTTTAACAAAACTAATGGGTTGAAACATAATCCGTAAACTCTAAACTTTTACTTTTTACTGCTAGTTTACAAAATAATTAAAAGTAAACATTTAATTTGAGTCTAACACCAAAATGACTTAAACTTTACTTACTAATGAAAACAGGCAGCAGGTTAAGTTATTTTTCACAAAAACAAATTAATTAATAAGAGAGGTGTTTTGTTTTACTTCCATCAGTTCATGGCCTACTACAATTTTTCAAAATAAATTAAATGACGTAGCCTTTCCATGGCACCTCTTATGAAATTTTTATTTTCTGTAATAAAATGCTTAAAACTTAAACAAAATGCAAAGTGTGACACATCGTTGAAACCAGAATTAAAAACTCTATACAAATATGAAAAAAATTAAAACGCCTACCATAAGAAAAAAAAAGTTGACAGTCGAAAATGAACAATGGTAACAGTTATACCAAATCTGATAAAAATTTTAGATTTAGCTTACAAAAGTGTCCTAATAATGCACTAACTAGAAATATGGAGCATAAATGATAAATGAGTTATAGCCGAAAATAAACAATCCAACATTTCAATTTTTTATAGATATTTGACAAACCAGAGTGGCCACATCAAATTTCTTTACAGATTATTGTTAGGCATAAAATTTGACAACTTTACCTTAATTTACCCAACTCTCTATCTCTTCAAATAAGCGAGATACCCATGGTAGGGCTCGAATTTGAAACAGCCTGTATGTAAGCGTGGCCATTTGAAATTATGACAAGTAATAATTTAGATTTAATTAATTTTTAATATGTGAAATGCTAATGCTCAAAAAGTACCTACATATCTCAAGCACTTTACACAAATATTGGAGATAATTGTGTGGTTGCGGTACAAAATTAATATTTTGTGAAATCAAGAAAAAGATTTTGGTTTCAACTATAGCTAGGATAGACCACGACATGTTTCGTTCTATTGGAATTCATCAGGTGGACGCAAACCTAGCTACAGTTGAAACCAAAACAGACAGGCAGAAATATACCCAGAAGACAAAATCATGACAGGGGAATTACAAAGGTAATGCCCTCTAATGTGCGGCGACAAAAGTTGCAAAGCAACAAACCGATATATAAGTGTGAAAGGAACCCGCTAAGCGAGTATATCTACAATCACTAGCGGCCTCTAGGCACAGCACACGAAACGCCGTGTTGCAAAAGTAAATCAAGAAAAAGATTTTGGTTTCAACTATAGCTAAGATAGACCACGACATGTTTCGTTCTATTGGAACTCATCAGGTGGACGGTATATTTCTGCCTGTCTGTTTTGGTTTCAACTGTAGCTAGGTTTGCGTCCACCTGATGAGTTCCAATAGAACGAAACATGTCGTGGTCTATCCTAGCTATAGTTGAAACCAAAATCTTTTTCTTGATTTACTTTTGCAACACGGCGTTTCGTGTGCTGTGCCTAGAGGCCGCTAGTGATTGTAGATACTCGCTTAGCGGGTTCCTTTCACACTCATATATCGGTTTGTTGCTTTGCAACTTTTGTCGCCGCACATTAGAGGGCATTACCTTTGTAATTCCCCTCTCATGATTTTGTGAAATGTAAAAATCAAGTTTTATTTACACAAAAAAGTGCTCTTACTTTTTATTAATAACAATAAATATTTAATTACATGTTAGAAGATGCAATATAAGATGTATATGTCCATGCTTCTATAATACTGCTGCTGCTTGAATAAACTTTCTTGCACTTTCCGCATTGCTGGTTGATCTGAAAATCGAGGGTGGCCAGTTATCCTTCGATTTGCCAATACTCTTGTTTAGCGAGCCAACAGCTCCCTTTGCTAGTTTCTTTTCAATTTCTAGGGCAATATCCAAAGCTTTGGGCATTTTCCCATTAGCTTGTGTTTTATCGATTGCATTTTTCGATTTGACCAACAAAGGCTTTGCAGATGCAGTGGGTTGCTTAATTTTACTTGCAGATTTTTTAGGTATTGGTTTTTTCTTTACTTCTGCAGATTGTACTTGTTTTGCTGGCTTTTCCTTAGTTGCTGGTTTTGTCACGGCTCGCTTTGTTGATGCGGGCATAGCGGCTTCTGACGACTGGGGATTGATCTTGCGCTTGGGCTTGGTAGGTTTCTTGGGAGTACTTCCTCCTTTTGAAGGTTTGGCTGCTGAAGATTTTAATGTCAATAGAGGTGCAGATGCAGGCTTCATGTTGCCCCTTTTCTGTAACAAATTTGTACCCGTTTTCTTCTTTTGTTGGTCAAAATAATAGTGTTAATTTTACCAAAAAAGCAAAAATGTTTAAAGTTTGTAATTTGTGTGACATTTAAAATTTTGCTATTTTTTTATAGTAAGCCTTCTATGAGTATCAAGTTAAAAACCAGTGTTAGTTTTTGCAATGGCCTACTAAATTGGGGGCTTTGATAGCCTCCAATTTTACTGCAAAGTTAGGTACCTATTGAAGAACACTGTACTTAAAAATGCATTGGTACTAAGGCCTTTTATTTTTTTTTGCTATTACCACAGATAAGGTTAACACTACAGATATACGGTAAATATGGGAGCTATTGGCAGCTTGTTTTATATGATTAATAATCTGCAAATAGATGGCGCTACAATGACAATTTATAATTAAGTCACAGATGACTGTAATTTAGCAGATTACTTAGCACATATTCAAACCAAAAAACATCTGTCATGCTTAAATAATTAATATTGACGCCAATTCTACTTAAACTATATTCATGATGTGTACCTAGTTTTTTAATTTATTGCAAATAAATTAATTTATCAAGCATTAATCAGACACATTTATTGCACAGTCTAATTTTAAAACTTTATTTTCTGTTTGTGGTAAATTAAATTTAATAATAATTCCAAAATCATCTACATATTTTTATAGGACTCATATAAATCATAATAATCGAGCACTTGCCACTAACAACAGTCGACATGTTGAATATTTATTATTTATCAGGAAAATATAAAATACGCGCTTTAACCAGATCCCAGACAAGGTCAGGTTTTTAACGTCATCTGTGACAGATACATTCAAATTCGCGATAAAACAGTTTCCAACACATTTCAACAGTAATAAACAAATAGCTATAGCAGCGCCCTAAAATTGGTCTGGTGCGTTGTATCCACACTAACGCTAATTTCGTTTCCAAATCTGAGCGGACATTTTTTATAAGGGGTCGTATATCTGTAGTGTTAACCTTATCTGTGCTATTACTTATGTCTGTTGAAAACACTTTTTGTTGTTGTATTCGAGCTAAAACTTCGTTAAAATCGGTTGCCTAGTTTCGAAGATATGCGCTAATTTTTACACTTTCCTGTAAATTGGTTCAAAATTTCCGATATCTTGTAGCCTTGAACAACCTTCGCTTCTTAACAGTTTGATAAACGATTTATCGTCACTAGATAACCTCATTCTTATAGCAGCTATACGCTAAATTAATAACGAGCCCGCTTGTATTTGCTGCTTAATTTTAGTTTTACACTGCCACGGTCAAGTCAGTAAAGGCTCGTGAATAATATCTACGGAAAGGCTACAGAAATTTAAAACAAAAATGTTTCAATTAACGATCAATTATTAGACAAATAAAACAAAACAAAGAACTTCTCACTTTGCACCCCTAAATCCATTTCACCGATTATACATACATGGGTTAAGCTTTCGCACCTAATCCTTATTTTTTCTACTTCCAGGTTGACTAATTTTTTAACTTAGGACTGTTCCTATTTGAAACGCCAGACAAAACTGCAACATAATAAGCTCGTTTGAGTGTTTTTCTAACTCCCGCTGCCAATGCACAAACGGAAGTTTTGTATGCTTTCCCTTGCTTATTTATATAGCCGCCGTTCTTTTCTTAAAACAATGATGCCGTTCTGAGGTGCGCACATCTGAACATTTTGAAACTGCGATATCTTTTATAAAACCATCGCCCTTCTGTAGTGAAACCGAAAGTGAAAGAATAAGTTATAATATGTAACAATGTTTGCTTTACGTATTTGCTAGGGAAGGTGTCGCCCGCATGGTCTTCTTTACGAACCGCGGCTGTACCAACCAAACCATTCTTTACAGTATTGTAAAACCGTAAAAGTACTATATTATCTCAGAAATTAGCAAACCGATTTTGGCGAATTTAAGTCGGAAAAAATAAACAAATACAGGTGCTTTTACTAAATATAGGTTTTATTATTGAAAACTAATCAAGGAACCTAAGTGTTAGTACCATAGAGCATACCAACGCATTTTAAACAACGTTCTTTCGATGCGTCCGCCATCTTAAAATTTTGATGAAAATTTTGCCAAGCTTACATAAGAGCCTATTGGTTTAGCTATAACTTCACCCTAAGCTCATCAAAATCGGTTAATTATAAAAAAAATAATTACAACAAAACTGTTGCAGTGGGTATATGTATTTACAAAACAATGCTATAATTTTTACTCTTTTCATAATAAATGTTTTAAAATAAGCGTAACCAGGGCCGCATTATGATCTTTTGTAAACAATATTATAATTTTACTCATAAAAACAGTACGTTTCGTGTTAGCAAATAGCAACCTAACAATTGCGCAATTAAAAGAAGATTAACAGCGATAGATGTCCCTAGAGACATCTATATACTGGACGGCGAGCGGTGAAGTAGCAAAGCTACAAATTTACGCAAAAATGGCTGGACCCAGCTAAGCCGGTATCAAACCGCCAGGTGGAGTACCTAACGTTTGCTGTGAAGGATTTCACGCGCTTAGAGAAAACATAGAGATAAGGCTGGATGGCCTTCAGCTAGAGTACGTAGATAGATGTGAATACCGCGAGAAACAATTATTAGCAGCAATGGAAAGATCGAACAAGTGAGAAACAGAATAATCAAGACGAACAGAGTGTACTATCAAATTAATAACAACACCTTAATAGAAAATAATGAACTAAGCACAAAAACCAAAGTACATCTATAAAAAATGATACACACCCACACTCACATATGGCGCAGAATCATGGACAATGCTCGAGAAACATAAATCCATGATAACTGCAGCAGAAATGAAGTATCTGTGAAAAGTGCAAAGAACAACAAGAAGAGACAGGGTGAAGAACAAAAGCATTAGAGATGACCTAAATATAAAACCATCGACTGAAGAAGATATTAGACAACTAAATTGGTACGGTCACCTAATGCAAATGGAAAATGAAAGGATTCCCACGAAAATGTTAAAAATGCGACCCGAAGGGAAAAGAGCACGAGGCATACCGAGGGCCCACTGGAATGAAAACATAAAGAAATGGAAAAGCATTAGTTCCGTAAAAAGAGAGAGACCTGGATTGCGCTTTGAACATCTGGCGGATATCCAAGGGAAAAAATAATAAAAATGACCCTCTTCTGGTTATACTTAAGTAGCACATTCCTGTAATCATTCTAAGTAGAAAATGTCTCATAAATATCAATCCGGAAACGTTTAGTTGCGGAGTTACATTTTCCTGAACATGGGATAGTTTAATTACGCTTTAATTAATATCTCTGCCATAAATTGAGACATTATAGATTCAAATTTTGTACGGATATTGTGCCAATTATTAATAGTTTTGCTTGTTTTTGTTCAAATCTATTATCCAGGGGCGTAGATTTGGGGAGGGTACGCGACGTATTTTTTAAAGTATTTTACGCACTCCCCACATCTACGCTCCTGGTTATTGGATTTAAACGAAAATAAGTCAAAATGGATACCAGCAATAGTGAACTATTTGCGCAAAATTTACACTAAATATATGAATTCATGCCGGACGTAGGAACAATTAACTAAAGCGTGTTTAAGCTAGTTCATTTAACAGCGAGTGTAACTCCGTACGGAAACGTTTTCGGACACATGTTAGGTAAACATATTCTGCTTAAAATGATCTGGGGAATGAGCTCCTTAAGTTTGTCCGCAAATGCAACACCTTGTATATTATAAACGGAAAAAATAATTAGAATTTTATGCTTTAATAGAACTACAGGTTACATTTCTCTGTATTTTAATTAGTTGTATATTAAATTTAAAGTAAAATTTAAAAATGTTTATTTTTTCAATTTTAAATTTCGTAGTCATATAAGTGTTTACAAAAGCAAAATATTTCTGATAATTTTAAGAATTTGTGAATGTTCTTAAAAGAAAAATGTAAAAGCAGAGGTCACTGATTAATGATTATGTTTGTCGATTACGTATTTAATCAATGACGTCGCAACTCGTGACTGATGATGTGTAGTTTTAGTGATGCACACAAACGTGATGCACACAAACGTGACCGTTGTTCAGTGGTGCAACGTGGAGGTGGTTGGAATTTTAAGTACAGAAGTGGAAAGCTATCGTTTACCTTGCGATAGTAATGAGCTGGTAATGTAGGTTTCTAGAACTTCCCGGTATAAATACTAAAGATAGTTATTCATTGGATAGCCAACGCAGACATCGGCCGCATCCACCGCAGTGTGACGACTTCAACAACAAGACCCACAACACCTACAACCAGCCACCCCAAACGAGATCCAGCAGCTGATCCGGGCCACCAAACCCAGAAAGGCTCCCGGTCCCGACTCCATCGGCAACAGGACTCTCAAGGCACTGCCGCGAAAAGCCCTGGTTGCACTGACCGCCATCATCAACGCCATCTTGAGACTCCACCACTTCCCGCCCCAGTGGAAGTGCGCCGACGTCATCGTATTACCGAAGCCAGGACAATCCAACACTTTTCCACAGAACTACCGACCGATCAGCCTACTCCCAGCCATGGGAAAGATAGCAGAAGGCATCATCCTCACAAGACTGAAGACCACCATCGACGACACCCACGCCATCCAAGACGAGCAGTTCGGCTTCCGCTCCAACCACTCCACCGTCCACCAGATCCTGAGGGTAGCGGAACACGTCACCGAGGGCTTCAACAAACGACAATCTACAGGCGCCATCTTCCTGGACGTGTCGAAGGCATTCGACAAGGTCTGGCACCAAGGACTACTTCACAAGTTGCCTGGAAGCCAACATCCCCCTAGCCATGACGCAGCTGGTAGCCTCGTTCCTAACGAGGAGGACCTTCCGCATCAAGCTGAACGGGACGAAGTCAGGACTACGCAGCCTCACCGCGGGGGTCCCACAAGGATCTCTCCTATCTCCGGCTCTTTTCAGCATCTATGCGAGGGACCTCCCCAACACGCCAGACACCAGGACAGCACTATACGCGGACGACACTACAATTCCAGCAAGCTCCCTCAACCCAAGACTCATCACCAGACGACTTCAAATAGCGGCAGAAGCTCTCGAGGACTGGTTTCGAACCTGGAGGATCGAGGTCAACCCGAAGAAGAGCACCGCTATCCTGTTCAGAAAACGACGCCACCATCCCTACCAAGACGTAACCATCTTCAACAGACCGATTCCGTGGAAATCCGAAGTGAAGTACCTAGGAGTCACCATGGACACCTCGCTCACCTGGGGCCGCCACGTCACCACCTGCACCAACCGCGCCAAAGCAGCCACGTCAGCCCTATTCCCACTACTCAACCGACGCAGCAAGCTCTCTCCCAAGAACAAGCTGACGATCTACAAGGCCATCATCAGACCGACCATGACATACGCAGCCACCGTGTGGGGTTATGCTGCCAACTGCCACATGAAAAAACTACAGACGATCCAAAACAAGACGCTACGACTAGTATTCGACGCCCCCTGGTTCGTAAGAAACACCCAAACCCACCAAGACGCCCAGTTTCTAACGATTAGGGAATTCCTCCAGGACTCCGCGACCAAACTGTACGAGACCGTACAAGACCACGACAACCCACTCATCAGGACCCTAGGAAACTACAACGAGGACGAAATACACCGCCACAAGAGACCAAAGTTGGTCCTACTCCCTCCGTGATTCTGGAGGAACACACGGAAGTAACACTTTCCGACATACATAATTGTAATTTATTTTTCTTTCCACAGCCAAGTCCACCCTGATAAAGGAGGTATGGATACCATTTCCGGAACTCCACATAGCCATTATGTCAACGTCAACGTCATTGGATAGAATTGAACCCATCACTGCACAAGAAATGGATATGGTTGTAATAAAATTTTTTAAAAATAGGTTTTACATGACTGGTCCGAGATTTTCTGAAATTAATGTACAACAATCCTGATCCTGATCCCGATTATGTTGGATTTTTTTAAATAAAAGCCAAGATAAAATAAAAAAATATTTTAACTACATTTAAGACTTTTATAAACAGTATAAAAATAAATACGCTCTATATAAGAAAATTAAAATGTTATTCTCCTTGATTTTGGGAAGTAAATTCCATAATAAGGCATGGGCGTCCATAGTATTATTTCTAGGGAGGCGCAAGCCAAAGTGGTTTGACTCTTGGGGCGTAGCTATCGCATAGCAAGGGGGCCCGTCTGGCCCCCACACTTAATTGAACATATAAATAAAAAGATAATGACAATAGTCGATTACGACGGTTACGTGCTTTAAATTTTTAAGCTTAAATGAATGTTCAAATATGGTCGTCATATTGAACCTTTCATACATCGGGACCGATTATAATATACAGGGTTGGGCAAAAGTATGGAACAATGCAAATATCTCTAATACGGCAACCGCGATTTCGACAAAATGTTCTACATGAAGGTTTCGATATGCGGCGGATACAATGAAGATATTGGCGGTTTAAAAAGACTTCCGGTTTAGCCGGAAACGATATCAACTTTTTTATTTTAAATAGAACACCCTGTATATTTTTTGATATGTCGAATGAACTCTTTTTTCCGAGTTTAGTGATATAAGGTTTTATGCCTTAATTTTTAATAATTCTAGAGATATTGAACAATAATGTTTCGTATTTGTTATCTAGCAGCTTATGAAAACAAAAGAATGTGAGAAGCCTAACCAATTCGTTCGCACGTTTCCGTACCTAAATCTGTTGGATTTCTTTCTTTGGGGACATTTAAAATCTAGAGTTTATACTGAACGACTAAATAATTTGTAAGAATTGAGACTCAGAATTGTTGGTGAAATAAGAAGAATTCTTGCAGAGCATCTTGTTAATGTAACTGAAGGATTTGTACATACACTTGGTTATTGCCAAAAAGTAAATGGTGATTTTGAGCATCTTCTCAAGTGATGTTATTTGTGTTTTTTTATTTGTTTGTTTTTCATTGTTTTGTTGTCATGTGTTGCTAGGTAATAAAACAAATTACGAATCATTATTGTTGAGTGTTTTGTTCAATATCTCTAGAATTATTAAACATAAAGGCATCAAACTTTATATCATTGAACTTGCAAAACAGAGTTCTATCGATATATCAAAAAATATACAGGGTGTTCTATTTAAATTAAAAAATTTGATATCATTGCCGGCTAAACCGGAAGTCATTTTAAACCGCCAATACCTTCATTGTATCGGCCGTATACCGGAACCTTCATGTAGAAAATTTTGTCAAAATCACGGTTGCTGTATTAGTAGAGTTTGCCAGCCGCCAAAAGCCTTCTAGAAAAGATTTTCGGTTGCACTTTGTTGCTAAAATGTAAGACCCACTTCAAATCATTCCCCACCCCTTAAGAATGCAAAATAGCCTGGTCGTCCAAAAATCGTCCTGTGCAGGGGGTGGCGGGGGGTGATTTTTGAAAAATTTGCAAAAATTTTTTTTTGCGTTTTTTACATCCACGTCACCTGGGCATGTATCTGCTAAAATCTTAAATCAATATTTTAATCAGAAATATATTTTTTTAAATTTTAAAATTACCATATCCAATGCTTTCATATGGAGCGCCTTAATGAATAAACGCTCGCCCTGAAACGCCATAACTGTGATATACTTGTCTTAAGTCGAGAACCTTTCAGTTAATCAAAAAAGTCGTTTCTACAAACGTTGTAGATCGAAGATCGAGGATTACATTGATTTTTTCAAATTCTCAATCCGATGGCTAGTTTCGTTAAAAAATTGAAAATTGTAACTCCATGTCGTGCCGATCGCGGTCGGGCGTGGAGACGCGAGGAACTATCAGATTACCGTGGCTAGTGCAGCCGAAAAACGACTCTATGTTTCAGGGCGCATATAAGGTTGATACTCGCCTATTAACGTGGTCTTTCGGCGTCTTGGACGCTTTACCGCGACTTTCTTAATAAATCTTTTGTTCAATGAATTAAATTTATTACTTTTAATGGTAATTAGATTTTCTTTTGATTTTTCCAATAATAATAATTGTAAATACGGAAAATATATATATAGGTAAGTACCTACATCAGTAAGCAGTGTAAAAGTTTTATTGAATAAATATGAAGTTATCAATAACAAAAATAATAATATTTATGGGTTACAGTCCAGTAGATTTAAAATCAAAAATACTTGGGTAGAAACTTCCTCCTGTTAGAGACGAATACCCAATTAATTAATAATAGTTAATTATTACAATAAGAAATTTTATTTACCTACAGCTATTAGTCAGAGTCCGAACTTGTCTCTTTGTCAGATAACATATCATCAGGGGAAACTATACGGCGAGTATTTCTATCGCCCTTATTAGCACATGTTAATTGGGCCATACATTTGCAGGAGCCAATACAACTAATTCGTCTTTTTTTACAGGAACACAGCGATCCTGTACACCCTGAAATAAATCGTTCGTTTTCTTTAGTTCCAACTTTCATCCAAATTTCCGGAGTCAATATATCTTTAAAGTAAGCCAATAATACCAAAACATCCGTATCTTTGCAATCCACTATACATCTCGTATACCCTTCCATTTTTGCCGACAAAATGTGTAATATAATCCTTGTATCAGCCTCCTCGTGCGATGCTACTAATAAGTCATTATCTAAATTATAATTTGCTTTACACTGCAATACTTCAAGGAATCCTCCACTAGTAACAAACTTAACTCCCAAATTTAAAGAATGTTCGTACAGCTGATTACTCAAAAAGTTGGTGAGTTGTTTTTTATTAAAGATTGAATGTATAAATAAATGCCATTGTTGCGGTAATAATGTACCTATATGGACTGGCAATCGCTCGCTCTATAGTTTCCTTTAGCCCTCTTTTCTGTCGTGTACAATTCTTTATTGAAAGATCATTATAATGATCTATCACTAAATCTATTCTTTCCGCATTGTAGGCATTTTTAAATACAATTGATTTAAAAATATTTCCATAATCTCCGAACGATTTGATGTTGGCAGGTTTTCCAAGGCCCTGTACCAATGCCATCCCATCAAATATGTGGCATGTTTTATAATTTCCCAATGGCAAGTCTTTACAACAAACAGTAAATGTTTCTAAAATATTTCCCAAAGCAGATTTATTTGAAGGGGTGGATATAACTCCGTTAGGTGCAAGAGACATTGGGTAAGCTGTCAGTTCATGTCTAAAGATATCTTCATATTTAATATTTCTTCCCATTTCTTTGGCTGCTAATATTTACGCAAAAATTCTTGGCCTTTTTGAAAAGTTTTTTTATTCTCAGCAGGAGCTACTTTAACTGCAGAGTGTTGAAATGTTTGCAAATTGATTTTTTTTAACGGCTTATAAAAATCAGGAGTACCAACAACGTCAAGAAATTTCCTCAGAGCCTCTTCTCCAATTTTTTGCGCGGTAAGTAAAGAAGTTTGAACAATCTCAGAGGCAATTTCATTAGTTGAAATAACAAGAAGTCGATCTTCGTTTTTAGAAAAAACATTGAATCTTGAAAATTCACTTTGTAATCTCTGCACAGAATCTTCATCAACTTTCATTCGTTTTGTACCACATTCCACGTTTTGTCTGGATGAGTTATTAACAATATTCAAGGATGATCGAAATTCGTCCAACACCATGCCTACAACATTATAGCTCAAGAACCACTCATCCAGTTTTGTACTATTTTTAGTTAATCCTACTATGCCTCCTGCGTCTTTTGAGTTCTTGTTGATATGTTCCAGGGCTTGAACTACCGAAAGTTGATTAAAATTTCCATTACGTCGTTTAATAACAAAATTTTCATTCATAAATTCCTCAAAAACTTCTGGCGCTGCTTGGGGAAGTTTGTACATATCTAATAAATATATTGTTCCCCATCTAGAATAGTTAGTGTGATCTAAAGCAAATAACCATGGAAGCATTTTTCTAAAGCTATTCAAATGCAGCTCCCACTTTCCATTTCTTTCAGCAAATTGAAATTCTAGTAAAATTTCAACTAACTCTAGGTAAGTATACCAGTACTTAAATGTAGCTGTTTGTGTCTCAATAAATTGGGGAAATTCTTTAAATAATTCTTTTGTCAGATTTGATGTTTTACAAAAACTTGGCAATGCGTCCTCTTTCCTTTTTATACGATCGCGGATTTCCGA
Source organism: Ctenicera cuprea (assembly GCA_958336395.1). Lineage (NCBI taxonomy): Eukaryota > Metazoa > Arthropoda > Insecta > Coleoptera > Elateridae > Ctenicera > Ctenicera cuprea. Next base: position 39,665,487 of record OY284495.1, on the reverse strand, counting down.
AGAACAAAGATGTATTAGATTGAAAGTGTGTACAGAGAAGCTTTTGCACTCGATAAGCCATTTGTTAAAGAGGGAAATTAATATTCGCATGAGACTTTCGTACGTTACTTAATCTAATTACCATGAAAAGTAATAAATTCAATTCATTGAACAAAAGATTTATTAAGAAAGTCGCGGTAAAGCGTCCAAGACGCCGAAAGACCACGTTAATAGGCGAGTATCAACCTTATATGCGCCCTGAAACATAGAGTCGTTTTTCGGCTGCACTAGCCACGGTAATCTGAACGTTCCTCGCGTCTCCACGCCCGACCGCGATCGGCACGACATGGAGTTACAATTTTCAATTTTTTAACGAAACTAGCCATCGGATTGAGAATTTGAAAAAATCAATGTAATCCTCGATCTTCGATCTACAACGTTTGTAGAAACGACTTTTTTGATTAACTGAAAGGTTCTCGACTTAAGACAAGTTAAAGTATATCACAGTTATGGCGTTTCAGGGCGAGCGTTTATTCATTAAGGCGCTCCATATGAAAGCATTGGATATGGTAATTTTAAAATTTAAAAAAATATATTTCTGATTAAAATATTGATTTAAGATTTTAGCAGATACATGCCCAGGTGACGTGGATGTAAAAAACGCAAAAAAAATTTTTCAAATTTTTCAAAAATCACCCCCCGCCACCCCCTGCACAAGACGATTTTTGGACGACCAGGCTATTTTGCATTCTTAAGGGGTGGGGAATGATTTGAAGTGGGTCTTACATTTTAGCAACAAAGTGCAAACGGGATGACACGATAGAAGAAGCTTTTTACTCTACTATATTAGAGATATTTGCATTGTTCCGTACTTTTGCCCAAGCCGGTATGTACTCTATTACAGCACTTCGCACAATATCCCGGATTGCGGCCAGTGATTTTATTGTAAGCATATTGTAAAATTCATCATTTTATAAAATGCCTAGAGGTAATTACAGGCACATCGGTCTGTAAAACATCTGTGCCAAATTTTATCTTCGTCCGAATTAGTTCCGTAAAAACAGAAAGATCGGTGGCACCACCGCTGTTCTGCGAAACGCCTTAAATTGTGAAATCGAAAGTTTTCACAAAATGGGCTATATTACTAGAAATTGGGAAAGTAAACAGGATGGTCCTACTAAATATTTAACACGTGGAAGGAGACAACACATTAACAATGAAATTTGTTTAGCGATATCGATCTTGTTATTGCAATTTTTAATTGTCTTTGATGTCTTTTCTGCTAAAATCTTTAATTTCATTTCATAGTATTAACCAGAAATGAATTAAATTTTATATTTGGTGTAACATGTGTTGCATATCCAGTTTTTATTAAAATCATTTTCACTGTAATGTAAACGTGATATTTTCATGATGTCATTGTGACGTCATCAAATATCGGTGACATGCATTGGTCCTGAACGTGTTCCATTATACTTTTTTAATAAAAAATAAATAAATGAGAACAGCAGAACGTTTTGTTAAGTTTTAATAAACTTGTACCCATAGGTTAGATCAGTTGTACCAAAAGTTATTCAAACCACGCCACGTGTAGCTAGTCTACTTAAATTCCGCGGTTTTTGCGATTATCCATAAACCTAACAAGCCTATGTTTTACATAGAAATTTCATAAATAATGTCATTGTTATAGCTAAAAATTTATTGCAATCCAGACTGTGGTCAGAAATGATGTTACATTGTGTCACTGTCAAATTTCATGTGTCTAATGAAAATGTCACAGTTTCAGTAAAAAATTTAAATTAAATTCTAGTAGCTACGTAATGGACGATCTTGAAAAGGGAACATGCGAATCCTTACAAATTCCAGCGCTTATGGTAAATTCTTTGTATCATTTTATAATATTAAAGATCATAAAATTAATCATTAAAAGGTAAAATTACGCTACATTTTAAAGGTTCTTTTCCAGGTAGTGTTATTTAGAAATAATTTTGACATAATATTTGAAAAATGTTAAATTTAGAAGTTTCAGGTATTTATTTGACTTAGAAATATAATTCTTGCCATACTATTAATTCGACAGACGAACCTTTATTTTATTTACATTAAAGGAACAGATTAATTTACAAATATTTACAGAGGATAAAGAACAAAACAAACAATTAATTAATAAATGTAATAGTCCGGTGGATTGGCTGATGAATTATGCATTTTGTGAAAAAGACGGAGTCAAGATATTTTTGTGGTCTATGGTCTTTGAAGAAATTTGTGAGCAGTGCCATGCAGTCAGGCCCACCGCAGCCGTTGATGGAACTGGAAAAAATATACAGTATTTAATTTATTCGTAGTATCGTGGCGATGGGAAAAAATTGCAAACAAAGGGGCTGTTTACTTAAGTCGTTACAAGAACATCTTCCACAATTCTTCTTGCAGAATTCAGCATACACACAAGGATGCGTATATTCCTTCGTTAAAATGCACCGCAATTGCTTGAGCATAACTGTGAAGATCTAGTGAGAAAAAGAGGCTCTGCAAATTGAATAAGGTCTGAACATAGATTATGAACTTTCCCTCGTGCACTGCTCTATTCCATGCAAACAGATGCAGCTGTGTTCCAAATACCAACTGCCAAAAGTAGAACTGTTGACTCTCCTTTTCCCTCAATTTGTACCATTCCATTTCTTCCATAATCGGTTTCTCTTCTTCCGTATACTGTTGTCGGAGGGTTGTAGTCTATATTGTCCACAACGGCTGTTTTGAAAGTGATTTTATGCAAAGGAGGCAAACAAACAATTCCTAAGTACCTAAGACTCTAGTCTATAAAGTACCTCCACTAAATTTTCTGACCTAGTCTTAGAACCCATGAACAGTTGTAGAAGCGTGTTGCCTGGAAGGAAGTGGTGTTCTCATTTCCGATGTCAGAGTCACGCATTATCGTTGAAACAAGTGTAAAAAGTGAATCAGTACTGCATTCTTTTGGCACTTTTCTGACAATTTTCCCTCGAAGTGAAGACATCCAAATTTGAGAGTATTTCCCTCTTTACTATGTTTGCTGCTTGTGAGAGAATCACAGCTTCCCTTTCAGCGTCAAAGATGCAAGATTGCATCTCCCCACGTTTTCTGATACAATCAGTAACACATCACGACTCTCAGTACCCGCGATGAATTTATTATATTTGATGATGAGTACCCGCGAGGTAGGAAAAATTACGAACTTCTCGGTGAGTGAGTTTTGGTTCGATTTGAACTTCTCGGGGTCGATTTACCTAAGATAGGGCAAAGAATATTTCAAGGAATAGTTATAGCGTATTTTTTTAGCCATTTTTAAAACTGGTAGGTACCCATGGTGCCATGGGCAGAGATAGAATGTGCCTCCACCTCTCAAAAATTTTCTCAAAGTACATCGACTGCAACAATATTTTCACCCCACTTTTCACACAAAGTGCGTGATTTATCAGGGATTTTGCATTAAGCCGCCGCATTATAAACAAATTATTTCAAATAGCAAAGAACAGAGCGATTATCTGAAACCACAGAAGGTTGAGGTCTGCGTAGAAACCGAGGCCGGGAGCTGGCATGTCCTAACAGTGGTCTCTGCGGGACGCACCTTTATTTGAGAAGGAGCTCGCGGTACTAGGGGAGCGAAGGCTTCCTCGAGGCCTAGCGTAACCGCTATTTTGCTCTTGAAGCGCTGGAGAGACCGTCGAAACCTGGTATAGCCCTAGAAAGAGCTTGTAGGGTTGTTTAGCTTCGAATCGTTCGTTACTTCAATCCGGAAGCAGCTTGAAATTCTTGGAAAAACTGAATCGGGATGCTAATGTTCGATCCTTAGGTAAGGCGCAGCTCTAGCAGGCGCTGCGAGGTTGGTTTTTGTTTTGAACCATTTTAATCAATGCTGAAGCGAAATCCTCCAGCAGTGCTCTTTGGCCCTGTTTTGTTCAATCCTGTAGTAAATCACCACGCCCCCTCGACGCTGACTGGCTGCAAGTGGAGAAGTGGGTTGTAGTTTCTCGTTATTTTGCAGATCTTGTAGAGTGAGGATGTAAGCACCTGATCGAGGACATTTAAATTTGTTAAATTATGTCACGTTAGTTAAGAAACAAGCCATAGTTTTTATAGGTACATATGTACGGTTACTAAACGTCAACATTTTTTGGGTAGGGTTGATCCATTCAGAATAATTTTATTTAAAGTTGGTGATTTTAGAAAGATATCGGCGTCTGCATAAACAAACTTAAGGAAACTCCGCAATGCATATATAGATCACACTATGAAGATGTTATTAAACAAGGAAGATACCAGCTTTTGAGTATTATACGCCAAATAAAAGAGCAGGATTGTCGAAAACCTCCACTTGTTCCTAAAGAAGGTAATTATTTAAACAGATTTAAATTTTTAAGATTTAACAAATATCAACAGACATAGAAAGAGACATATTCATGACTGAAATGGAAACTAAATTTGAGGAAACCAAAATAGCTCATGTAAGAAATGAATGGATCCAACAACAAAAAAACATGGCGAAGCTACAAGAGTGCTTATACAAAAAATGTAGAATATTATCCCTTCACAGCAGCTACTCCTCAAGGCAAGGTAGCTCTTTTTCTGCAATTCTTGCCGTATTGATGGAAAATCAAGAATTAGTTGAAGCTTATTTATCAGAACCGGTGAGCTGTGTCAATCATAACATCTGTCTTTACTTCTAATGCATGGATTGTTTCAGGACAGGTATTTAATAAATTTTATAAAAATTGCGAATGGGTGTTTGTTCTCATTTGTAAAAACTTACGCCTACGATGTTCCATTGGAAGACTCTACAGATTATAGATATATTTTGACCCTTTATACGTGCATCGTTCATATTTCCAACTTACCCAGAGGTCGTCAATTTCTCATTAAACAAAATGAATGCCAAAATTTGTTATCAGAACTCATCTATATAGTTCCTCATATAAAACATGCTACTGCTAAAACACTCAAAATGTAAGTAGTTACACATCTTCATAGTGACCTCCCATATAGCACAACGATATCTATAAAATATTCACATAATATCCCACTATGGATATGGTCGGCATATGGATGTCCATGGCAGGTCCTTTTGTTACATCTTTGTACATTTAAGGAATATACATTGAGGATGTTCTATGGACATCAGACCAAAACACTTTATGAACGTAAAAAATAAGTAAAGTATTCGTTTTCAAATATCGTATGGAGTCCATATGAATTTTTTTGGATCTAAATTAGATCTCCATAAGATATTCTGTGCTATATGGGCTCATCATCATCTAACAGAAAATTTATGGTAAAATATAATTCTCTATTATAATAAGTAGATCTAAAATTAATATATCTATAAATGTATAAAGTATCCACAGAATATCCCACTATTTATAATGAGTACAACGGACGTCATATGGATGTCTATGGCAAGTCCTTTTGTCACAACTTTATATATTTAAAGGATATCCATTGCAGGGTGTTGTATGGATAGTAAAGCTAGAATTTATTAATGAAATAAAATTAATAACTTCTTTTAAAGAATTTTACTGAACATTTTACACAATATAACAAAAGAAGCAGATGGATTAAACTTTTTACGGCAATGCTCAGAAATGATTTCAACTTTGGACAACTGTATACGCACAGAGTATGATCCTAGTATACACAAGCATGTCTTAGAAATTTTGGAACGTATAACCAAGGAAATTCCCAACAGAGAATGTTTGGACAAAATAACTAAAACTGTAAAACTATAAATATAAACAGTGAAAGTAATTTTAAAATGTAACATTTTAGATTAATACACAAAGACTAAATGAATTATCTGGCCAAATGTACAGAGAAGTCAATCACATTCCAAGGAAAATATTACAGAATATCAAAATAGCTGCTGATAAAATTCTTGCGCAAGAACAAGCACAAGGAGGTGACCAAAATGTTTAATATTTGGGTTCGATTAATAATAATTTAATCTTGTTAGATGTGCTCAGAAGCAAGTCTGCGGGTAGCATGTGCAAATCAACGAAATCAGTTCAGCTGGAAAAAAAGCGATCAGCTCCATCTCCTGAAAGAATCAGTTCAAAGCAGAAAATTCGTATTTCACAAAACGATCACGGACAAGTGCCACAGAAAAGCAGATCATCAGTGAAGATATGTAAGCCATCAAGTGCTCAATCCACTTCTTCATATATTTCTACGACAGAATTCAGTGATACTCCTCCTTCTAGAGATACACCCCAAAGAAGGTCACGTCCGGTTTTCCAAACAGCTCTATCGGCGCCTTCGCCTAAACCTGTAACTGTGTGCACTTCCCCTTGCAGATACATTTTTCCTAATTCTCCTTGCGTGTGCAAATCGCATTATTCTAGAGAACATCCTACCAATATCCCAGTTAGAAGGATTTGTATTTCTCCAAGTATAATACGAGAGAAAAAAACGGAATGTTCTATTTTCAGTAACATTTCCAAGAATAAAAAAAATAGTAGTTCATTTTCACCTTGTTATAGAACATCTTCTGGTGCGAGGCCATCTTCTGGTAGTAGACCATCATCTAATGATAGACTATGTTCTGGTAATAGATCGTATAAGATCAAAGAAAAAATTATGACATCATTTTCTGCAAATAAAAAAATCTGTAGTTTATCTCAGAAAAGTCCTTGTGTGCCTTCCTGTAGCACAGCATCTACTAATGATAAAGTACCTTCTACTATTGGAACATCTTCTGTTAATAAACCATCACTTGTTGCTACACCTTCGGCTGATGATAAAAAGCCCAATAAACTTAGTTGTGTAAGCTCATGTAAAAACGAGGACAAAAGTGGGCCGATACCAACCGTTGCTAAATCTTCTGGTAACAAACCGGATAATAAATCGTCTTGTAATAACAAACCATCTTCTGGTAAGAAAAAAGCTCCTTGTTCTTGCACAAAAACCTCAAAACACAAAAAAATGATTAAAGCACCCTCTGCAAAAACCAGTCGTCGTTGTGAATCTTCCTGCAAAGGTTCATGCAAGCACCATAAACCCAAAGTGTCTTCACTTTCTGACAAAGAAACTCCGAAACCTACAAAACCTTGTAGTTGTGCAAGCTCTACAACAAAATGTCCACTTCCCGATTCCAAACCTAACGGACCAAGTTTTTCGGAGTCGGAACTAAAGCCCACCTCTGCGAAATCGACACCAAAACAAACATTTTCAGAAATAGAATGCAAAAAACCCAAATATATGAGTAGCACTAAGAAGAATTCCTCCCCAGATATGAAAAGTGCGGTATCGTTTTCAAAATCCATCGAAAGTAAGACATCTTCAATACAACCTTTCGAACAACCTAAGGTTTCCCATAGCAAAGAAGAGATTAAAACCGTAACATGTGCACCTTCTTGCACTTCATCTTTTGGGCATGCCAACACTGCGACGCCCGCTAAGTCTTCACCTTCAATTGATGCGTCTGACTGTGAAAAAGAAATTTGCACCTGCGGTTCGATCAGCGAGAGGAGGCTCCTACCTTGGTCGTCTGAAAACAGAATGGTTGCTCGTTTAAGCGAAATGGACAGAAGAGTCCATCATGTCCAAAATACTATTCGAGTTGTTAGCAGACTTGATGGTAATTGTACAGGTAGAACGCAAAGAGTGGTCACTAGAATTAAAATACCTGGATTGCGCTTTCAACGTATGGCGAATTCGCAAGGGAAACAATAACAAAAAATATTTCTATAGAGGGTGTTGCATGACTTTCTGGTCATACTTAAGTAGCGCAATTATAAAATCATTTTAAGAAGAAAATCAATCCGGAAACGTTTAGTTACGGAGTTACATCCTCTTCAACATGAAATAGTTTAATCGCGCTTCAATTAATATCTCCGCCATAAATTGAGATATTTGACTCAAATTTGGCGGAGACATTTTACTGATAATGGTTTATATTTTCACCTGTTTTTGTTTAATAGATGCGTTATCCAGGAGCGTAGATATGGGAGGATAAGCGACGTATTTTTTTACATATGTTAGGTATTCCCCATATCTACGCCCCTGGTTAATAGAGTTGAACGAAAAGAAGTGAAAATGGAAATCATCAATAGTGAAATAATTATACAAAACTTAAAACAAATATCTTAATTTGGAGCAGAGATATTAATTGAAACGTGTAATTACACCGTTTTATTTTCGGGAGGTTGTAACTCCGTAAGGATGCGTTTCTGGCTCATGTTTATTCAACATTTTCTACTTAAAATGATGTCGGGAGTGGCTCTTTAAGTTTGTCCACAAATACAACACCCTGTATAATATAAACGGGAGAAATGGTCAGAATTAAAGATTAAATATTTCTGTATTTTAATTATCTTTGTATTAAATTTAAAGTAAAATATTAAATGTTTATTTATTTAATTTTAAATTTCATAATCATAATCATATAAAGATAACTGTTTACAAAAGCAAAGTATTTCTGATAATTTTAAGAATTTAAACATGACTCATTTAGATTTATTCATGAATGTTCTTAAAAGAAAAATGTAAAAGCAGAGGTCACTGATTAATGATTATGTTTGTCGATTACGTATTTAATCAATGACGTCGCAACTCGTGACTGATGATGTGTAGTTTTGGTGATGCACACAAACGTGACCGTTGTTCAGTGGTGCAACGTGGAGGTGGTTGGAATTTCAAGTAGAGAAGTGGAAAGCTATCGTTTACCTTGCGATAGTAATTAGTAATGAGCTGGCAATGTAAGTTTCTAGAACATCGTGGTGTAAATGATAGAGATATATTTCATTAGGTAGAATTAACACTGCACTGCACAAGAATTAGACAACGTCATAATAAAATTTTAAAAAAATAATAGTTTTTTTTCACTACTAGAAATATGGCGTAGCATTTTGACACATAATAGAATGCTGTGAAATTCAATTTCTCTACCTTTGCTCACTGATAGGTAATAACTAATTTTTCATTATTGACCACTGGTAAATAATGAACAAATTTATATTTTTTGATAATCCTGTGACAGTTTTAAAGAGAACGTTTTTATGGCACGATTTAATATAATGGAGAGATTCTATTTAATGGTATTTTATGCATAAAATAGTTGTTTAAATAAATAAATTTAATTTTAAAAACTTTGGTGTATTTGAATATACGTTTTTCGCGCCGTAATAAATGACAACTCTGTCAATATCAATTTCGCCTATAATACAACCACACAAAGTAAAAAAGAGAAAATTGTTAATAATTTCAGTATTTTAGATGAAACCAGTTCTTAAAAACAATGTTTTTGAATACCAATGATGATTTAACAATTTTCAAACAACTGTCATGCCAACAAAATAAAAAACTGTCATTTCTTTTATAATTTGAAATAAATTTAAGTTAAAATAGTAATTTTTCGACAATTATAAGGGTTTATATCACTAGTAGTGAAAAAAAAAGTATATACGCCTCGGTAGAAAAGTCTTATAGCCCTCGGGCCTTACATCCCTACGCGCGTCGGGATCTAACCTTAGCCCTCAGGCTATAATAGTAGACTTTTCTACCTTGGTGTATTATGCACGGATGTATCATAAACAGTTTAAACACTTGCAAAATGAAAAGTTTTCATTAGAAATCGAAAATTGTACTTTTTATTGAAAATTCATTTTGGGTAATTTATGTTAACAATACAATTAGAACAATTATCCATGTTAATATTCGGAGGTACAACCACTCGACTGTAATTACACATCAAATTGGAATTGTTCCTAGTTGCTACATGATCGAAGGTCTTGGTAGCTGCTTCAGTATTAGTAGCCGATAAATTGTCCTTTCTAGCCAATACTTTCTCAGCTAACCTAATTTTATTTGACACAGAATCTTCTATATACTGTTCTGCAATTGACGTTGACTTCCACCCTTCTAGTTGTTTTATACCAATCATTCCTTCTCCAGCGTTTGCCAACTACGTCACCGATGAGCGACGAAATGAGTGCCCAGTATATAATTCAGGATTCGGCAATTTAAGATAAACAGCAATTTTTTTCGGAATTCCACCAGAAACATTTTTGCCGACAACTTGCCTGGTACATTTCCCATTTCTGTAAGCCAAGAAGAAACGGCGAGTATCCATATTTATCGGACGTAAAGCAGCATACTTTTTATAAATTTCCAAAAAACTTGTCAACTACACTAAACATTCGATTCCTTTTGGTTTTAGTATCTCGTAAAGTGATCAGTAATGAGGATTGCAGATCCTGAATATCATCAACTTCTAGCTGAACAAGCTCTTGTTTACGGCGGCATGCTCCAGCTATCCCAAATATTAAAGCTACCTGTTTCAAGAAATCTTGGTTAAACACTTCTAAATTAAAATAAATTCATTTACCTTATTCATTAAATATATTTCAAGTGGAGCTTGTTATATAAAGGCTTCTATCTTTTCTATGGTCAAAACTTTAGACTTTTTGGGCTTGAATCCGTCTGATTTTCTTTTTAAAAATCCGAATAAGCTTCAGTAACTGCTTATATCTATGTTGTGGTTGGCTTTGATAGGCTTAAGCATGGAATAGAAAGACCACAGCGAAGAGGATTTTCTTTCTTTTGATAGATACCAAAAATAAGCCAGAAGACTCCTTTCACAGTAGCCGTTTTCGATGGAATCCTTCCTTATGTCGCACCATTTAAGGTATTCATTATACGTTTTTCCATACACCTCCTTAGATTTTTCGGGAACTAAGCTACTGTTTCTTGCTTACTTTTTCTACAGTCTCATCATCTTCGTTCATTTTCCACCTTTTAAAGACCGCACAATTACCGGACGTATTCGTAGCCCTCGGCTACCGCCTCGGGCTCAAAATTACGTCTTACGCCATAAAAGCCTCTTTACGCCCTTAATACATAAATAACTATTACATGACTGGTCCGAGATTTTCTGAAATTAAAGTGCAACCAATCCTGATCCTGATCCTGTTGGAGTTTTGTTGTAAAAAAAATATAATACATTTATAAACACCGTAAAAATTAATAAACCGGTAACGCTTTATACAAAAAATTTTAAATGTTATCCCTGTTAATTTTTGAAAGTAAATTCCATAATAAGGCATGGAGGCCCATCAGGGCCTTCCAAATAAATTCGGAGGTCCTAGACTGCGAATTTGTAGCGCCCTAACAGCAGTGGTAAAATTTAAATCTAGGGTAAAACATCCTCGGAAAAACAACGCCGAAAAAATCCCCGAAACAATTTCTCCCAAAAAAAGAACACGAAAAAATCCCCAGAAAAACCAAGCCTCGGAAAAATAGCTTCACGAAAAAAACCCGGAAAAAAAGACTCAGTAAAAATCCCGAAAATAAGTGCCCGGAAAAAAAACCCGAAAAGAAAGATACATTTTGGACTACCACGATCTCAAAGAAATGATTTTTAAAAAACATATGTCTGGCGTACGGGTGGGTTTGTATGTAGGACTGTGGGTTACGCATTATAACCGCCTAACGGATAGTTTGATTTTGATGTCAAAACATTCACAATCAAAAATTCACCGTCAATAAACTTTTAAAAAAATCCGAAATCGGAAGCGGAAGTTAAACATGGTTTTTTGGTAGCGTTTAAACCGCAAAACAAATTTTTTGAAACTATCAACGGAATTTGACAGAAGACCTTAGGTCATATCCAACTCTTTTTTTTTTCTAACTTTCTGGCTTCGAGGATATTTCTACTGGAAACAATTGCTACAATACAGGTTCATACATGAGTCTGAAGTCGAAAAATAGGCGGCGGCGGTTGGTATCCTTATCAAACACTTTCTACCCAATTCTTACACAAACGCGCACCCAGCGCAGGCGCACTTATACTGTCTTATAACCAGATCAGATGTACATATTTTGTCTACCGACCAGCTGGTAGAGTGATAGCAATACTAGCGGGCGCACCAACATATATGCGATCCACTAAGGGGGTTATTGTAAAAAATTGAAAAAAATAAATATATGTATAGCTAAAAGTCATTTTTACTTAATGTAGTACCTACCTAAGTATTTAAACGATATATTTTATAAGGCATCGCGCAGAGCCTTTTTGGGACAGCCGCTTTTTTATGGCTGGTGCCCTAGGACTGTAGCCCAATGATTAGGATGGTACTGACGCAAGTGGTTTCACTCTTGGGTTCAGAAGGGTTCTGTACACCTCCCACAGAATTTAAAATGTAATTTAAGTAAAATTAGTACTTCTAGAATCGAATAAGAACAGATTTCCTGAATTAATTTCACTGTCGGTCGGTTATCTTACCCGAGGTAAATAAATAAAAACACAAAATATTCAATAATTGTAGCAAGCCACCGGTCGGAATCAAGCGCGGTTTTAGGGGGGGGTGGCTATAGAGACTGCAACTCCTCTAAATGGTTTATAAAAATAATTTTAATAAGAAACATTTGTAAATTGGCCAATTTTGAATATTTTTTATATTTATTTCTTTTTTTTTTTATTAACAGAGGTATAATTATAATTCTTCGACAAAATACGCTATAAACAAATCAAATCCAAAAGCGGAAGTTAGCGAGGAGTAAACCGCAAACTAAATTTTGTACACTGACTTCCCCTTTGTAAAGGACTGCCCCGGGACTTCTTCCAGACTTCTCCGACTTTTCCCGGACTTCCTTTAGACTTCCCCAACTTCCCTCAGACTTCCCCGACTTCTCTTAGATTTCCAAGACTTCCCTTATTTTATTTGGACTTCTCAGACTTCCTTTGGACTTCCCCGACTTCCCTCAGACTTCCCTGTCTTTTCTTGGACTTCCCCGACTTCCGTTGGACTTTCCCGAGACTGCCTCTGAAGTGTACACCAGACTTCCCCTACGGTTTACCCCTCGGAAGCTAGACACGTTTTTCTTCATAGCAATTTTCTAATTTTAATTTAAGTAATTGACAATTACTTATTTATTCTGTAAAGTATGTTTGGTGTAGAATCAATTTGAAAAATTCGCCACATGCCTCCTAATTGAGATATCGAATTGGACTTTTCATTATTTAAAAAAACGTGAATAGCACTTTAATTAAACTGCCCAAGAGATTTTTTTAATCGTTTTTAGCGCCGCGCTGTCTCGAAGTTAATTCAAAGCTTAGTTATTTTTTTGCACGTAAATTTTAGAATTTCTAGTTTTCACCATTGGCGTACGTGTCTGGTGATTGAATTTTGATTAGTATGATGTTCGAATGTGCGCTATAAATTTGGTAAAAATCGGAGGTTTACGTAAAAATGCGATAGATTTTATTAAATTTCGACTTTGTAATTGTATAAACAAAAATCCCGGTGCGGCCCTGGTGTGGAATTTTTGCTATAGGTTGTAGAAACGTCCATCCTAAACGTCCCTTAACCGTTTAGCTGAGATCGGAGCGCTTCCGGATTTGTTAACGTTTCGTGCATACCGGAATTAACTATTTTCAGAATGTCGCTGCTCAAATTATTTTCAGGCGCCGCGCCGCATGCTAAATCTGATGCTGGAATGTTAATCAGGATGTTGCTCTACATGAGGGATACAAATTTGGCAAAGATCGGAGACGAAAAGTTTTCAGATTGAAATTGGGGGTCGCACTTTGTTTTGTGTAAAAAATAATTTTTAAAGTGGTGAAAATAAGATGGATTTTATAACATTTCGACTTTATAATTGGATTAAAAATTCCCGCTACGGCCCTGCGTGAAATTCACGATCTTGTTTCTAGCGTCCGTTTAAAATTTGAAATTTTTTATCGCCATCGCGCCTGGACGTTAAATTAAACTTTACACATTTTTTGCACTTTAATTTTCGAGTATTAAGTTTGCAGCAACAGCGTTCGCCGCCTGGTGCCAGGATCAAAGAGGGCATCTAATATGTTACACCCTAATTTCTCCCTAAGCTGTCTTCAAAAGTGGAACGACACCAATTTCATAGGGCCGAAACGTATGATTTTTAAGTCCGACCCTGCAAAAAATCGGTTTCTTGTTTAAGTTCAACTTAAAAAATCTCCAAAAATTCCCTAATTAAGATATCGATTTAGAGTTTGTTTTGTTTAAAAAATCATGAATGGCACTTTAAAATTGTTTAACAAATGTTTTGAAATTTGATTTAGCACCGCCTAGAACGTAATTCAACGTTTAGCTACGCTTTCACTTTCACCAGTGGCATTTGTGCCCTGGTGCTAGGATCGAAGCGGGTACCCATTATGTTGTACCTCAAGGTCTTCTCAAGCCGTGTACAAAAGCGGAACGACACCGTTTTCGTAGGGCCGAAACGTTCGATTTTTAAGTCCAATCCTGCAAATAACTAGTTTTTTTGTATACAGAGTGTTTCAAAAGGTTTACGACTTTGCCCTTTCTTATGCAGAATTGTAGGTCTCGGCGAGCTCTATCCGTCTGCGTAAACGCCATCTTGCTAACCGGCCTGGTTTCGGAGTTACAACGTGTCAAAGAAAATAGTTTGGCACCACCTAGCGGCAAAACTCGAAACTTTTCCAAACCGGTTCGCTATACCAGCTAGATTTCGACGAACTCTTTCGATCGGTGAAAACTACATTCCGCTAGCGCGTTTCTTTCGCGTTTCGTTCTCGAAAATCGGAAATGGCCAGAAATTAACGAGCACTCCCACCTTTTGCCGTTAATAGCGGAAAAAGTAGGCAAGATATTTAGATGCGGTCTTAAATCCTGCGGATATCGTATGGACTTCCATACGTAGTCCATTTGTTACAACGATGGACGTCCCTAATACATCCCCAATCGACGTCCCTAAGATATCCTACATAGATATCCACAAGACGTTCTATATGCATGTACATAAAACGTCGTCCTGTATGGATATTATACTGATAATTTTATATTTTAGAATTATTCATAAAAAATTAATTCTTTAATATCCACTTCGTCATACATTTAATTTATTGATAACAGAATATTATTAATAGAAATTAATTTGATGTAGTGGTTCCTTTTGCTTCAAAATCGGCTCTTTCCTTAGGTTTCCACAATCACTTCTTTGTGTTTTTTTTTTCAAATTACTTTATGGTACAGTTCTTCTCTCTTCACTGTTTTAATTTCACACTTAAATATAAAACGCCATGTAATTTATACTTTCTAATACAGCTTTATATAAGAACAATAATTTCAAGAGAAATAATCAAAATACATTATTAAATACACTGTTTAAACACCTCAAACAACTACTACAAACCAAAATCACAAGTTAGGCGAAAACTTACGTCACGGATATTGCCGAATTGTTTCCTCGATTGCGCATGTAGTTTGTATGTGATCGGACATATGACCTATACAATTATGCTAAATTAAATTTATAATTTTTATTTACAATTATTATTTACTTCTGTTAAAAAAAACACTGAAATGTCCAGCACACGAACCGAAAATTAAATCTTATAAAAACATCTTTTTAGGATGTCTTACGGATATCCAACTCTAGATATCATATTGACAACTGTTCTATGTCCACAAACGTGCGGATGTGTATTGGACCTAAAATGGATGTCCATAAGATATCCTGAGCTATCTGGGTTGTAATGATTTGATTTCTTCGTAGAGATCTAAACCATCTATGTCACTTTCGTTAAATGAGTTATCAGTCTGTTCGATGTACACGTCCTTGCAATATTTTAGTAATTTTTGGAAACAGTCTACTTAAGGTACGTATTTGCCAAATTTAAAAATTATTTTACTTTTCAATCTTATTAGGTACTGTGTAAAATACAACAATATATGTTTTCCAACTTTTTTATGTCAAAAAATTTTCAAATGATAGATAGGTACATTAAGAGCCTTTGATTTTAATGTTTTGTAGGATTATTTCTGTTTTAAAAATTGAGTATCAACATAAATTTTGACATATAGTACCGTAACTAACCTGCTACTATTTATATCTTTTTACTGTGTGCGAAAACACTGCTGCATTTATCATGTAATACTTCCTTATTAAACTATAACCTCCCCTTCCCCAACCCCTGAGTGGCGTAAACAGCGGTAAAAATCTTGGCTGTAGACTGAAATTGTGCTTTTAAATACACTTGCTTGGCTTTTTTAAGAAAACCAAACGTGAAAAAATTTAGCTTTTAACTACACTCTTATAGACGTTAAAGTGATTTCAAATTACAGTAAACTCTACAGAGTGTTGTGAAAAAAGTAGTCATAAATGATACCATAGATTTTGGGTGGTATGGTATCAGTTATGACTACCTTTTTAGAATACCCTGTATATTAAAGTATGTACTTTCTATTTTAAGATTGTTTGAGTGGGCACAGGTTGCTTTTGAGGGAGGGGAGACCTACTCAAGCAGCTCCTCCCCCTGGTCTACGTGCCTGATTTTGTCAAAGCTTTAGCCCCTTGGGACAGAAGGGCTAATAATCTAATAAGAAGGGGAGGGGGGGTACTTTTCAGTAAAATTACTAAAATAAGTTTCAAATTTTCTTTTCTAAAAATAGGACGGGATATGTCAAAACCAAACTAACGGTTTCACTCTATTGCTTCCCCTCCATTATTTATATCATTGCATTGTTCAGAAGCGATTTCTTTACTAAACAATGAAAACTTCTATTTCAAGCTGTATCTAACTAGATATTCCGTGTTTTGTTATTTTTGTGTTCACACAAGTGGGCGATTCGTTTGTGAAAATCCTTAAAAGCGGTCAAGTTAATTATCTAATTATTGCGTGGATGTCTGGAACAACTCGATTATAGTAATTGGTGTTACTCATCCAAGGTCATTTTTTTTATTACCACCAACAGTGACGTGGAGGTAATGGGGACCTGATAAGGTGAAAATTCAAAAGTCCAAAGTCCTATACCTAACTGCTTAAGAAGATACATCAGTGGCGTAGGTGGTAGCAGGTTGAATTATTCTAATTTTTTACGACGGAATAATAATTTATAGTTTTACTACGCTTTAAATAACAAAAATTTAACAAAGCAAAACTAGATTTGAAGCACTCAAAATTATAATAAAGCTACAATTTTGTTTTCGAGCTTTATTTGTGTGTTGACATTTTTATTTTTTATTCTCTCCTTTTCTACGCCACTGATTTAGCAATTGCCCCACATAAAAGAACAAAAAAAATGAAACAAAGACTACAAATGTGCGTACACACGGTGTTTACCAACGCGAGACATTTCCGTTTCCTGGCTGGGAATTATAGTGAGGTATATTAGGCGAGTTTGGCTTAAAAGTAGGTACCCACCATTTAGAATCGAGCCCGCCATTTTCAGTACAGTGGCCTTGTTATGACAACGTGAAATTCTAATGCGATCACATAATTAATTTGAATTTACAATAATGTTCGTGAATGAGAACAGTGATCTCGTCTGGATGCAATAATTACTATGCGCAGTGATAAATGTTGCTTCAAATTTTAGTTTTGCGCCAATTTTACAAAAAAAAACATTGTTATGTTTTAGTTTTTCTTTCGTGTTAAAGTTTTATACCAAATTAGCTGTACAAAATTACATCGACAAACTGTAATACTTTGCTAAATTAACTGACTTCATAGCTCTAATAATAACAAAGTTGGCAATGGTGCTCCGATAATTTTGAACACCCTGTATATGTTCTAAACTACTCCTTGTAAAATTACAGCCTGCCCATGCTATTGAAATATTTGATTAAAATTTAGTACAGATATTTTACCGCAGATAAATTATAATTTCAATTGTTTAAGTTCAATTTCATCAAGCAGGGGCGTATTTTTGACTGATAAATCTTATTTTTCATTCAAAAGTACACAAAAAAGGTTGTCTTGCTGAAAGTTACTAAATTCGATAGTTTTCGATACAAGTCATTTTTTTAAACAAATCAGTTGCCATGAAGGTCTAAGCGTATACTAAAAACCGACGAATAGTTTTTCGAAATTATATTATTAAATGTTTTAATGAACAGTGATATTCTCCATACTTCAATTTTACAACAAACTCAGTTTTTGGTTTCTAGATCTTAATACGGTCGAACAATGATTTGTCAAAGCTCGAGTCCGCAGTAAATTTAGCACCATAGGTGAGGTTTAAACATATTCGGTTTAAATAACAATTCCATTTTTTGCAAGTTCTCTGGAATTATTACAAACGAACTTTAATTTCTCCAATGCAATGGTTAAGTTAGCAACAAATTCAACACTGACGGTTGGTTTGCTTTCGGTTTGAATAAAATTCTGGGAAATATTACCAACGAACGATGATTACTCCATTGTTTAAGTTTTCAATTTTAGTGTTGGTAACTTTGCGGGTACGTTCTGCACCAAAAATGAAGAGATTCGTATTCTTCTGTTTGTTTTCCCCAATTTCAATTTTTGATGGGCGTACTGGCCCCTAAAAGGTCGCCCCTACATATAGTTTTCTGTAAATACTTAAGGACGCATCGTTGACCGATTTGGATGAAATTTGCTACGCATACTAAACAAGTGAATTTGTATGATAATTTTATAAAATTTTGTAGAAGACGCCAGTTACGAGCAGATGCCTTTAGTTTCTCTAAAGTAACCTTTTTGTCTAAATATCTGTTTGACTTTTCATGACAAAATCATTTGCAGAATTTAATTATCTAAAAAAATCTTGTGTTTTTTCTTATTACTTACCGTTTACACTTAAGTTGAGAAATTTCTTTTTAAATTTCAAATAATTGGAATTTGCGTTTTCTACAGTAGGCAATCAAATCCTAAACTCGTCGGCCCAAAAATTAAAGAGGGGGACTTGTAGCCTCACCATATATAAAATTTTCTAAAAACTAACATTAGATTTTAGTTCTGCTAGTCAAGATGAATAATTCTTCTTAAGCAGAAGATAATTTCCCGTTTAATAAATAAATGGATACCAAATTTTGATTTTCAAAAATGCATAGAAGGTGTCACAGTGGAATTATGTTATTCAACAAAAAAGCAAATGGTAACCGATTCCCGCCTCTATTAGACTACAAAGTTTAAAAAACAAACGTATTGTTAGTTTTTGAGAAATATTATTTAAAAAAATTTAAATATTTGGAATTTCCGCATTTTCTAGAGTAGCTGCACCAAGTACAAAAGTGTGTTAAAACTAACATTTGATTTCGGTTCTACTAGTCATGATGAGTAATTCTGCTTGATTAAAGTTTTTATCGGACCCCGTTTAATAAATAAAGGGGTACCTATTTTCTATTTTCAAAAATTCATGAAAACCGCCACAGTGAGATTATAGCTTTCGCCAAAAACCCAAATTGTAGCCCATCTTCGGTTGCAACAGCTCATAGGGTTTTAAAAAAAATCGTGTTGGCAGTTGTTTAAGATTGATTTTTAAAAAATTTTCAAAATTTTGGAAAAGCGCTATTGTGATCATTTTCAGATTTTCGAAATAATTTTTTTTTCATCGTATACTACCCACAAGGGACTTTCAAACAAGTTGTAGCTGATCCCGATCAGACAACTGCTTTGTGAGTGAATGGGCGTTAAAGACGAGATTTTCTAAAAATCGTAGCGGCCACCATTTTGAGTTATAAAGTTCGGTAAATAATTTTTTAAAGTTTTTCTCTCAAATCCTGCGCTCAAATTTCCAAAACTTAATTTTGTAAAAAAATGCTACCAACAAAAAACATGTCTAACGATTTTTTAAAAAGCTTAGTTAAAACTAGAATTTTCGATATAGCTTTTTATTAAAAATTTCATCAAAATCAGTCCAGCACTTTCGTCTTTAGAGGCGTCACACGCACACATACGATTTGTGTGTGGATTTTGTGACGGTAATTTTGCAAGAATATCGGAGACGTTTCCCAAATAGAACAATTCCTTGTGCCCGGATTTTTAGTGATACCCGTCTTCGTTTCCTTGCGATTGGTTTACACCGCAATACCGAAGGAAACCTAATATAGTTCGTAAACGGTGCGTCGTCGTACAAAAAAAGCACAAGAATAATTTTTTTCTAGAATAAAATTCTGCACCTGATTCATTAAAAGTAAAAAAAAATGTACACGGGAAAGTTACCGTAGAAAAACTAAAAGCAACTGCTTGCAACTAGCGCCCTCTACAGAATTTTATAAAATTATCGTTTGGGTTAGTGTGCATACAGAATTTCATCAAATTCGGCCGAAAATGTCTTTAAGTATTCACAAAAAAAAACTATTTTTAGGGGCCCCTTTTGAAAGTCTCTTACATTTTGGTATAGAACGTACCCCCATAGTTACCAACAATAAAATTGTAATACCCTGTATGGCGAGAAAGTACTTTGTAAGAAAAATTTGGTTTTTATTTCATTTTTAGAAAAAGAATTGGTTGTGATTAAAGAAAACCAGAAACCAAAGCAAGAATTCGTTAAAAAAATTGGGCGAGAGGGGGCTAAGTATTGCTGCGCCTAAAAAATTCGTTCTGAATCTTATTCTACTATGATTCATAAGCAAATAAGCTTAAACAAAATTGTTTAAACATCTTCCGTTTATTAAATAAAGACACAAGCAATTTAAATTTTCAAAAATTCATAGAAGGCGTCACAGAGAAATTTGCGGATTGGGACACGAACCAAATTACAGCTCATCCGTAGCTCTATAAACATTAAAAAAATTATAAGTGGTGCAGACACTTTAAAAATATTTTCCACATCACAGTTTTAAGTTTTCCAAAAAATGGGTTAGCTACAGTACGGCATGGAGCTTATTGCGCCCGCTGGTATGATAATCCCGATGTGTTGTACGTAAGGTCCATGCGTTGGCTGTACGTTTCCGCTAGAATGGTAAGCGCACGAATGCAAATTTGTCTTCGTATTTTTTCTTTAAAAATATAACTTCCCTTAACAAATAACCTCGCGTAAACAGCAAAGCGCAACAACAGTGTTTAAAAAAAACTATAAAATAAAAAAAAATTGTCTTCGTATTTTTTCTTTAAAAATATAACTGCTATTAAGAAATAGGCTCGCGTAAACAGCAAAACGCAACAACAGTGTTTTGAAAAAACTATAAAATAAAAAAAATTAGGCCCCAACCGAGACACGACCCCACAACTACTTATGCAGTAAAACGGCAGTAGGTACACCCGAACAGTGGGACCTACAGTTATAGCCGACGCGTAAAACGTCCATACCAAAATACTTTTGAAAATTTGATAAATACAAATTTTTGAATCATATATGTAGGAGCTGCCAGGCGATGTGCTTCGCCTGTTTTTAAAACTTCTTGTGTTGGTTTTGTTGATGGATTTGAGCTAATTTACAAAATGATTTTTTCAAACAATCTATCTCGTTTATAATAATTATGAATTTACCCTAATTTTGTTGTTTACCAGTTTCAGAAGTGCCGGTAAACACTCACGTGATTTTCCTTCTTTTCCCTCTTTCACACAGAAACTATTTACTCTATCTCTTTTCCTACATGTTTTGATGTTTTCGCATTCAGCATTATTGATTATCTTGTGAAGGTCATCGAGAGTCACTACTGCTTTACACAGGTTTATAGGTCAATCTAATAGACGAGCAATAACAAGGATTTAACTGTTCAGCTATGAATTAAAATCCTAAAAGGAAAGAGAAATACATTTTTGTGTATCGAGGAAAATTTTATCACTTGGTATGATTAACGTTACGGATTAACAGTCGCATTTAAAATAATAATTATGCTATCAAAACTGTTTTTATTTTACTAAATAATGTTTTTGTTCTAGAACATAAGTGGCAGCAACGATGAAAAATATTTAAAGAATTTTCATTGTGTGGGCGTGTACATTACTAATTATAATTACTAATCCCGATTTTAAAATCATCAACAAAAATATCAACCTATTATAAACTTATCATAAATTAACATTATTATAATTTTATGCGATTTACAGAAAACTATTTGAAAAATGATAAATCTATAAGAAACCTTAATAAAATTAAATTTGTTAGCCACGGAGGTATTCACATACAAATTTTAGATAGCATGCAATAAAAAAAAATTGTAACAAATACAGTAAAGAAAGTACAAATATAAAGTTGAAACATTTGAAAGCTCATTATACCGGTTCTTATAATGATCTAAGCTGGACAAGAATGTTAAAATGTACAAATAACATGCTAGCCTGAGGCCGCAAAAAGTTATTGCTTGACTCAAATTAGCGTCTAGACCCTTGGGCTGACAGCTGATCCTACCTCACATGACTTGTGCACCCCTCTGCATGCAGCCGGAATGTATGTAAACCACGGGTTCGTAGTGGCACAAATGGATATGCGGGTGTGTTCGGGTGTACTACTTTTTTATTGCATAAGTAGTTGCGGGGTCGAATCTCGGTTGGGACCAAAATTTTTTTTTATTTTATAGTTTTTTTTAAAACACTGTTGCTGCGTTTTGCTGTTTACGCTAGGTTATTTGTTAAGAGCAGTTATACTTTTAAAGAAAAATACGAGAACAAATTTGCATTCACTCACTGATTGACGGCATACTAACACGCAAGTCTGGTAATAAATTTAAAAAAAAGATTTGTTGTTTCCTATTGAATGCAATTTATTAGCAATGAAAAAATCGGCTTTAACAATACAAATCTCGATGTAAATATCACACTCGCACTCGCAGATGATATTGCGCAATTCAGGATCGGCTGTAGACGCTAGTTTGACTCAACGGGTGGGCTTGTTATAATTATAACGTCCACGATATCACATTTACAGGGCGGCTCAGTAGTATAGACTAAGAAAAATATTTAAAATAATAAAATAAATTAAAGTCCTAGCCTTTGGCGACAAAAAATTATTATAAGTAGGTATCAGTAGTATCACATTTGCAGAGTAGCTCAAAACCCCGGCATTTTTGTTAAAGCTATGAAAGTCGAGTGTTTATGTTCCACGTGGTAGCGCTTTCTGTAAGCAACACGCCAGATTAAACCCCGACAGAGGTAGTCATTAAAAAAAAATATTTACTAATAATTTTTTTATTGTATACATGGGTACATGTAAGCTACTGCTTGTTTCCTAAGATGTGTTTAGGGATAAGGACAGCGCCCGTGCCGTAGGCACAACAAAGTGCACATTTTCCGACTGTCGTAGCTTAAACAAGGCGGTTAGTACTTCGACTGTCTGCGGGTACGACCTGCAACCTATAATAAAATGCCAACCTAAGCCAAAATATTTGTACGCAATCGAAAAGAACATATTGGAGTAATTTTTATCTTTCCCTAACAAATTTGACATTTATCAAGTAACCAAAAATTCCACAAAAGGTTTTTCTTAAGTTATATCAACTGAATTAAAATTGTTTTCATGATAGCTAAAAACGTAAGAAATCTGTACTCGTGTGCACTTGCAGTTCCAACCCCGATTTCGCTATTCAGTAATAAATGAGTTGGTTAACGGTGGACAGCTACGGTACTTCTTCATCATTGTATGAGCTTTATTTTGATAGGTTTCTAACGTCATTTTGCAAATTTTGGAATATATTGCCTCTTCTTACAATGCCATACCTGTTATATCTTCCGTGCATTATTTAGTTCATATTAAGTAAAATCAGTGTTGCCAAAATTGGTGAAATTTCACCAGTTTTGGTAGTTTTTGAAAGGTTTTGGTGATCTGGTGAATACTTCTCATTTTAAACACAAAACTGGGGATTTCAAAATTTTGTTGAAATTCCTGCCGATTTTGTAAGTTTTTCTCTTTTTTTTATAAATTAAATAATTTTTACAAAAGTAAATATATTCGTTTTAACTATAAAAATAAACTAGCGTTTGCGCCCTCTAATGACTTCAAATAGAGACTAAATAATTTACTGGAATGTCTCTGTCTACGGTAAATTCATGACCTGATTCTATAAATACGACAGTAGGCTTTTTTTTCTCCTACTTAATCACTAATAAGAAAAGATATTTTATATTATTAATGTAGTACAGTGGCGTAGCTATCACAGCGCCAGTGGTCGCATGGCGATGGGGCCCCAAAGACTCCTTGTGACTACCGGTACGAAAGAAAAAGTCTAGTTACTTCATAAAAGTCTGTGGGGGATTTGGGGCAAAAAATCTTTAAAGTATCACATGATTAAAATTACTCCACAACGTCTTGAACGCCCCTTTCTCAAAAAAGCAACTATCTAAAAGTAGCCTTTCACTTATTTTGCGACCAGGCCAAAGAATCCTAACTTTTCGAGGCTCAAAATCTGGTGAAATGTGACAACTTTTTGAAGAATCCCTGGTGAATTTCTAATTTTTTAACTGGCAACACTGAGTAAAACACACGCGCAGAAAACAGAGTTGACAGATCTCTAAAACGTGATGTTGTTGGCTGGGCGGGAATTGAAAGAGTTCATAACTACACCACTTGCAGTGTTGCCAGATTAATAAGGCGGTAAAATTAAGTAAATTGATAAGATAACAGCTTTTTGCTGTTAACAGATGCGGTGGCGCAATGGTTGAGAATGCGTATGCAGCGTAGCTGGCTGGTCCTGTGTTCGATTCCCCGGAGAGTTAAACTTTTTATGAATTATATTTATTTTTTAATTCTTGTACAGTTTTTTATTAGTTTGTTTTTTATTTTAAAAACCCAATAAAATGCTACTGTTTATGTTCCCTGGGATGTTTTTAGTGGTGATGGCTGCGCTGCAGGTGCAGCAACATTGCAAGTGTCGTAGTCTTTTCAATTTTTACGTTTGCGACAGGGAAAGGTATAAAATAAATATATGGGGTGTATCAAAAATAATGGGCCTAACTTTGATATTAGAAGCATGGGTACGGAAAACGCTTTGATACCATAATAAAGGATTTAGGCAAAAAAAACATTCTTGAGTTATTTCCACATCTTTGTATCCATTTGATGACTGGACTATGAATTAACATGAAAGAAAAGGTTTGTAAAGCAAGTTTTTCGGGTCAGTACTCGTTTTTATACATAGATTTCTTTTGTTTCACCACTTATAATCGTTTTAATGTAAATCGCGGCCTCCTAGAAGAACATCTATTGACAGCCTGCCGCATCAGTAATTTTCCAACAAATTCAGCGTGTTGCCGCACCGCTATTACCCGGTGCATCAAAAAGAGTCATAACTGAGGCTGTGTTTGTGATTAGTTGGCAGAAAAAACAAAAAACATATCTTGAATTTTCTTTTAATTCTAGTGGTTATAAGCAAAGAATTGATTCCTCCTCAATAACAGTTTTTTTTTTAATATTACTATTACTACGTTACTAGAGGGCAGCAGGGCCAAAAGCAGTGACAGACGATTCCTTGATTGGCTGACATTACGTGTGCGGTGTGCCATCCATTGAATTATTGTAGTATATTTTGATATCAAAATTTTTGTATTATTTCAAATGTAAAAAACCATAATTGTCAAAACATTCTACTTTAATTGTGACGTATGTTAACAGTATCGTTTAAAACATAATTATTTCGGTTAATATTATTTGTTGCCTAACAGCGCATTTGGCCCTGCCATCTAGCGGCTGATCTAAGAAATAGCTTCAAAAACTTCCTATTGATAAGTACGGCCACCTGACAAACAATTAAATTTGTAATGTGCTGCTTTCACCGCAAACCGGTAGATGTCTCTAACATTTCTTGTGCAACATATGAAATTATTGCGAAATCAAAATATTTCAGGGCGCGGCAAGTCGTACAGAAACATCAGTCGATATTGATTTAAATAATATAAATAATTAAACGTAAATTTTAAAAATGCCTAGCCTGCATGGCAGCTATTTTTCTAAATGAGATTATAAGGAGCAAATGGCACGAAACAAAGTATCCTGCGCATGGCCGCCCGATGTTAGGTAATGTTCAACTTATTTCGATGCGAGTTTGGGCGATAATTTCTGTGTTTTTTAGGATATTGTAAATAGAACCGAAATACATTTTTTGTCTTTGCCGGAGATTTATAAAAGTATGTCGGAGGCCTGATAAGGTCCTACAAAACCCGAGGTTTGGTAACCCTGACGGGAATCCTACAGTTTAACATGGACTCCGAACCACGGAAGGTATAGTAATATTTCTAGTCCATAGAAATAATTATTTGGGCATTGTGCCTCGCTGCTTGCCCGTTGTCTTGCGAGGTAAAAGCGAGCAAATGAGTGAAGTTGGCTGCCATTTATGTAGCAATTCAGCGCTCCAACCGACATGCCACGCCACGCTCGCTCTTATAAATAATATATGGAAACATTGCTAGAGTTTTCTGTGATAAATTGTTTTTGTAAATCCTACTGTTGATGCTTTCAACCAGGGGCGTCGGTAGGATAAGAAAACGGGGGGGGGGGGGTGATTAAACTATATACATATGTTTTATATAGAATTATGAATAATTCTGTTTTTTTAATAAAAACTTGGGAGGCGCAAATTACAAATTGGGGTGCTAGCGCCCTCCGAACTAACGACGCGCCTGCTTCTAACACTGTCGTTACACCTCTCTCTTCATACATAATCAATTTTAACATCCAAAAGATTTAAAATTGGGAAATCAATGGTAACAAAAACTTGTTTTAATTAATTTTAGATGGTTTAATCGCATGACTACACGTATCCAACGGTAGTTGGTACCTAAAAACCGGAAGTAAATGAAGGATGACAAAACGTACAAAGAACGGTTGGTAGGTTTCTAAAATTTGGCTCAAAACGATCCTTAAACAACGTTAACGAGTTAAGCAACATTATTTTCACTTAACACCATTGAATTACTCATAAGTCAATAGAAATTCATAGCACGCTGACGAATTGCAACATACATGCGCTAAATTGAAGACCACAAATTAGAATTCATTAAAATTAAAACGGTTGTAAATTTGTACCTTGTACCATCAATTTTGAAAATTTGCTTAATTTTGAATTTTCCACAAAAACTTGATTTTTAAATTTTTATAATTTATGCAAAAACAATACCAACATTGTTTTCAAAATTATGTTTAACATCAATCATGCCAACAACAACAAAAAATTAAAAAGCCTCCAAAAAATTATCGTCAGCAAAAACTCTTCATTGCGATGAGAGAGAAAAAAGATAAATTCGTACTTTTCCGGTTTATGCGACAAATTTTAGACCATGACTCATTGGTTACTAACATTTCAAAAGAAACATCACCACTTTTTTCAAATATGACAAGATAGTTGTCCCTGACCCCTCACCTCGCAGGCCCCACATTCTGTTCGCGCAAACGTGCAGCAATTTATAGAACGGGTCTGTTGCCGACGCACCAGTTTGAATTCTCAGTTCGTGTCGTTGTTTGTGCTGTGGTGCATTTTATAATTTTTCAAAATGGGCGATATCGGTAAGTTCTTGAGCCGGTTACCAATAATTATGAATTTAATTTATGAAGATGCATTAAATTTATTTTTATTTTTAAATTTGAAAAATTTACTTATTTTTGTTTAATATTTCCTACGGTCTTTGCCTCACTTATTTTAGTAAAGAAACAGATTTTTATTTTCCTTAAATATTCGATTTTGTTACAATTTTGTGTTTTTTTTTTTGACGAATTTAAATCTGAATTAAATCAATATATTGAAGGTGCCCTCCAGTATCGTAAGTGTGGAAAATCAATTTTCCACCAAAAAAACTAACGAGAAGCTCGCATGTTAACACAGATTTCTATTTTCTACCTCTTTAATTAAAATTGAATCTAAAATTACACGCCACGACACACCCATGGTGGCCTCGGTTACTTGACCATTACAGCACTGCATAGCAATACGTGTTTATTTTTAGAAATCGTGTCATCGTTATTTAACACTATGGTTAAATCAGTATATAAATTTATTGTTTATTGTTGACGTGTAATCTAGCATTCGTTTGATAGAGGAATTTTTCGTCATTTTTAATTATTTATCAAAGTTTTTGAATGGAAAAAACCGAAATCCTTTCACTTTTTGACCCAACCGGTACCGGTTTGTAGAGGCGCCCAGGTCGCCATTTGGCCCACATGTAACGCCACGTTGACCTTCATTTTTCACCAAAAATGGGGCAGATGGTTCAGTCAAGGATGATTGTTAGAATTCGTTGGTTTTTTAACGGAAGTAATAGGTATATTTTGTTCCAACACTACAATAATTTATCATTTCTAGAAAAACTAGAGAGCTGAAACAGTTGTGTCCCGCATAATTACTACAATTCCGTCAAAAATGTAAAAAAATGGAAACGGTGTTTTCTTTTAAAATTTTACGTAAATAGTATCGTCATTTATTTCTAATTAAATTTTCCAAGAAAGAATCACTACATCCCTGATGTCCGACCCTTATTAAAAATTGCTAGTTACGCCACTGCCTGCTTTTTTCATCCTTTTTTAAGACATTTTTTAAAACTATCACGGGTTATAACTTAAAAAACATGAACTCGTAAATTTATGATCCACGTCACACCCGCTTTAAAAATTCATAGATCCGCCACTGACATATTTTCCTACCATTACTCCAAGTTCAAAATAATTCGTCAAAAATTTTAATTAATTTTAAGACAAACAAACTCAAAATTATGTACAATTAATTTGTGTTTTTTTCCCCACTAAAACATGTTTGATCCCTCACTATGCTACAGGCAACACCCAAAAAAACGTGACGCACACAAATGTAACCCATTTCCAGTTCAAAATTACAATAAAATGTGAAAAATGTTAATATGAGCAATTAGCTTAGGCAGTTTGAAATACTTAAATGTAATTATTAACCGCATAGCAGAAATTCTTGGTGTGATTGGAAAGCTTTCGACGATTAAGCGATTCTTGGATGTCGGTCGGTGTATCGATCTTTAGACAAAAGAATGCAAGCTATAATTACGTGCCGCGCCTCTAAATTCTATGACCTATTTATGAAACATTCGTGGGTGTCACTTGACCAGATTAGGTAAATCATTTTGTTTCGAAAATCATGGTATTACACAGAAGAAGTTGTTTTAGGAAAGGTCTTTTTACTCTTTTTTTTTAATTAATTTTTTGCATAATCTGCTACAGAAGAAAAAATATTTCCAATAAACTCCACACCAACCACTAGATTAAAGCACGGATTTTCCTAAAACAGCGAAATGTTTAGTCATTTATTACTATTATAAAAAAATCCAGTAATATTCTAATTTCCTTTTAAACATGTTCCGAACACTCACCGCTACTTCCGGTACCGAATTCCACGTAGAATAAATTAAATTTAATATCAGGATAAGAGAAATTATATTATCAAACTAGCTGTTCCTCATGGTTCGATATTGGGGGCCTACTTTATTCCTGATATTTAATCATACGCAAATTATTGCGCAACCGCTTTGAATTTTCATACCAATTTAGGATAAACCTGATTTTGAATTAAATATTAGCTAAATAACTTATTTACAAATTGCCTAATCGCCGTTGTAAATAATTGTGTACTCAAAAGTAAAATTGAAAAGTTGGTGTCGCACATGGTTTTAGATGCGGACAACTATTTTTTCCAATGCGTATTTTTAATTCCTTTAATTTATTAACGGATTGTCTAATCCTCTTTTTAATAATTTGTCTGCGAACCAAAAACTAAAAATTATTTGGTGTCCTACAGGGTTCCATATGCGGACCACTATTGTTTTTCATGATTACAGGGTTTGTCAATCTCTATTATTAAAATTTTCAAATTTATATACTTGCGAATTGTGTAATATATGTATTAAATAACTTATACTAAAACTAAAAATTTGGTGTCCCACATGGTTCTATATGTGGACCTGTATTGTTGTTTTTTATGATTACAGGGTGTATCAATCCCTTTTGTTTTTAAATTTTCATATTTATTTATGAATTGTAGAATCTCTTATCAATAATTTTTAGGAAAAACTAAAACTAAAAATTTTGTGTCCCACATGGTTCTATAGGTGGACCACTATCATTGTTATGATTACAAAAAGTTATTTGAAAAATTTCTAAGTTATTTACAAATTGTTTAATCTCTGTATTAAATAATTTCTACTAAAAACTAAAACTAACATTTGGTGTTCCACGTGGTTCACATATGCGGACCGCTATTGTTTTTATTTTCGAACTTATTTACGGATTGTTCAATCTATGCATTAAATAATTCTCACTAAAAACTAAAACTAAAACTTTCTGACTAACTTACGAATTACCTAATCTTTGCATTAAATAATTTCTACTAAAAACTAAAATCAAAATTTAGTTTCCACATGGTTCTATACGAGGACCGCTATTGTTTGTCATGATTACAGAGAGTATCAATCCGTATCTTTAAAATCTTTAATTTACTTACGAATTGGCTAATCTCTGTATTGAATAATTTCTACTAAAATTGAAAACTAATAGTTTGGTGTCTCACATGGTTCTGTTTGCGGATCGCTGTTCTTTTTCATGATTACAGAGAGTATCAATCCGTACCTTTGCAATATTTTCTAATTTACTTACGAATCAGCTAATTTCGGTATTAAATAATTGTTACGAAAAACTAAAACTAAAAATTTGGTGTCCCACATGGTTCTATATGTGGACTGCTATCGTTTTTATGATAACAGAGACCATCATTCCACAACTTTAAAATTTTGTAACTTATTTAGGTATTGTACAATTTTTGCATTAAATAATTTCTACTAAAAACTAAAACTAAAAAGTTTGTTGTTCCACATGGGTCTATATGTGGACCGCTATTGTTTCCGTGATTACAGCAAGTACCATTCCACATCTTTAAAAAATGTTCTAAATTATTTACGAATTGTCCAATCTGTGTATTAAATAATTTCTACTAAAAATTAAAACTAAAAATGTGGTGTCTCACATGATTCTATATGCGGACCTTTATTTTTTTCATAGTTATATAATTACACACAGTATCAATCGGTATTTTTAAAATTTTTCAACTTATTTGCGAATTGTTTAATGTCTGTATTGCATAATTTCTGCTAGAAACTAAAACCAAAAAGTTCGGTGTTCCACGTGGGTCTATATGTGGACCGGTATCGTTTTTTGTGATTACAAAAAGTATCATACGGTATCTTAAAAACTGTCCGACTTGCTTACAAATTTTTTATGCTCTGTATTAAATAATTTCTACTAAAAAGTGATGCAAAAAATTGGCACCTCACATGGTTCTATATGCGGACCGCGATTTTTCTGCATGAAGACAGGAAGGTATCACACTGCATCTTTAAAATTTTCTAACTTATTTACGAAATCACTGTCTTTCTAAACAATTTCTACTTGAAGTAATATTCTAAAAATTATTTATATTTGTAAATTGCAATTTTGTGCATTTACGGAAGTGTATTGTATCGCTAATAATGTTAATTTTAGCTTTCAGCGGAAACAAAAACATTTTATCGCTTGCGGAAGGTCGAGGTCGTTTAACCAACTTTCTGTTATCTTATCATTATAAAAGTTACAACATTCATGCGTATTGTAACAGCATTAAATTGTAATTGAATAGGTAAACTTAGTTTTATATAATACTACATAATACACAAGATTAGACCGATTCATTCATTAAAATCGGTGAAACAGAGACAGAAGATATTAATCCATTACTGTTAGATCATTTTTAATTTCATCTAAAAGTCGGCGGTTGTATTTTCTAGAAACGCAGATGAATATGATCATGGTCTAAGTACTAATAAAAATTGACCTTCGCAGTTGTAAAGTAAGCATTGTTAACATTTAATGCAACGTAGATAACTCGTAATAAACTCAATTTATTATTGCATAATGACTACATGCGGCGGCAGATTTTGCTTTTTCCGGGGGCAAGATTGACACAATTAGGATGTCCGAGATTTGTAGTAAAATTCTAGGGATGTTTAAAGTTGTACTATGGAAACAACCGAAGATAGAAGTGGAGTGGGGTAATTGCAGCGTATGCACGCCACTGGTAACGTATATACGCCGGCCGTTTCGAAAATATTTTTTATTCTGTGAATTTTCGTGCAGAAAACAAACACAACTGGATACTTAAATTTTCTTGCCAAAAGATTAACAACCAACATTACATCTTAAACAGTGGCGGTTCGTGAACATATTTTTACGGTTTTAATTAAAACATGGAGATATTCATTTGTTTTACGTTAAATGTATCCACGCCATCTTGTACATCGGTTTTACTTTTAATTTCGAAATGCAAAAATTATAAAAATTTAAAATTCACAAAAAAATCTTCTAAAAAAACAAGTTCAATAGTTTATACTCTATAAATAATAAAGACCGTTGTCCCTAGAAATTCTTTATAGCAGTTCTGGCGAATCGCCCGCGTATTTTTAAATTTATTGCCACGAGTATTTAAAAATATTATTCGAATTATTTTACGTGCATGTTGGCTCTCAAGAAATAAACAAAGAGGCATTGATTAATTGTTTTTAAATTTTTTACGTTGCTTCAAATCAAGTCAACAAGAACAGAGAATTTTTGAAAAAGACAGTGTTGAACTAGCCCAAAAAAATCTAAAGGAAACTTTAGTTTATATTTTTGTTTTATTTATATTAGTAAATTTTGGGGCTACTCCGGCACTGTCCGTTTTGTTTTTAAGAAATTCAAATTTTATTCGCGTAGCTTTGGAAACAATTTTTAATTGAAAAGTTTATTCGTTCCGTAAGGATTTTTTTGTGAAAGTGAAATGTTTCCTGTGCAAAAAGATAAAAAAATGTTTCCTATGATTTGTCACCCACGGAAGCCTTTGAAGGTAAAAAAATTATTTCTATATTAAATGTTCTAATCCAGCACAGCTATTTGTGTAAATTTAAATAAAAAGCGTATGCGCAAGGCCGTACGCAAATTCAAATGGGGGAATCACCGCCATAATTTTTATGATTTTTTCATGGGGTGATCCCCTTCGTACGGTCCTGCGTATACACAATGTGGTGGTGTGTTTGCTTGGGCACTTTTAACATATCGCTTAGAAATTTTTGAGATTTATTAAAAAAACGAAATGTGCAAAAAAATTAGTGTAAATTGTAAATGGGTGAATCCCCCAAGTCCTGGAGACTTGATAATTTTCCCGCCATTAATTCAAAAAGCTTATACTTTTACTGCTTTTATTTAATAACTTTTTCAATAACAATTTTTTTAAAGTTGTGCTACTTGGAATATATATTTAAAAAAATAAATAGGTACTTTTATCGAACCTTCAAAGCTTCTGTTTAAATCACACGAACCAGACAATAGCTTTTGGCAATTACTTAAAAATATCAGTTTCGAGTTGCCAATACTCGGTATGAAATTATTTGCAGCATTTTTAGAGCATGCCAAAGGCATAGCGTAACGAGAAGTTTTCAATTCTATTCTCGGTACGTTATGAAGATTCTAAATTAAAACGGCATGTCGATCGTAAGGTTATGCATGATGGAATGCAATAAGTATTTCCTGCTAGAGTGCCGATGTAAAAATATCTCTGATTATACACAAACGCAACATAATTTGATGTGCGAGGTTTTTTCTTGGGTTGGAATTTTTCTCCGGTTTTATTTAACCTCGGAATTGTTTGGTTTTAGTTTTAGATAAATTTAAGTGGATTTTTTGACTTAATGCATGCGATATTTCTGAACAATACTAACATGGTTTACTTTATCAACACTTAACAATAGAATATAAACAGTTTGTAGGTTTACGAGGCAAAGACCGTACTACATAAAGTATTTTACTAAATTTAAAAATATAAAGCTTAAAAAGTGTAACAACATACTTAACAAAAAATTTAGTACATTGTTTTTAAAGGTCTAGGATACAACGGCCACCTTGACACAAGGCCCACTTGTTATTTCGTGTGCCCGTATCAGCCTTATTTTTTCTAGTGGACACAACAGCCACACCTTCAGATGGACACAACGGCCACCTTGGACACAACAACCGCAATGGTTTAGTGAACACAGCGGCTAATGAAGCTTAATGGACACAGTGTCAAAGGTGGCTGTTATGTCCGCTAGATCAATGTGGCCGTTGTGTCCAAGGTGGCCGTTGTGTCCAAGGTAGCCGTTATGTCCAAGGTGGCCGTTTTATCCACCTGAAGGTGTGGCCATTTTGTCCACCTGAAGGTGTGGCCATTTTGTCCAAGGTGGCCGTTTCGTCTACTACACAAATGTGACCGATCTGGGCACGCGTAATACCAAGTGGCCATTATGTCTAGGTGGGCGCTGTGTCCACCGGACGTTGTCTCTAAATCCCACTTGCAACATTAGTCTCAAAAGATCAAAACTTTTAGAATCAAAGACGAAAACATGCACATTAGTTTTTAAAATACAAATTTAGCTCTAAGTGTGTTTAATTTCATTAATTTTAATTCATGATTTTTCTTCCAGAGCTCAACACCGAGGACAAACTTGAATACAGTTTCTTCCCCAACGACACCGGTTATGTGAGGTTCAGGGTACGCGCAGCCAACGATGCGCATATTGCCTTAACCACGGCTTCGGCTGAATGCGACCCCATGTACGAAATCTTCATTGGCGGATGGGGCAACCAGAAATCTTGTATCCGCAAAAACCGCACAAAACCCGACGTTGCCGAAGTACCAACCCCCGGAATTTTGAACGGAGGCGAATTCCGCACTTTCTGGGTTCGTTGGGATAACAGCACCATCTCTGCTGGTTGTGAAAACAACTCTCAACCCTTCATCAGTTGGACCGACAGCGAGTTTATTCCAATTCGCTATGTGGGCGTTTGCACAGGCTGGGGTGCTACTGGATCATGGATCATCCATCAAGGAGGAGCTCCACTTGGAGGCTTTGGAGGAGGTGGCCAACAGTTTGGAGGATCTACCTGCAGCAGCTGCTGGGTAGCTGCTGGTGGTGGCAGCGTTCCTCCACGTGCTTTCGTTGGAGGTGAAGACAATGGCGAACCTTTGTACATTGCCAGGTGCCAGTTCCAGGGATGTTTGATTCCTGGAAAGCTTGTTCCCAGCCATGGAACCGCTTATGTACCATGGGGTGGTGCTGAGAATGCCGTCTCTAACTACGAGATCCTTTGCGACTTTGGTGGACGGTGGGTCGCATGCTCTGGAGGAAACATCCCACCAAATGCTCTTTCTGCCGGCCAAAGCGAAGACGGTGAACCTCTGTACGTAGGAAGGGTCATCCATGAAGGCACTCTTACCATTGGAAAAGTCCAACAAAGCCATGGCTGCTGTTATATTCCATTTGGCGGACAGGAATTAAACTACCCACAATATGAAATTCTCGTTTCGTAAAGAACTGACCGATACCTTAATCATTCAGGCCTAAAAGCTTCGCTACTTGCTGCCTAGTTCTAACTCAAACGTGTAGAGGCATTACAAATATGTATACTCAAAAAAAAAATCAAAAATATACTGTGCACGGTTATTTGTAGCTTATAGGTGCCTTACAGAAAATTTTTTGAATGTATTCGGTATACAGTTATTTGCTATATCTATATTATTTTTATATACATGTATTGTAAATTATAACTAAGTGTTCAAGTTTAAATAGTATACTATACTATATTAAAAAAAAAGTATTATATACAGTTATTCACATTTTTATTTACCATGATGATATTTGATTTTTCACATGCTATGTTAATTTTGGTTGTTACTATTGTAGTATTTGTGTTGACAATTCAAAAATTTTGAAGTTATTGTAAAACAAAACTTTTGTTAACAATAAATTTATTTTGCTCCGGATTTGCATTTTTTTAATTGGAAACAAGTAGACGGTAATATAGTAAAGTGAGATGGTGGAACAATTTTCACAAAGGGAAACTGCGATAATTTACCGTAGTTACTAAGAGAAGTCGTCTTACTGCTTTAAGTAGAAAAATTAAAAAACTATTTTGTAAATAGGCAAAAGTGATATGTAAGAAGATATAAATGATTCTCATAAGTGGGTCATTTCTAAACAAAAGCAATCAAAGATTCAGCTAAAGTGATTCCTACTAATTTTTCTGTGGGAAGCGGACTTGCAACAAGGCCAATATGCCAACTCGATCAATAAATGTCATAATTATAAACTAATAAAATTTGATGAAATTCGTTTTTCCTGTTCATATTAATTAAACAGAAACTCACTTTAACAATAAGTTTATTGTCGTATTTCTAGTCTTCTGGATCTTACAAGGTTTTCTTACTATTTTAATCTAAACTATTTTACTCGCATGTCTGGTACCGCTTTACACTTTAAAGAAGCGTCAAAATTTCTTTTGTTGAAATAAAAAATATACAAATGTGAATAATTTGCCTTACTTTAAATGCATCTAGAATTATAGAAAAGTGTACTCAAACTAGGTTAATGGACTGGACTTTCTTAAATTTCATTGATTTATGTAAAGCATTTGATCTAGTTCTAGACAAGCGATTACTTTTTAAATTAAATTAGAAAAATATGGCGTTAGGGTAACTTCCTTTCAACTTGTATCTAGTTATTTAGTAACCGGTAATCAATTGGCTAAACTAACAAGGGTGGATCTAGACAGTTCACAACGGAACGACCGTAAAAGCTGAAATAATTCAGGAAAATGGAAATTTAATGTAATTACCATTTATATTTTTTATAGTTTACCAGTGAGCGGCGCAGATCCGGCAATCCACGAGTTGGAATTTAACAGCTCAACATCGCACTAAATCTATTATATCTAGTGGGAAAGGATTTGAATCTCTATGTGTCATTTTTGGCTAAAAGGAGTTCCGCTTTATCGTGATTGTTTTAACTGTAAAGGGAGGAAGAATACTGATGCCATACCTTTTTTGTCAAAAGGGTCAAATAGGAGTGCGTGGTCGAGATAGGAACGTATACATTGAACGGGGCTTGAGCCTACATTAATTTTTAATTTAAGCAATTGAAATTTAGTAATTATTTCTAAAAATTAATCATGGTGTAGGCAGTTTAAATCCATACATATATAAAAGCTCAAAGGGTATTTTTCTCCGGTTCCTCAAGCGGCTACCGCTTCACCAATTTGGCCAATTTTTTTTTTAATGAAAGGTCTCTATCCTCAGATGGAACATGAAACATTTTTATATTTTTATTCTACGTCGATTTTTCAATAATAATTATGTTAATTTATATATGAAAGTCTGCTAAACGCGCTTTACTTGAGGCGACATCTACACCAACGCCGCGTCTCCTCATGGAACTAATGCATCACGTGACTTAGCATTTAGCCGGCTCAGTCAACGCTCAGTCTGTCAGTGCATTGTGCGCTGGGGTAACACTAGTATTATTTTAAAATTATCGATTTTTGCACCTAAATTTTAGAATTTTAAATTTGCATCAGTGGGGTTCGTCGCGTGGTGATGTAATGTTGATCAGTATGGTGTTTTACATGTGTGATATAAATTTGGTTAAGATCTGAGCCGATCCGGCCAAGTTAGGCCGGAATTTTGAAAATATTGAAAGGGGCATACATGGAAGTTTAAGGGAAGTTTGGACCCCCACCGGTTTATTGTGAAATATAACTTTGTGAATGGTATCTAGAACAAGGTTTCAAGTCGGGGGGGGGGGCGAACTATGGTCCGTGTAAAATAATTTTTGTTAGTTGTATAAAAGTGATGGATTTTGCTAAATTTCGATTTTGCAGTGTGGTGTAAAAGAATCCCAGTACGCCCCTGGGGAGATACTTCTGATCTTATGTTGTAGAAACGTCTTTTCTGAGCGTCTGTTTAACTATTGAAATTTTTTAGCGCCACTTGGAAGTTAAATTAAACTTTGCTCATTTTTTGCACCTTGAAATCGATTTTTAAGTTTACACCAGTGGCGTTCATCAACTCAGATCGAATTGGGCATTCAATATGTTATACCCTCGTATGTCCCTAAGCTGTGTGCAAAAGCGGAACTACACCATTTCCATACGGGCGAAACATACAATTTTTAAGTCTGATCCTGCAAAACCTACGTTTTTTGTTCACATTCAGGATTAAAAATTCACCAAAAGTTTCCTAAGTGAGATATCGATTTGGGATTTATGCTATTTAAAAAAGCTTGAAAAGCACTTTTAAACCATTTGAAATATTTTTTAGCGCCTACTAGAAGTTAAATTAAATTAATTTTCGAATTTTAAATTTTCACCAGTGCCGTTCGTACCCTGGTGACAGGATCGAACCGGACACCCTATATGTTATACTCCGATGTGTCCCTAAGCTGTTTGCAAAAGGGAACGACGCTTTCCTAGAGGGGTGAAACATACGATTTTTAAGACCGACCCCGCAAACCAATAGATTTTTGTATACAGGGTTTTTCAAAAAGTTTATGACTTTGACTTCTCCCACGCAGGGTTGTACATCTCAACGAGCTCTATCCAGATGTCATCCCATCTCGCTATCCGACCTGGTTGCGGTGTTATAGCTTATCAAAGAAGAAAATTTGGTGCTATCTGGCGGCGAAAATTGGAACCTTACTTAATCGGTTTGCTATATATCCAGCGATTGGGTTTCGATTTCGATATGTTGCTTTCTTGGGTGGGGGCAAAACGCTTCTCAAGTTCCAAGTTCCTGCGCGTTCATAGCAAAAAGTGTAGGATTTTGACTTCTCTTTAAGGCGTTGTGTCCGGTCCTTTCGCGTTTCGAATGGCGTCGGTCGCGTTGCCGTAACCCAAATTGGTACCGAGCCGAGGACTACCGAACCCCCCGCTCGGATTTTAAAGGTTTCTTAATAAAACAAAAAAGTATCTTCTCACTCATACGACGACATACCTAAACATTTTTTGTAATGTCGGAGAGCAGGAAAATTTCGTTCTACAACAGCAACACTTATTGGAAAACCTAGTAACATCTGTAGTAGTAGCATTTTGTGATGCTACTTAAACTGTAGTAATGAAAAGCGAACGTCGCAATTTCTAGCCGAAGAACATGACAAAAAAAATTGGTAAAGCACCTACTTTAATATAGTTTGGAAATTGTCTTATTGTTATTATATTTGAAAGTGTGCTTGTATCACCGTTTAGCGCACGAACAGTGACTATCTACCACTTCGGCTGGCGGATAACTTGTTAGTGCCTGCGGGCGTTTCTTATTATATTAATTTATGAGACAAAAAATGATTTCTGATTTTTTGGAAAAACATTCCTTGTGATTATAAAAAACCAATAATGATAGCACAGAATTCGTTCGTCAAAAACTGTGTGGGAGGGGGAAGTTAATATAGTTGTTGCACGTAAAAATGAACTTGTGAACCTTATTGTACTATCACACGAGCGATTTAGCTTAAACGGAAATTTTTAATCAGCCCTCGTTTATTAAATAATAAAAGTACTGCCAAAGAACATGTCTAACGTCAGCTTCTAGTTTCGAATTTTTTAAGCCTATTTTATTGCTGCATTTTTGGTATAAGTCTACATTCCAAAGCTGATCGAAATTAGACTAATTTGTGGGAAAGTAACTTAAGAAAATTAACTCTCCCGAAATATTTTTGCACTTAAAAATTAAGTTCTGGATCTTATTCTACAATCACTCATGAGCAACTTAGCGAAAACAGAAATATTTTATCGTTTTATCGCATGCATTTTTGATTTTCAAACATTCAGAGGAGGCGTTACAGAGAAATTAGTGAACCCAGTTACGTATCAAAGTGAAGATTCTAGCTGTATAAGCCTACAAACTGTAAAAAAATCGTGTCGCTACTTTTTGGCCAATATTTTTCTGACAATGTAAGTTTTTCAGGCAATTTTAGTGGTTTTAAAAATTGTTGTAGTTTGAAACATTGTGTAGTGCTGAGGACTGGGGAATTTACAATAGCTAATTTCAGCCCGATCTGATCTCTTTGCGTAAATGGGCCTTAAAACAAAAATTTTAAAATTCATAGAAAGTTTCACTGGAAAATCAGTGGGCTGGGACGCAAGCTAAGTTTTAGCTCATTCCTAACTTTATGAGCTCACAAAATTCAAGAAAAATCGTGTTGCCAGTTTTTGCGCAATATTTTGTAGAAAATTTTAAAAGACTTTGAAATTAACCCCTTTAAATATCGCCACACCTAAGAATTGAGTTGCGAATCGTATTCTACTATCACTCATGAGCAAATTTATGCTAAACAAATGTTTTATCGTCCCGATTTTATTAAATAATAAGAAATGAATTTTCAAAAATTCATGTAAAACGTCACAGAGAAATTAATGAACTGGGACATGAACAAAATTGGAGCTGGTCCCTAGCTTTACAAGCTTACAAAGTTCAAAGAAAACGTGTCGCCAGTTTTTGAGCAATTTTTTTTGAAAATTATAAATTTGAAAATGTTTTCACTTTGCAGTTTTTATTTATCAAAAAAGGAAAATCGGTATTGGTTCATTCCCCCTGAAAAGGCGGGCCCCTATAAGGGGTCTTTCGGACTCCGCACCGGAGTCCTAAGCCCCTCTTCAGCCGAGAAAAGATGGTAAGGATGGGTTAGAACAAGGAATTAGAATAAAGGAGGTTTTTCACGGAATGTACTGTCCCAGTATTTACCTTTTGGCTCAGGAAAACTGCGGAAAATACCTGACCCAGGACAGTCGGCTGGACCGGGAATCGAACCCAGGGCCTCGAATGAAAGGCGGACGCGTTAATCGCGGAGCCACCTCTCTCGGTAGAGAGATATTGAAGTATTATTCTCTTACATAGTAGTTTTGTATTTACCTACGGCTATTGTAATCGGTCTATGTTTGGGTGCGGCCGTTTTGGCGCAGTGATGTTTGGGCGCAGGGACGTTTGAACGCAGGGACGTTTCGACGCGGGTCTGTTTGGCCGCAGGGACTTTTGGTCACAGATATGTTTCGGTGCGGGACGTTTTGGCGCAAGGTCGTTTGGGCGCAGGGACGATTCGGCGCAGGAACGTTTGGGCGTAGGTACGTTTTGGCGCGAGCCGTTTAGACGCATGAAACGTTTGGGCACAGAGACGTTTCGGCGCGGAACGTTTTGGTGCAGGAATGTTTCGGTGCAATAAAGGAAATTATTTGATTTCGTGCATTTTTAAATTAATTAATATAAATTAAATATAATTTGCAATTTTGCAAATAACTATAACAGATTTTAGCTAATGCATCTATCTTTTTAGCGTATAATATGCTCTTTGAATAAACATAAATATGTTGTATGGTACCAGTTTTCATATTTTGTTAGCATACTTTAAAATACGTTTCAAAGTGTTTATTTTATTTACATACTACGGCAAGATTAGACGTTTAAAAAAAACTGATAAAATTATGGCATAAATCAAACCATAAACACAGAAAATGTAGAACCGCATAGATTGTCTCGTTTTAACAATAGTTTAGGCATGGCATACTGGCAAGTTTAACGCCCTTAGACTCTATGCTTCGATTTGCGGAATATCTTTCGCAAGCTTCGGAGAAGGATATATTAAAAATTTTAAATGTTTCTGCTGACTAGCTTAACGCGCTAGAATCTCGTGTGATAAATGCTATAGTTAGAAACAGAAACTTTTTCTGTATT
Source organism: Ctenicera cuprea (assembly GCA_958336395.1). Taxonomy (NCBI): domain Eukaryota; kingdom Metazoa; phylum Arthropoda; class Insecta; order Coleoptera; family Elateridae; genus Ctenicera; species Ctenicera cuprea. Next base: position 39,624,318 of record OY284495.1, on the reverse strand, counting down.
TAGGCGCCCTACGGGAAAGGCAAGAAGGGGTAGAGGCCCTCTCCGGATACTCGAACTGAAACAAAAACATTCAAGGGCAATACTCATATACAGTAGTAGCACTCTGTACACGGCCCTGCTTGAATTTTTTTTGGTAACATAACTAGCCACCTAGATGATACGAAATTACTCAACAACAGTAGAGCACACGGGGAAGTCCCGACGGATTGATACTCGTCTGTATGTAATTAAGGTCTAATTATTAAAGAATTTGATAAAGAGATAGAGAGAGACAATTAACTCAATTCGGTCAATTTTTTCTTATTGTGAAGTTTTACATTTTTCTTTAGGCTTTTCAATGTCATAGGGGGGAATCCCTTTCCAAACCAAGGGCAAAAGAACAATTTTTGCTTGCTCCCTTCTAGTAAAAATCTTATAGGCGCCCATGTTTTCTGATTTGTGGGAACGAAATAGTCAAAACTGAACACTCAAGACTCAGAGCTTCTCGAAACAATCTATAGTTGTCAACAACAACCTGTTGGGGTTATTTGTTTAACTCAAAACTTAACAAAAATTAAAGATCTTGATAAGCAAAGATCGTGGAAATCTTAACCTAATCATTTTTTACGTTTTATATATTTATTTGTTTGTTTTATTTTAAAAATGCAATACTTATCCAAAGATTTTTTTTTACAGAACTTAATACTCCAGACAGATTAGAATATACCTTTTACCCAAACAGCTCTGGGTATATGCGATTTAAAGTTCGTGCAGCCAACGATGCCCACGTTGCCTTAACCACAGCTTCTGCAGAATGTGATCCTATGTACGAGATCTTCATCGGAGGATGGGGTAACCAAAGATCTGTAATTCGCAAAAATCGAACTAAACCTGACAAAGCCGAAGTGCCAACACCCAACATCTTGAATGCGGGCGAATTCCGAACATTCTGGATTCGTTGGGACAACAGCACCATCTCTGCTGGTTGTGAAAACAACTCGCAACCCTTTATTAGCTTTACCGACAACGAACATATTCCTATCCGTTACATTGGTGTTTGCACCGGTTGGGGTGCCAGTGGATCGTGGATCATTCACCAAGGTGGAGCCCCACTTGCAGGATTTGGAGGTAACCAACAATTTGGTGGCGCTGGAGGTTTTGGGGCACCACAAGCCCAACAGTTTGGCGCACCTGGAGGTTTCGGGGCACCACAAGCCCAACAGTTTGGTGCACTTGGAGGTTTTGGAGCACCCCAACCTCAGCAACAACAGTTTGGTGGAAGTGGAGGTTTTGGAGCACCGCAACCTGGACAGGGACAGTTTGGTGCCCCTGGAGGTTTTGGTAATCAACCAGCACCCGGTCAATTTGCCGGAAGTGGAACTTTTCAAGCGCCTGGAGCTTTTGGAGCACCTCAAGGAGGTTTTGGTGGGCCTCAAGCTCCTGGAGGTTTTGGAGCACCTCAAGGTCCTGGAGGCTTTGGAGCTCAACCAGGAGGTTTTGGTGCTACTGGGGGCTTTGGTGGTGGTAACAACTGGGTTTCTTCTGGTGGCGGAAACGTTCCTCCACGTGCATTTGTTGGTGGTGAAGATAGGGGTGAACCTTTATACGTCGTTAGAAGCAACTACCAAGGAGGTTTAATCCCTGGTAAGCTTATTCCTAGTCACAGAACTGCTTATGTACCATGGGGTGGCGCCGAAAATCCAGTTGCTCAGTACGAAGTGCTTTGTGACTGCACGGGAAGGTGGATGCCATGCTCTGGCGCAAATATTCCACCAAATGCTATTAGCGGTGGCCGAAGTGAAGATGGGGAGCCTTTATATGTTGGACGAGTCCATCATCAAGGCTCGATTACTGTTGGAAAGGTTCAACGAAGCCATGGTTGCTGTTATATTCCATTTGGTGGACAGGAAATGAGTTTCCCACAATATGAAATATTAGTTTCATAAAAATCGACTGATTCTGAACTTAGAGGCCAATGCTTTACAACATGCTTCACGGATTTACTTCAAAAATGTTAGGTTTTAATGCGTTATATAAATAGGTCTGCATATACAATACTTAAACCTATACTACACTCAGTTATTTATAGCTTTTAAGTGCCTTCAAAATACACACTTATATGTATACACTTTATTGCTGGTATATCCATGTTATTATTGTTATACATATACACAAAATTGAAACAGATTTTTAAGTTATATTTTTAATATATAATATACACTATGTTAACATGCCACAGCTTAAATGTATGCGATGGCTTTAGTTCCAGGTTTTTGTTAATTTTGTTCATTAGTCATAATTTTTTCTTAATCAGTACTAGTTACATACAACAATTAAGTAACTATAAGTACTGTACTACTATAGTTTTCGTAACAATAAAGGGGTTTCTTCTTTTATTATCTTTTTATGGTTTACAGTGAATATGTTAACTTTTCTAATACTTCATAATTTAAATGGCAAATGTTTAAGCATGTTTTTTATTTTTTTTTAGATTGTTAGGTAATATTCGACCATCTAACATGGACTAGTACTTTTTCAAGTATATACAAACATACTTTAACTAGATTGTTTACAACTTTCAGCCAAATATAATTGTAGTGGTTGTTGGTTGGTAATTAAATTTTTTTATGAGAGCTGTTTTTGTAAATCGGCATTGCATTTGTTTTGGTGTTACAATTTAAGCAAAAAGAATTTATAAAACAGAATGTTTTGAGTGAAAGTCTATAGATAGGTCCTAAAATATAGGCTGTGATATAAAAAAAATTGTAAAAGCCATGTTTTAAGATTGTAAATCTCTCATATGCTTGTTTTCTATTCAAAATATTGCCCTTTTGGTGTTTTATATGTACAGGGTGATTTATTTAAGTGTCGACCCCCTACTATTACCTAAATCATAATTTTTTTTCTTGATAAAAACTGTTTGGAACCTAATGAGCGTTTTTATGCCACATTCCAATACTTTCTGTGCCGTCACGTGACTTCATCAATAATTTCCTAAAATTGGTACCTACTATACATATTCTCGTAGCCAGTTAGACAATAATCAATTTTATGCTACGATCTTTTATTGACACATATTAAAGACAGGTTTGGATGACCTAACATACAACATTTTTTACGAAATACTTAAAAATATATTTTTTTAATATTGAAAATGTTCATTTTTTGGAAAATCTTTTACCGTATTTCACTGTAAATTAAATTAAACTGTGGATATTTAATTATACTAGAGACATTCTACCAAACATGAAGAAATTATCGCTACATGGTTTACGGAAAACAATTGAATATAATTCCCATAAGACCAATGTTAATTTGTTTGTGCCGCAAAAACTGATGAGACCAAACTAATCGCAAAAAGTTGAGCCACTTTGGTATAGATGGCTCTTGGTTGTAAGCATCGCTTATCAGCACGCCTAATTCTGAATTGTTTTGTAAACAATTTCCCTGGAACTGGGATGTTTAGAACAGTCTGCAGGTATAAAGGCTTCCCAAATGTAAATAACACTGTAACAGTTCTATTATGAATGATAGGTGAAGGCAGCGGTGTTCGTACATTAAACGTGGGTTTCTGATGAAAAAAGCTCAACGATGCAAGATAATGCGAAATTAAGCAATAAATTACTACATTGAAAGAAATATGTGAACTTCGCTTAGTAGTTTTGTCAGTTCTATTTCGAGAACAAAATTGTTTTTAGAATGGAAACTTTTAAATAGGCAATTTCAAGTCCCGAGCTCCCACGATTCCTAGCGAGCCCACTCATCCAAATTTTTTTGTGTTACCGTACGGCTGGAAGGTGATGATCAGAAATTTGTTTGTTTTGGGAAGTTTGTAAAATGCCTAAAAATAAAAAACGCCAGTCAAGAAAAGAGTTAGCAACCATTAAGAAGAAACTGCGAAAATTCAGGACCTGATAGACGATTTATCATACAGCAAGTCTGAATAATAGTATACTTGATGCAGTGGCTCATAGGACGCCGTCCTTTGTAAACTCCCTGTGCTGCAGTGACTGTTTACACGTCTCGGTCTTAACCTAAGACGTCTGTCTGTCGCTTTTCTGTGCTGCGGTAAAGAGACAGACCAGTTGGTGTCCCGTGAAGAGGTTCTGCCCCAAACCACGTGGAATCGAGTTGGGGTTATTCCTCTATGACTCGCTCCAACACATTCTTGAGCAGACAGATGATGTTTGCGCTGTCCTCATGCAACTTGGGCCTGTCAGTTACCGATTTTACCTTTTGTTTACAGGTTGCGAGGAATCCGACTAGGTAGCACACGAGTAGCGGAGGTAGGCTCGAGCTATGAGTTGACACTGTCTCTGTCACTACAACAGATCTAGAAATAGTGGACTTCCATGGGGTGCTTAAGGCATTCCTCGTTGGTTGTCGTAAGTCTACCAGATGGCAGCCTTAGGGTCTCTAATCTAGTGTGACTATCTTTTTAAAGAGATTTACGCAGCCTTGCAGCTTCCGGGAGGTATTCAGTGCTTTCGCAGAAGTCCTTCTAAACAGCTTTTGTTTTGACTGCGGCGGCAGCTTTTTATAATAAAGACGCTGAAAAGGTTTAAAACTGTCCCAACCTGTTAAAAGTTGCGGCATTGTTCTATTAAGGAGGCGGGGCGGCCAAGGACCCTCACCTAGGTGAGAGGCGTGAACAAAGACACCTTGTGCGGGGTCGGCGTTGTAACGGTTACTTCGGTGATTTCAACTTGGTACTTCCACCTCTCTTCGGAGAGGTTCAAGGTTTCCTTAATTGGGACCACGGAGACTGGGTGAGTGTAGCCCTCAAGCAGGGTTCTAACATTTCGGCAGTAGCTCGCTCTCTGGAATGAAACCTTGCCACCTGACCGGGGTACCGGGAGCGTACTCTCAGTATGAGGGCAGGCGCGTCGATCGAGCGTACCTCAATCATGGCGTCCCGTTTCACTGCCTGGAGGGGGGACGGATATGCTTCAGGGTGCTGTCCTAGTCTTTCAAATCAAATAGTGTTCTATTAAGGAGCTTGCGCGTTTCTATGCGTAATTTTTGGAGATTTTGGTTAGGTACACCATGGAACCTTCCTCTTATCAGACCTCTTCCTCAGGGGACAACTGTTCTCATATGAGGCCGTCTCTTGCAAGAATATTGTCAGAGACTCCACCCGCTCGATGTTGCGAGGCATAGGTGCATTAATAAATCTACCTCCCAGGGCCTGTCTGTACGTCACCCACTTGGTAGTCTTAGGATCCCTGTAGTAGCTATTTTGCTTGACAGGAGCTAGGACCAGGGTAAACCAGATGTGGCGGTGATCTGAGAGTGGTGGTTTCGTCGCAACATATATACCAGTCTATGACCAGGCAGCGGGGTCACAGACAGCGAGCTCAGCGTGATGTCAATAATTGTCAATTCTTTGTGTGACAGAGGTCGGCGCATCTCCCTGTTTCAGACTTGCCAATACGGTGGAATACAATTACTGCAACAGACTGCCGCTCCTAGGATTGACATCCAAACTGCCCTAATAAGTATGGTGCGCGTTGGCATCACATCTAATAATTAGAAGCAAGCTTTTATTTCTACAGTACCTACCGACCTAGCTCTTTCAGGTCGGTTGAAGGGAAAACGGGTGCTGCTGAGTCGTAAGAGAGGTAAACAGAACCGACAACAATGTCTATTCTGTCTATTCCCTATTTTTGATTGTGTAATCAGAACAGTAAATTATCCAAATTCAAAAATTATTATTTAAAAGATGAATTCATTTTAATTGTTTTTATATAAATTTAGGACATGTTTTATAAGAAAATAACAAACTGTAAAATCAACAAAGTTTCATAAAGTAGACTAGAATGTTTTCTTCTGCGAAGTTGGGGGGGGGGGGGGTATTAATGTAGCAGCCCTTGGTTTTAGATATTGTTCAAATGTATTTAGTAACTTAGCGACTTGCGTTGCTATTTGCGTCGCTATGTTTAGTGATCAAGATAATCTTGTAAAAGAGTTGGAGGGTAGTTCCAGATGAGTTAAGTTGCAGTTGCGCAGTTGCACATTAATCCTTAGTCAAGTTGAGCTGTAATCAAAATATTCAAGATGTAATATTGCAGACCAAATTGTCCTCCCAAGGGGGAGGACTGCAATGGCGTTGCAAAATATTTACATTAAACGAGATGTAGTAGTGAGAATTTATTAAAACTAGATTAATATAGAAGGGGTTAGTTAAAATCGAGCGCCCACAGGGCGGTATACACGTGCGAGTAAGTTAACTACTTAAAAGAATTAATTTATGTTTTTTGGTTGTTATATTTATATTATATAATGGCTCTGAGCTACGCAAGTTGCGTATATAACCAAACACTAACTCAGACTGTCTTACTCGCTGTGCCTGAAGGCGCTGCAATAATCGCTAAGAACATCCCAGGGGGTATGAACAGTAGCCGGTCACCATGTACGAAATAAGAAAATAATGTACTCAACAAAAATAATGTAAAAAACAATAAGATCGGTGGCCAGGTTCGAACCAAATAAAGGAGTGTACCAGCGCCGTGTTTTGCTCGTTTGTGAGTATTGAAGTGAAACTTTCCGACTTTCACAGATTGTTTTCGGGCCAGCGGCTGGTCTAGTGGTTAAAGTCCCAGGCTTTGAAACTAGACTCTCAACGGCAGTAGGTTCGAGTCCTCTGCCCGTCGGGAATTTTTCTGAATAAGTTAAATCCGGCGGGTTCATGGATGGTGGGTGTGGTGTGTATGTTGGGTTGCATTCTTTCAGGGGTGGGGCATGTTAGACCGGTGAATAGCGCTGAAGTGCGCTGAGTTCGGGTAAGGGGGTGGGATGGGAATCATGGAGTCGTGCTCACGGACGGCCTCATGATTCTTTAAAAAAAATTGTTTTCGATCAAATATTTTGTTTTTGTCCGTAGTCATAGCAAAAAGTTTTTATCCTATTATTTAATAGCCCTTAATAAACATAATCATGTAATGTGAAAATTTTTTTGGGAACATGAAAATTGTGAAAATGCCAGCTTCTAAAAATGTTTGAAATTTTCAAAAAAATTATTCCGTAACAACTGTCCACGCCATTTGTTTCAAAACTTTGTGAGCCCAATGAGCTTGCAGTAAATCCCAAATTTATTTTTTACTAATCTTCCAAATTTTACTAAAGGAAATTTGGAAAATTTAAAATTGATGAATTATTTACTCAAAAACCTGTCGTCAATCGTTATATATCGGTACTATATCGTACAAACTGGTGGACCCATTTTGTTAAAACTACGAGAACACAAAGGTGGTTGTAAACATAGGCGCATCACTGGCTGAACATATTGGTTTAACTGGGCATAAGATCGACTTTAAGAACGCTCGAGTACTCGCAAGCGTATCTCATTACTTCTCCAGAGAGGATAGTCTAGATTCAGTAAAGCTTGGACTTCAGTAGTTCATCCTCTAAGGGCTCGTAAGCACCATCGATCTCACAATCACGTTTAAATACCTGTGCATCCCGTATTTGAATTCAGTGGCGCGTCCCCGGGTGGCGGATAGGGAAACGGCTTTACGCGAATGATCTTAAGTGACTTAAATGATCTTAAGGAAAGGCCATAGCAAAAGCAGAAGAAAGACCAGGCGAAATAGGAAGAAAGGAAGAAAAGCGGGGGCACCAAGATACTCCGCTCGGATTCCTCGACGCCTTCATCGCCTAAACAGTCAACAAAAAGCCCACGAGCAATACAAAGCAGAGTGGGTCATACAGCGAGGCTGCAACTGGATTCAGGATGGCGGTAATCGACAGACGGCACTCTGACGTAGTTCTGGAACAGCAGCTGCTCCAGAATAGGCTGATGACTGCGCTGGATGCCACTCTTTTTGGGTAAACGAGGTATACGGGAGTGTACACAACTCAACATTGCACTCGCACTAAACCTTTATTATATTCTGTACTTTTCTGTTTCGACCACGCACTCTTATTTTCCCTTTCTAAGTAACAAGTTGGTAAAGAAAAAAATACCTTTTAGGTGAGGTACGACTTGTCCCACCTTCGTGTTTGAAAATCTCGAGAAACCTCTGAAGACCCCCCCCTCACAACTACCCTTTCCGGAGGCTCATAAAAATTATAAATATTTTTACTGAACATCTCGTGTACGATTTATATAACAATTTTTTTATTCCATCCATGTGCATCCATTGACTAAGCTACCTAGGGTGAATGTGTTTTTTCGAAATGTTACAACTAAACTTGAATATTGTATACACACAGACTTCGGTCTCTAAGTAAAGCAAATAACAGAAAAGTCATTTTTAAAACAGCAAAAAACATTTTAGACACTTTGTTTGATGCAGAAGCAAAAACAGCGGTTTTGCTAAAATCAGGCATTTACAAATTAAATTGTTCGCATTGTAATTCGATTTATATAGGCCAGACAATTAGAAATTTTGATATTAGGTATAAAGAAAACGTACGTTGTTACAAATACAAACACTCACATAAATCCAATTACGCTAAACACTCTTTAGAATATAATCATATAAGGACATCTAATAATACTATGAGGAAGCATTTAAAATTCACAAAGAAAACTGTACCTTTAATGAATGAACAAATTGATGTCTTAAATTCACCATTTTTTGATGTTCTGGAATGAGATATCAAGTCATCAGCAGACATGGATAACCAAGAGGAAGTCATCCAGTTCGATTGTTCCTATAGCAACATCAACTGTTTACTTTTTAATCTTACCTTTGACAATGACTTGTAAACATGTCGAAATACGTATAAGGTTTTAAATAAAGAAATGTTGAAGTTAAAAATAAAGTATTTTATTCATAAATTAATATAACGAAGAAAGGTGCTAATAAATATAAAATTAATACGTTACGTAGAACTAAAAAGATTTTCAAAATTTTCGAAATATTTCATAAATTTTCAAATATTTACTAAAAGAGAGTAAGGTCTCGTGGCGATTGCCCGCTAGCTTTTTTTTTGATGAATTATGATGAATTTTGTTATTGTAAAATTACTCACACAATAGTATATTAAAAAACAAGTTTCATAAGACATGATTTTAGAGCACGCGTCCAAGTTAGAAAACGAGCCGCTTGCGGCGAGTTTTCTAATGGACAAGTGCGCTTAAATGTCTTATGAAACGTGTATTTTATACTATTTTTTCTATTTAGGTCCAAAAAAGTTAAAAATTACCTTATTTTATATTTTAATTTAAAAATTTAATCGATTAGGAAAATTTGTTTTTTGTTTTTGATATGTGGCTGTTGGTGACATTTAGTAATTTCATACAATTCAAACTACTGTCAAATTAAAATTTAGACAAACAATTTGAAAGTGATTTAATTTTTAAAATACCTAAGATTTGAAGATAAGATGGAAGAAGAATTATCTTGCACCCCACCCGAGCTACGCAAAGTAGCGGAAAATACGCTAAATAATCTTTTTTAGAACTTACAATTTGAAGGTTATGTTTATAACGCGTGAAGGTTTTCTTGTCACATGGTTGTCACCAACCTAACAAAATAAAATTTTGAATTCTTTTAGGAGTTGCTTTATGAAATCCAAATGAGTTTCATAAAGTAGTCAGTAAAGAACCAAAATAGAAAAAAATATTAAAGGTGCTAAAACCAGAAATCAAAAAAGTTAACAAAAGCGGAAAACAATGTCGAGGGCGTGATTATTCAAATAAATTCAAAAAAATAATTTAAAGCAAATGAAAGGCGCCAAAATGTAACCTACTTTTTACTAAACCACCTTGATTCATCACTCCATACTTTCTGGCAATAATTTAAAATTTGCGCTTAATAACCTGTACAGTATTCTACTTCTCATGGTGATTGAATTAGTTCTGTGACGCTTTATTTCATTAAACTTAACCTTCTATTTATTCTTCTCGCTGTCTATGGTTGTTGCTATTTACCTTTACGCGAACGCAGAATTAAGTTGCCTGCTGCGCAAGGAATACGTTTTTTGTCTGTGTTGTAGCAGGATCGATATAACAATTTAGTGGTGAAAAGATTCAAATAGAGTGAATATGTTCAAAAAAATATTGCCACCGAATGATCTGACAAAAATACGTAAGCAACGTTCTAATTCTTTTTTCGAGAAAATATCAGACTCTATTTTAGGAATATCCGTGACGTAGGTACCTACCTAATATTAGCAACGGTTCTGATAATGCAGCGGAGTTCAAGCCCCGTAGGTTGTTGGAGGCTTTTGAATTTTTTTGTGGTTTTATTCCATATTTAAAAAATTTTTGTTTAAATAGTCTGTTGGTGAGCGGATGGGCGTTCGAAAAAGAAGCAGCGTTGCCAGATGAAAAATTAAAAATTCACCAGGTGTCGTTTCAAAAAGTTGTCAGATTTCAACAGATCTAAATTTGATTAAACAACTAAATTCAGTAGAAAAAATAAAAAATGTAGAAAAGTAATAAAACAATTACATTAATAAAATCCATACATATAAAAGCTCAAAGGGTTTTTTCTCTGGTTCCTCCAGCGGCTACCGCTTCGCCATTTTTTCAATGAAAGGTCTCTATCCTCAGATGGAACATGAAACATTTTTATATTTTTATTCTACGTCGATTTTTCAATGATAATTATTTTAATTTATAATATATATGAAAGTCTGCTAAACGCGCTTCACTTGTGGCGACATCTACACTAACGCCGCCTCTCATTATTGGAACTAATGCATCACGTGACTTAGCATTTCGCCGAGTTTGCCGTCCAATTTCGGCGAGGTAACACTGGTAGATTATTTATTTCTTATTAAGCAGGAGAAAGGTCGTATTTACAGCTTCAGGTCATGATGAATTTACCGTAAACAGGGATTTTCCCATAAATGACGTAGGGGAAATCCCGTCAGTATTTGAATTAGTAAATCTTTAAATTTTAAGCTGGCTCTTTCAGTCTTGCCTCTTGATATAGGATACTACAGGGCTGCCAAATGGACCCTCTTGGGGGACTAGGTACCTTTTTACTTAGGTGGTCCCCCAAAGTCTCCCAAAATCAATAATGGTTTCTTAGATACATCTAAGCACAATTAAAAATTTAAATTTTGCACGTTTTTTATGATTTAACTTCTACTTCTATGTGCCTGTAAATTAAAGCGTTTAATGAAAGAAAATATAGCAGTTATAAATACCTTATATTCGAATAAAAAACACATAGGGGTTGGCCCTGAAAATTAAAATTACTGTCTTTGCATGCTTTAGAATTTAACTGTCGTCACTTTGTCAGTGTCAGTACAAATGACAAACCTAGGCTTTAGCCCACATAGTGATTGGGCCTAAGAATTGCATCTGCTGGCAGTGGTCTCCTAAGGTTGCTTCTTCCAGGAGTCGGATGTAGCGGGGCTGATAAGGTGTCGTCAGGGCTTGATAAGTGACTGGGGCTCGTGGAGCTGAGGGCGGCTTCGCCTGGACCTTATGGGTGGCTGCAAGGCTCGCGGTGCTGAGGGCTGTTTCATCGAATCCTGGGGTGCGTAAGTGCTGATTGGCCTGAAAGCTGGGTACTGATTCACCGATGAAAAAGAGTCACCCTGGACCAAAAGCTAAAACTTGATCTGAGAGGGGGGACTTATTGCTGATGACCGTGGGCTGAAGCTCGATTACAAAACCTGAAGCTGGAGCTTACTCTGGGGGGGCAGTGCTGTTGACCGTGAGCTGAAGGTCGATCCCTCAAGCGTTGGCCTTATAACCGATCTTATTCGATCCTAAACATAAACTGAACTCATTTTTCCTCGTTGTTGCGTCTGGTTTTCTTTACCAAGGGCGACGAGTTCTTTTTCAACATTATTTTGCACTTTTGCAATCATAATGGTTTGTTTTTATCTTTTCGCTATTACGTTATTTGTTTAGAATGTATTGAAATAGTAAGATCGGGTTGAGATGCTGAATGGAGAGCGAGAAATAGCGGTTTTCACCGCAGACTCGATATTTTATTCGTAGCCGTGTAGGAAATTTTGTCATTTTTTATTACGCCATTTATTATATCGTGAGAGAGTGGGACATACTGTGGTCGTGATGCAGAGACTGGGAGAAAGAAATAGGAAACGGTTTCCATTTTCTTTACGAAATTAACTCGTACTGGTGTTGAGGCCACGCCCTCCGGGGCGCTGATCGGCTGGAGCACGCACAACAAGTGTTCACGTCGAGCTGGCATTAACTTTTGAATTATGCCAATCTCGAACAAACGCGTCGGATTTTGGAATGTGAGAGTGTTTCTTGAGAAAATTAGGTTTTAAAATAATTCCAAGACGGAAGCTAAAGTTAGGCATGTTGCTTCGGTAGCATTTTTTCACAACTCGTTAGGGCCAATTAAAATCACTACACCAGAAAACAGTTCAGATGTAGTGGCGTTCTTATTTTTGTACAAACTAGTTTAAAATGCCAAGTGGCCTTTTCTAAATCCAAACTGGAGTGATGGCATTAGTCGGTTGTCAGCTGGTGTTGAGTCGATGGGATATTACTCTTTCAAGTAATTTGGAGATCGTTGGTAAGAGACTTATGGGGCGGTAGCAGCTACAGACTTTTTTGCTTTTTTTTTTATTAATGGAACGTAATGATACGGGCAAATTTACATTTGCTGGGAAAATAGCCTGTTCTCATACGGGCATTGAAGAGAGTAGCGAAACTGATGAGTGTCTTCTTTATGAGGCGTTTATGTACATTGGGTATCTGATGCGTGTCCAAGATATTTTTTATTTGGGACGGCTTTAATGTAGTTGTTTAGTTGTTTGGTGATATGGGTTGGTTTAAATCGTCCACTACAGGTAAATACAGTTGTTAACCCTTTGTTGGTCTGTTAGACTGTTGGTCATTTAGAATAGTGGGTGTAAAGATTTTTTCTAGGTGCTCCGCGAAGTTATTGCTTTTATTTTCATCGGTACTGAAGCTGGCGGTTTCTGTGATGAAAATTGAAATGATTTCTGTTTTTCGGGTTAAATATTTGGTAGCGTCCCATAGTTCCATGCTATCTAGTTCAATGGTTCCTATGTAATTTCTGTAGGTGTGGGTTCTGTATTTGTCTATTTCTTGCCTAATGTTCTGTTATATTGTTTAATTGGTTTTTTAATGGCGGTGCTCTGGTATTCTTCTCAATCTGATCTTTTGTTTGATTAATTTAAGTATGTAGTAGAAAGGAAGGTTAGGATTGTTTTTCTTTTTGAACTGAGAACGTTTGAAAGCTTCAACGTTTATATCAATGTTCTGCTGCATTTTAAGCAGGCTTGGATTCGTTAGTTGAGCGCGTCCAGTTTTTCTTGAAATATGCCCCTATGATGATCCCTTTTCTTAATCTTGGGATTGTGGGTTTATATATTGGAGTGGTCTTAAATGTTGTGAGTATAGGAAGGTGGTCTGTATCGAGTTCTGGCATTACTTACTGTTTTGTTGGTGAGTGAAAGTTTTTTGTGACTATGGTATCTAGGATATCTGGCTGGTGGTCTATCCGGTATGGATAATAAATGAATTCTGTTGGTGCTAAGTAGGTGCCGGGTTGTTTAGCTTCGTTCTGGGTTACTTGTTCGGCATCTACAATAGGTGCTTTTGCTGTTTAGATCGCCTATTACTAGTGTCGGCATCAGATAATGTCTTGTCTCTCTGAGTGTTATGTTGTGTTGCTTATACGCTACTGAAATCTTTATTTAGTTGTGGGTGCTAGTGTTGATAATGGTCGTTATAGTTTCTAGGTTGCTGATTGGTGGGTCGAGAGGTGAATTGCGGTGGAGTTGTTTTTTAATCATTATTGCTACTCCTTTCCATGCGGTTCGAGCCATTCTATCATTGCGGAAGATGTGGTGTCCGCGTATTTCAAATACTTCTCTTTCTGATAAGTGTGTTTCGGTGACGCATGCTATATCAACATTATACATATATGGTTACGAATGATATGAAGATCTGTCTCTGAGATTTAGTCTCCTTAGCATTCCAGTTCAGGATCGTGATATTCTGAAGGGTTTTATGTAGATTATGCATTGAAGAAATTGGGGATAATGTGTATTGTTATGAATGATTTCATTTGGGGTTAAATGGGGTAAAATTAATTGTTTGATTAATTGTAATACGGAGTCTATGAGGGCGGAGTAAGAAATTTGTAAATTATTTTTGGTTTAATGATGAGTTTGTTGTGTGTATCTTTATTAATAACTAAAAGCCAGATTTATATGCACTAACTATGTTGCCAGTTACATAAATCCTCTTGTGGCAGAGAAAAACATATCTGGCAACACTGTTAGTGCATATAAATGTGGCCACTAAGTTGGGCGATGGATTGTTTATCTGGAGAAATTGGTAAAATTTTAGATAGTTGCACGTGTACCAAGTTATTCAGATAACCAATCCATCACCCAACTTAGTGTCCACATTTATATGCACTAACAGTGTCGCCAGATATGTTTTTCTCTGCCACAACAGGATTTATGTAACTGACAACATAGTTAGTGCATATAAATCCGGCCTTTATTAATAACGAAGTTACAAACTGTGAAGCGATTTACAAACACGCTATATACATAATATAAATGGTTTAAAATATATATATATATATATATACATCGGTATTATACGGCCAAGTGCCGCCTTCCCGTCCTTAACCGCCATGTCTCCCTGTTTAGGGCATCTTCTTCTTCCAAACCCCTGGATTCCATTGCTTTTCGCATTCCTTCATTCCAGGACCTTCGGGGTCTTCCCCTCTTACGTCTCCCGGGGGGAGTCCATTTGAACAATCTTTGGGGCCATCTGTTGTCCTCCATCCTAAGTAGGTGACCGAACCATTGGAGGCCTCTTCTCTCGATTCTGTCTATTACATTTTCTTCCTCCTGCATGCGTCTTCTAATTTCTACATTGGTAACGTGATCTAACCGCGACACACGTGCACTCCTTCTGAGGTAGTCAATTTCTACTGTCCTTATTTTCCGTCTATTTTCGGCGTTAATTGTCCATACTTCTGACCCATAGCATAACACCGATTCAACTAGGGATTTGCCTATATGTTTCTTTGTTCGATGTGATATATGTGTGTCCCACCAAATAGGGTTTAGACATCCTATAATTTTTTTACTCTGCTCAATTCTACTTCTGATTTCAGCAGAGCCCAACCCATCTTTTGTAATAGTTGCCCCTAGGTATTTAAATTGGTCGACTTGTTTCACAGACATGTCATCGTCTATTAGAATTTGAAACATCGCATCGGAATTAACTGCCAAGAATTCCGTCTTCTTAACGTTGATTTTAAGACCCCATCTATCATATGCTTGGTATAGTCTGCGGAGCATAAACTCCAAGTCGAAGGCATCCTGGGCAATAACCACTTGGTCGTCGGCAAAACTCAACGTAAATAAAGTATGTTCACCGATGGATATGCCCATACCAATACAGCTCCTTTTCCATTCATTCAGAGCACATTCGATATAGATATTGAAAAGGAGGGGTGATAAACTACACCCCTGCCTCAGGCCTTTAGATGGATATAGGGCACGTGACAGCTTTCCATTCTGTTTTACATATGCTTCGTTACTTTCATACAAAATTCTGATCATGTTTATCATTCGTCTATCAATGCCAAACTTCTCTAATGCTTCCCAGAGTTTTCTACGAGGTATTGTGTCGTAGGCTTTTTCCAGATCTATAAACGCTAGATGAGTCTCCTCGCCTACGCTCCGTCTTTTCTCCGTTAACTGCTGTATTATGAAAAGGTTAGCAGTGCATGATCTTCCTGAAATGAATCCACTCTGTTCTTCGCCGATTCTCGGCTCTGCCATTTGTTTTAGTTTATTATTCAGGATTTTCCCAAATATTCTACTAATTGTACTGTTTATACTTAAGCCTCTGTAGTTATTTTTGTCTTTGCGACCACCTTTTTTATATAGTGAAATTATGTGTGAGACTTTCCACTGCTCTGGGATCTTGTATTGTTGTAGGCAGTTATTCATTAGGTTTAACAATCTATAAGTTAGTCCGTTTCCACCACATTTAATTAGTTCGGCGCATATTCCTCCAGGACCCGTTTAAAATATCTACTACCAAATAATGGCGGGGTACATGTTCTACGTTTCATGATGTTTTTTCCGTTGTTATTTAAGTAAATTGACGATGTCACAAAAACCTAATATGTAAATTTTCTTTTTGCAGAACTTGACACTCCAAACAAACTGGAATATACCTTTTACCCAAACAACAATGGATATGTGAAATTTCAAGTGCGCGCACCCAACAATGCCCACATTGCCCTAAGCACTGCTTCAAAAGCATGTAATCCTGTGTACGAAATCATTATAGGAGGCTGGCGAAATTCAAAAACCGTAATTCGCAAAAACCGTATCAAACCCGACAAAGCCGAAGTGTTAACCCCGAACATTCTCGATGCATATGCGTTCCGTACTTTTTGGATTTCGTGGGATTTGAACACGATCTCTGCTGGTTATGATGATAATCCTCAACCTTTTATAAGCTGGACCGATGACGAGTATGTTCCTATTTGTTATATTGGTGTTTGTACCGGTTGGGATGCCAGTGGTTCTTGGATCATCGAGCAAGGAGGAGCGCCTCTTGAAGGATTCGGTGGCTGCAAAGGCGGCTATAAATCGCTTTCAGGCGATGTCAACCTACCTAGTAACAACAACTGGGTTGCTTCCAGTGGTGGAAATATACCTCCAGAAGCATGCGTCGGTGGATCGGATGTACGCTCACTTTTATATGTCATAAGATGCAACTATCGAGGAGGTTTAATTCCCGGGAAGCTTCATGTTGGCTACAAAACCGCATATATACCATGGAATGGTGTTGAAATTGAATTTAATCACTACGAAGTGCTTTGTGGCTGCAATGGAAGTTGGATTCCATGTCTTGAAGGAAAAATTCCACCAAATGCTGTTGTAGGGGGTCACAGCAACGACGGTGAGCTTTTGTACATAGGAAGAGCCTGCCACCTCGGTGCTGTTACCATTGGAAGGGTTCAACGGAGTCATGGCTGCTGCTTAATTCCATATGGTGGACGGGAGTATAGATACCAACGATATGAAATTTTAGTTTCTTAATAGATTGACTTATTCTAAATTCACGCGGAATAATCTACAACTTACATAGTTTATTCAAAAATGCGAATAAATATGTTTCGTAATGTAAAGGGTGCCCTACGAACATTCTTCGTGGATATTATGGATGTCCATTAGACGTCCATTTAAGATCCCGGGGACATCCTATGGGCGTCTATACGTACTCCGTTTGTCACAACTCTGAAAGTCTCTAAGGTATCCTTACCGGACGTACACAGGATATCTTCTGTGGATGTTAGTCGGATATCATTCAGATTCAATTGTTTGCAACAAATATTGATAACAATACTAATACAATCGATACTCATCATATTTTTTTTAATAATAAATTAATTTAATTAATACAGTAAACTAACTGGATAAAGTATTTTTTTGCATTCTAAATCGGCTTTTTCTTGAGCCTGTCGCAACCTAGTTTTAATGCCTCTTCAAACTCCTATGTTGTAGCATTTTTTATATCTATCTATCCAGCATAAAAATATATATTTTTTAGTTTTCACTAAAACCATTCTATTTATTGAAAATACACCGTTACCAGAGTGGATAACAAATGAAAGTATTTTTTTATAATCTACAGTTCAATCCGAAAGTTTGTTTCCACATGTAAACCTACCTATGCTTCAACTTGTACTTAATTGCTTAAATCTATGACAATATTAATTGCACAAACTGACTTACAATATTTACCAAACAACACTGACGCTAGATGCTGAGGTAAATAGATGAATCAGTTGACGCAGCGCATAACGTGCAAACTTCCGTGACTGAGATTGGCGAGGAGTACAAATTCGTTCACTGCGCATGAACTACGTAGGTGAGTGGGCTCAAACAACCACATTTTGCCGCGAACGCTGGCAAATTCAAAAAGTTAATTATTTTTGTAACGGGTGTCCAGAAAGTCTTTCAGTCAGGGCGTACCTACGTAATTTATTTGACATAAGTCAAAGTCAATTTAAATTAAAAGGTTTTTATTTTGAATTATTTACTTTCTGCATATTTCTTGTTATAAAATGTTTACGCAAGAACAAAAAACCTTTATTGTGAAATCTTATTTTCGCAATGGTCAACAATAGAAAACGGAAATTGTAATTATTCCACCAATGCGTGTAAACAAGAATTTCTACAAAGATATCCAAAGACATACGTTATACAATCCATAGCCGCCCAGGACTGAAAGACTGTCTGGACACCCGTTGTAAATAAGTTTCTCATTTATTATTTACTGTTAAAACAAATAAAATAAAAATAATAATTGTCTATTTTTGGACGTAAAACAGAGTTCTATAGGACGTGTCTGGGGGATGTCATATGGATATCCAATTTTGGATATCCGTTCTATGTCCATGGAGTGCAGATGTAGAGCTAAAATGGATGTCCACAGAACATCCTGTGCTATCTGGATAAATAAAGTTTATTGTTGGTACATATATCTATGTTTGCTTGAAATATATTTTTTTATTGTAATAATAATATTAATATGACAAAAATTTGTTTAATGACTAATTTTGAGAAATATATCTTTGTTTATAGTTTTATATTAAATGATTAACACACTTTACTGATATAGTTTTAATAGCAGTAAAGGGTTCCTTAGTTGTTTTTAATATCCAGATTCGTTTGGAGGAAATTTAATTTATTTTTTACTTTCTTAATTAATTACTTATCATACTTTATAGTACGAATGTACTATTTTAAGTCTATTGAATGATATTTTAATATGTTTTTTTAAATTATTAGAATTTTGAAATGTTATTAATTTGGTCATGTTATTTTTAAATATATTAAATCAAAAGAGTCGCCGATTTGTATAACGGTCTAGGCTCAGGGGTAGGTGCCAGACTGCTACTCAGCCGCTTGGGGTTTGATTCCCGGCCAAAGCAACATCGGATTATTTTAAAGCGGCATGCTCTGTTAATATGGTACGCAGGCAGTGGACAACCACCAATGTATCTCTGTTGTGAGTTAGGTTGCCTATAGCTCGTAGCACTTTCTTTGAGAATTAGCGGACTTTAATTTCACTTCTCACTTCTAAGGTTTTTCTAGTAAAACTCTGGATATGAAATGCTTACATTTCCGTGGTTCGGAGCCCACGTAAATCTGTAGGTTACCACTGTCCTATGCCATTTTAAGTTACCACGCGGGACAGGAGGTGAAAAGATATGCTACGACACACAAGAGGTATGCAACCGTAAGGTTAATAAAAACTCTCTCATGCGCTTTTAAATACAAAACGTGAAAAATTGTGTAGCCAATTTCTGAAAAACATATTTTTTGATATAAAATTTTCATTTCAGTACTAGTTTTCGTAAAAACATTTTTCACGATTGTTGCAAGAACGTTACTTCCTAGTAGAGAATGAATTACGATCGTGAAAAAAATCATTCTGAAATTTTGACAAAAATGTAAAAGATCTAAAAAATTATATCATAATCCAAAAATATGAATTCAATTGAATTTGCGTAAATGCGTTGATTAGCGCCAACCTACCAATAGCAATTTTAAGTTATTTTTAGAAAAATATACTATTAATGGACATATACCGAACAAATTATATATCAACGCAAAGCATGAAATACCTGTAATTTTAGAAAAAAAACTTTGTTTTTTTCGTGGATGCAAAACCTGATGGTTGTAGACAGTACATAACCAGTTTAATTATTGGTATTTTACATCCTGACACAACCTACCCGCAGTGGCGTCTATTCAGTAGGAGCTGCGGTGCTACAGAACCGCCTCTTTTTCAGCAATTTTTTAAAACAATAATTGTTCTCTGTCAATTTTAAAACAACGCGTGAATTTTTATAATGTGCCCGGAAAAGTTTGAATTTGCAAAGCATAAAAGCGAGAAGCGCCAGAATCGATCCGAGGCAGATAGACGCAAGACGCCTTCGATCTAGCATGCCACGTAAGTATTTTGTGATTTTAGCTTACCAACGAAGCTGCAAACTTAACTCAGTCAAGCTTTACTAAGCAATCGACACGAACGTTGCCGGTAGACTTAACATAAAAAATGTATATCGTCAAGAAGTTTTGTGCCTTTTATAAACGTTCGTAGGAACAAAAATTGCAAATTAGAGGGAGAGAAAATATGGTACGCTGTAAACATTTACTGGCGTCGAAAAATATTTGTTGCCGTCAGAAAATAAATGTTTGGCGTTAAAATGCTTTCGACGTCATAAAATCATTTATTGACGTCAAAATAGTATATTATAATACAAGTGTATAAGCAAACCTACAAAGCACGCGCGACGGGTTTAAAAGCACGAGGCAAAGCCGAGTGCCTTTTAACGGAGCAGTGCTTTAAAGGCTTGCTTATACACTTGTATTATAATATACTATTATAACAAAAAAAAGGAAATTGAAATCCCTTTTTCGAAGTAATCTGTGTCATTAATTGTTGATATACAAACGGTTAGCAATTGTTGTTGTTTCGTTGCTATGTATATTTATTATAAATAAGTTGATTTGTGAAGTTTCTTTCGACTTTGTGTTCGTGAATTACAAAATGAACCGAAACTAACAATAAGCTGATTAAAGCTTTCAAAATTCGTAGGTGAATTTGTTGTTACCTAGGCAACTTTAAAGCACTAGTGCTTTAAAGGCCCGATTTTTCACGCTTTTTAGTTTCAAAAACAGAAATTATGATTCAGGTATAATAATAAATGTTTTTTGACGCTAAAAAAATATTTGGGGTTAACAAATATTTTTTCACGTCAAAAAACACTTTTTGTCGTCAATAAATAATATTTAACGCCTATAATTGAGTTCTTGGCGTCAAACAATACTTTTTGAGACTTTTAAAGTTTATTTTTTAACGTCAAAGTTATTAATGTGGCATCAAAATTGATTTTTTGACGTTATTAAATAATTTTTTGACGACAAGAAATGCATTTTTGGCGTCAACATATAAAATTTTGACGCTAAAAATATTTTACGATAAAAGATTTTTTCACCTCAAAAACTTTTTTGTATTCGTCAATAAATAATATTTCACATTCATAACTGATTTTTTTGACGTCAAGCAATACTTTTTAAGGCTCGTAAAAGTTTTGATATTTTGGCGTAAAAGTTTTGATATTGTAACGTCAAGAAATACATTTTTAGCGTCAATAAATAATATTTAAATTGGGTTTTTGGCGTCAAACAGTATTTCTTGATGTCAAAATGTTTGATATTGTAGCGTCAAAAATTGATTTTTCAAGTCTGAACTTTATTTTCTTAATGGCAGAATTTAAAAAACCTTTATTATTAATTTTTAAAAATGGACTTTTTGACGTTAATAAATTATTTTATCTACAACAGTGAGTAAAGTGACCACTTTACTCACTCCTAAGAGTGAGTAAAGTGGAAATTTACTCTCTAGGTGACATTCTCTTTAGCCTTCTTGCACCCAGTATTGGGTATAGGCCTCCCTTATCTGTCGCCATCTTTCTCTGTCTTGTGCGATTCTTAACCACGGTAGTCCTGCAATTTTCTTGATGTCGTCGTACCATCTTGTTTGTGGTCTCCCCCTATTTCTTCTCCCTGACCACGGTCTCCATTGTATTATTCTGGCGTTCCATCTGTTATCCTAAATCATACAGTTGTGCATCGTGCATTAATGATCTGCAGTTGTATGTAGCTACCGTGATTACTTTTCTTTCAGATTTTGGTTTTGTCAGTTTCTTGCCTCCCCCAGAATCCATGAGGCTGACTGGTATTTCAGTGTGGGATTGTGAATTTTGAACTCTACCCACCTGGGGTACCGTATTTGTTTTAGACTCTGACATTGAAGGGGTTTTTTGACATTGAAACGCCACGCTTGTCAGGCGGGTTGGCGAGTGGTTAGGAGTATGGGGGGGATAGTTTGGGGTGGATGGAATTGGGGTAAAGGACATAATTCCTCACGGGTTATGGGATGTGTGAGAGATCAGGAGCTCGCGTGGGCAGGGTCGCTAAGTCCCTGAAGTTGGTCTATTCCTTATCAGGACCATAAGGAAGTACCTACCCGCTACTCTACTAGGTGACATTACCTCATTTAATATTTTTTTTTCGTTTTCAAAGTAATGCGATGCAAATTGCGATTAGTAAAGTCAGCAATTTTATGTTTTGTTTCAAAGGCATTGTGATGCAATGCTTTCATTTTTAAAACGTCAAAATTTTTTAAAACGTCAAAAATTTAAATATTTTTGAAAATTGTACATATTATTCTGTTGTAGATAAAATTTTATATAGAACACATAACTAAAGTGTCTTTTTTTGATTTCGCAAATTTATATCACTCGCTGACGCTCGTGATTTAAACTTCTGCTCGATCAAAAAAAGTTCCACTTTGCTCACTTGTCCTATAAATAATTATTTTGAGGCCAAGAATTAAATTTATGCCGTCAAAAAATAAAATGTTTTATTGACGCCAGAATAACACTCGAAGTTAAAAAATATTTTTTCTACGCAACAAAAACCACATTTTGGTGTCAATAATTAATATTTCGTGTTCATAATTAATTAATTGGAGTCAAAATTTTTGTCACCAAAAATTTATTTTTGAAGTCTGAACATTGTTATGTCAGAATAAAAAAAACTTAATGATTAATAAATAAAACGGAATGTTGAATGTTGAATGTTTGTTGTCAAAAATTTATTTTAAATATCTCAAAGTCAATTTATTGGTAATTATTAATAAATAAAAAGGATTTTTTGACGTCAATAAACAATTTTTTGACGTCAGAAAGTTGACTCAAATCCTATTCCTTTCTTTACCATATTACAGTAATTTTAATAAAAAATAATTTTGTATATAAATATTTTTACGCTTTCTTTTGACAGCAGCTGCCCTGTCTGTCAATGTTACAGTTTAGTTCTACACCACTACTAGCAGAAGTATCCCTTTAGGTGGCAGCATTTTTCAACGTCAAAAATGTATTTATTAATATCAATATTTCATTTTTGACACAAATTTCAAAGCAGATTACTATACATATAATCGCGGCAGACTGTTGTTGGAATTGTGAGCATAGATAAAAAATATAATACGTTTATCGTGAGCCTGAGCGAAGAAGTTTTTCGTTTTTGTTTAAAATTTTGTTATGCAAGGTATACAAGTTTTATACAGTTGAATAGAGAAAAAAACTTCTCTACTGAATAAGCGCAAAAATGGCCAAAGTTTTTTTGTTAAGTAAGTAATGTAGAAATTCAGTAGTAAGTAATTAATACCGTGTGTTCAAAAAGTAATTACATAAGGGTTGGCATGCTTTACAATTTAACTGTCATCACTCTGTCAGTGTCACTACAAATAACAAATTACCAGCTTTACCTAAAAATTTTAAGTGGCATTATATTTTTTTGTTTAAATTCTAAAGCATGCAAGGACAGACATTTTATTAGCCATGGCCAACCCTTATGTAATTACTTTTTGAACACACGGTATTTATAAACAGGAAAATATGATATTTTAAAAATACATTCGAATCAGATTACAAGTAACTAAAGGCTACCGTGTCTACTGTTTTTCGTTGGCCCACTACAACAGGTACTATTAAAAAAGAACTACATCGTGTCACAGCCTTTACAGCACTTTTCCGCGACTAATGAGACCGAAGCGCTGGAGGTTTCAATCCAGTTTTACCGGGTTTACTGATTTACCCGGTTTGGTCGATTTCTTTTTAATCGGTTAACCGTTTTTCTGTATTTGCTCATCTGTTCTTTTAGTCGGTTTTACTCGAATTCTGTCCGTTCTTTAAACTCTCTTTAACAGTTCACCCTGTTTGTTGAAATTACCTGCACTTCGTTCTTATTAGTCGAGGGGCGGGGCTTACGTCACGATTGTAGGTATACCCAGAAGTTGTGTCCTCCACTACGTTTCCTACCACGCACGTGACGTAAGTCCCGCCCTTTGGCTCATACGAACGAAACGCGAGAGGTTTGAATCTAATCGGTTTTATTTGGTTTCTCTAGAACCGTTCATCGTGTCTATCCGCTCTTCTATTTTTTAGTCGGTCTTATTGGATTTGGTCTGTTTATCTTGCACAGTTGACCTCGTTTGTTTAAATCTCCCACGCTTCGCTCTCATTGGTCTAGAGGCACATTTCAGGAGGAGTGATGGGAAGTGGCACAACTGATGGAATACCTACTACTGTCTGAGTGTTACATAAACATTGAAACCCGTAAACATAATAAATAAGGTGCGTCGAGAATGTTACTGAATACGTTGTCACTAAACGTTGATACATAGGAAGGGGATTTTGATAAATTATAAGCCCGCTACGCTACCCACCTTATTCGCTTATTTATTGTTAACAAACGAAAATACAGAGGGCATAGCCGATGGGTATCACTGTGAATCGGGATTCCTTCCACCTGACTCAATGTTTAGTGGCGAGGAGCTTTTCCTACTAAGGGCCACATATTTACGCGGGTATTACATAAGGGGCTGATTCGTTAGTACAGCGGTCAGCGGGCCGCTACAGTTTTCGATAAAGATACCTCGTTTATTCCTTCATTTATTGTTAGCAAAAATTACTGAGGGCATAGCCTACGGATATTTATGTTATTCGAGAACTTTTTCACCTGACGCAACGACTTTTTATCCAAAGGCTTCAGGGAAAGTATTTTTTCTTCTTCTGGTTTGTGCTTTGTGGATAGAAACCATTTGAAGCGTTTTGTTGCAGCACAGCTGAGCTGCTTGCGTTTCTTTTTCAGTTTTAGCTTTTCAACAGCTTCTCCCAGATGTTGGCTAGTTTCCATGTCCTCTTCCTTTTCGTTACCACTTGCTGGAGGCGAGGTAGTGGTTGAGTGGTTTGTTGCGTTGTCACTGTCCGATGCAAGTAACTTGTTCTCATCTACGTGTTCAGGCTGCTCAGCGCCTGTACTTCTTTTATATTGTAGTTTTTCTTTATTATTCATGTTTTTGGGAGGTGGAGTTGGAGACTACGTTATTAGCCCCTATTTTTTGAAGAAACTTTACGAGGGGTCAATTAATTAACAGTTTCTACATGGTCACTAAGATCACCGGACTTAACCCCCATGAACTTCTTTCTATAAGATTACGTCAAAAATGCTGTTTATACAACAACAAACGACATGAGAGAGAGAAAAAGAGCAGTATTCAACGGCATTACTCCTGAAATGTTTAGGAATTCACGTAGAAATTTTATTCAACGAATTCATAATTGTATTGCCGACGAAGAACGAACATTTGAACATTAAATTGGAAATGGTAGTTTGGGGGGGAGCTAAGGGGATTTCTCGAGATTTTCAAATATGAAGGTGGGTCAAGTCGTACCTCATTTAAAAGGTATTTTTAAACCCAAAAAAAAAAGAAAATATCGATAACTTGAACTATTGCAAAATGGCGGCTAATTATATCAGAAAAGCGGCCATTACAGATTACATAAACCTTTTCCCAACCACACAGGAACTATTGTACCAAGAATATTATTACTGCTGCTTAAAGTCCATTCAGTTAGCTTTCCAACCATGAATCGCATGAGGACAAAAAATAAATGTTAGTACCCCTTCTCCTCCTCATAAGAGCGGAAACATTCAAAAGCTATTATCTCAAAAATCTTAAATAGGACAAGTGGTCAAATGATACCTCATTTTAAAGGTCCTATTAAACTGAACAATTTTGCTGTTTGAAGTTTTTCGATATCTCTCACCATTACAAATTGGCGGCTCAATTTATAAAACTTTACTTCCTTTTATCGGATGAATCGTTCCCTCTACCGCATCTAAGGCAGTGAAACAAACATTTTTTTGTTGATTTCTAAAGTCTATTCACATAACATTTAAATCCATGTGCGAGTTGGAGTTGGACAACTCAACATCGCACTCGCACTGAGCGTTTATTATATACACTGTACTTTCCTAACAAGTTGTGACACCACCATCACTCGCCTCCCCGTTTTACATTAAAAACAATCACGACACGGTGTACATCGTATTCGGAAAAAACACCAACACGCATTAATAGTTTTCCACCAGTTATAATAAAGGTTTGATGCGACTGCGATGTTGAGTTGTTCAACTTCAACTCGCACGTGGATTTAAATATTACATGAATAAATTTTATAAATCAGTAAATAAAATTTTTGTTTCACTGCTTTATATGCGGTAGAGAGAGAGCGATTCATCCGATAATAAGAAGTAAATTTTTATAAATTGAGCCGCCATTTTGTAACGATGAGAGATATCGAAAAATTTTAAATACATATATAAATTGTTCAGTTTAATGGGACCTTTAATGAGAGGTATTACTTGACCCTTCGTCCTTTTAAGATTTTTGAGAAAATGTTTTTTGAAAGTTCCCGTTATTTGAGAAGGAGAAGGGGTACTAACATTTATTTTTGTCCTCATGTAGTACATCATTGGAAAGCCAATTTAATGAAATTTAGCGATCAGTATCAATTTTCTTGTTACAATAGTTTATGTGCGGTTGGGGAAAGATTTATGTAATGACCGCTTTTTTGATATAATTGGCCGCCATTTTGAAATGGTTGGAGCTATCAATATTTTCTTTTTTTTTAAGTTGTTTGCTTTAAAAATACCTTTTAAATGAGGTACGACTTGACCCACCTTCGTATTTGAAAATATCGTGAACCTCCCCCCCCCCCCAAACTACCCTTTCCAAAGCCCCACAAAATTTATAAATATTTTTACTAATTACCTCGTGTACGATTTATATAACAATTTTTTTATCTTATTCACGTAGGTTCAATAGTTTACCTGCAAAAGAGAGTGGGCGGGGTTTCATTTTTCTGATAAAATATAGTCTTTCATAAAGGTTATATTATACAGGATGTATCAAATTGCGTGTTAAGTTAACTATGGATATCTCGCTTATTTGAAGAGATACGACAATGGTTAAATCAGAGAAAAGTTATGGAATTTTATGACCATTAATAATCTGAAACGAAATTGGAGCTATCTTGCTTAGTTTCTAAAAGAACTGGAAAAAACTGAAATTTAAAATTTTTTGTTTTCGGCTATAAGAACTCATTTATCATTTATATTACATATTTCTAGTTTACGCATTATTAGGACACTTTTTTATGCCGAATCTAAATTTTTAATCAGATTTGGTATAACTGTTACCATTGCTCATTTTCGACTGTCAACTTTTTTTTGCTTATGGTCGGCATTTTATTTTTTTTTATATTTGAATAGAGTTTTTAATTCTGATTTCAACGATGTGTAAGGCGTTGCATTTTGTTTACGTTTTGAGCATTTTATTACAGAAAATAAAAATTTCATAAAAGTGCCATGTAAAGACCACGTCATTTAATTTATTTTAAAAAATTCCAGTAGGCTATGAACTGATGGAAGTAAAGCAAAACTACTTTTACTTACTTTGGTCTTTAGATACATTAGGTACGCAAAAATTTCAGGAAACTTTGTTTTGAGCGTAGGCAGCAGGTTAAGTTATTTTTTACAAAAACAAACAAATGACACAGTTACTAACACACAGATTAGAGAGTTTATTTTAGACGAGTTTCTGAGCATGTTGTATTTATTTAACCTGTTATTCAAGTTTGTTATGTCAGTTGGAAACATAAACACTGCAAGTAGAATTTTCAGTAAATTTTATATGTTAGAAAATTTGTCATTCATTTGTTTTTATAAAAAATAACATAACCTGCTGCCTACGCTCAAAACAAAGTTTGCTGAAATTTTCGCATACTTAATGTATCTAAAAGTAAAAGTAAATAAGAAAAGTGTTTTGTTTTACTTCCATTAGTTCATAGCCTACTAGAATTTTTTCAAAATAAATTAAATGACGTGGTCTTTTCATGGCACTCTTATGAAATTTCTATTTTCTGTATTAAATGCTCAAAACTTAAACAAAATGCAAAGTGTGACACATCGTTGGAATAAGAATTATAAACTCTATTTAAATATAAAAAAATTAAAATGCCGACCATAAGAAGAAAAAAGCTGACAGTCGAAAACGAGTAATGGTAACACTTATACCAAATCTGATCAAAAATTTAGATCTAGCATAAAAAGGTGTCCTAATAATGCGTAAACTAGAAATATGTAATATAAATGACAAATGAGTTATAAACGAAAACAAAAAATTCAAAATTTCAGTTTTTTCCAGTTATTTCAGAAACTAAGCAAGATAGGTTCAATATCTTTTTAGATTATTAATGGGCATAACATTCCACAACTTTTCTCTAATTTAACCATCGTCGTATCTCTTCAAATAAGCGAGATCCCCATAGTTAACACGCAATTTGATACATCCTGTATAATATAATATAACCTTCGACAATGGCATGGAAACATGTCGAAATACGTATGAGGTTAAAATTTCCATATAAGTGTTGGCATTTTATTAAATTACCCTGTATTATGTTATTTCTTGAGAAAACAAAATAAAAACAACAAATAAGTAAAATCACGGGGAAAAACAATATTTAAAACGGCAAGATTTTTGTAGTGTGTGTTCCGTGCTAAATGTTAGAAACGCGAAGGCTTAGTTAAATGTTTTACCGTGTTTTTTTAAGTGTATAACGTTAATAAATTTTATTATCTCAAAGACTCAAAATTGCATGATGTTTCTGTTCTTAATAATTATTTTAACATAGGACAACAATAGTAAAACTCTAAATGTTTACCTTAAAGTGCACACAATTTTTTAAGGCCTACCCTTCGTATTTTCAAAATTCATTCTTCCGAAACGTTTTTCGTTCTCGTTTCAAACTTTGTTCAAATAGGCTTTAGAGACAAAATGCAAATTTGTTCGTCACCTAAACAGAAGTTTATGTTGTTCACCTACTGACCTAAATACATCGACAATGTAAGTCTTAAAAATGAGCGAAACACTTCGCCTGGACTTTCCTATACATTTAAATACATTGTTTTATATTTTCCAACACTTTCGATATACACCTGTCTAGACACGACTAGTTAAAGTAAATAGTTCTTATAAGTTGTAACATCTTGAAGCGGTTGAAGAAAGACCGACCGCTGCGCTGCAAGCATAAGGTTGGGTAAAATATTCGGACTGAATCAACGGAAGCGCGGAAATTGATATTTGAAAATATATTAATAACTCGAGAAGTATTATTTTTAGCAAGAAATTACTCTTATTAATTTGTATTTAGAATTTCAAAACCTTTCTGATTTTAAAGCCAAAATGCCACGTTTCCATTTAAAAAAAGTTAATTTTTACCGTGGCCGCCATATTAAAATTGGAAACTCAAGTTTTTTTCTTAAATACAATCGAGAAGAATTTGCCCTACAACTTTGCTCTTGGGTTTGCGAGTCTATCTATTAAAATAAAAAAGTTATCATACACTGAACATTAAACGACTAGTACAAGAATACAACTGCTGTAGAAAGTATGTGAAAAGGACAAAAAGATTATTAAGGGGCAAAAAATTCGATTTTTTGATTTTTTGTAAAAAGATTCTCCTAGCGCAAACAAAAGAAAAAATCAATTTTTTAATTTTGTAACGAAAATTTGGGGGGGGGGGGGACAGTAGCCCCTAAATATTAAAGTATCAAACAAATATTATGATATTGGGATTTTGCTATCAATGGTGAGCTATATTGCTTTAACAAAAATATTTTATTGCCCCCGGTTAAATAAATAAAAGGGTACCAATTTTCAATTTTCAAAAATTCACAGAGAGCGCCACAGTGAAATTATAGCAATGCGCAAAAAAAAACAAATTGTAGAAGATTCCCAGCTCTATCAGCTTAAAAAGTTTAAACAAAAACGTGTGGGCAGTTTTTGAGAAATATTTTTTTGAAAAATTCGAAAATTTTGGAGTGCTGTCATTGCGATCGTTTTTATATTTTCAAAATTAATTATATTTCATGGTATAGTACCCTTGAAGGGCTACCAAACAAGATGTAGTTGATTCCAATCAGATAACTGGTTTTTGAGTAAATGGGCGTTAAAGTCGAAATGTTCAAAAATTCGTAGCGGCCGCCATTTTAAAGCTAGAGAGTTCGGTTTGATTTGTCCTAAGGCCTTCTTTAATCTCCACTATTAAAATTTCCAAAATTCAGTTTCTGAAAAAAATGCTACCAAAAAAACATGTCTAACTTCCGCTTCCGGTTTCGGTTTATTTTTAAAAGCTTATTTTGTCGGTGAATTTTTGATATACCCCCTCATTCCAAAGCACATCAAAATCGGTCCAGCCGTTCCGGAGATATGGAGCGTAACACACCCTCCCACCAACCCACCCACCCACAGACAGACATTTTAAAAATTACTTTTTTGGGGTCCATGGACCCCCCCCCCCCCGACTATTTCCGTAAAATCTCAACTTTGAAATTTTGCATGAAATTAATACTTCCCTATACTGAAAGTATAGGAAAGTAAAAAGGTATGCATTTCTTGTAAAAAAAATCGTTGTGGTTTTTGTAGGAAATGCAAAACTGACATCCATCTTTGTTAGTTTTACCATTTCCGTCTAGACTATCTATGTTAAACAAATGTGTCCATAAATTCACAGAAAGCTTTTCTTTCTGTTACGTTTCTGACCACATATATGTAAATACCCAACCCATTTATTACACTTTAAATTTAACAAATTTATCTTGAATGTTTATCAATTTCCGCTTAATTATTCATAATTAAATTTATATGAGTTCAGTCACGTAAAAAATAAAAAAATAACAGATTTACTTCCCTTTTCTTAACTTTCGCAACAGTACAATATTTTATCTCCCACGCAAACATGGGAAATAAAAATCACTTGCGGTCGCCACCGACAGGAAATTGAACCCTTTAAAACGGGATGTAAACAATTAAACAATTACTAATTAATGTACTTCGCATCGACTTTGCGGTTTTTATTAAATTCGATAACTCAAAATTAAGATGTAAATACACTTAGCGTAATTGTATTCAAGTCAGTTCGTGTTAGCACCTCTCACGTGTTTCATTTGGCACCATTTTACAAGTGTTAATTCGTGTTACCAAAGTGTTAAAGGTAAATACTAATTTAATTATTTTTTGTTTGTGTTAATTGTAGATAAATGGTAATTTGCGTTTAATTTTTTAAAAAGTATTTCTACAATTGCTGTTTAAGTGAAAAATTCATGCTACAATTGCAATTTTTTTAATTTTTTTTAGTTTTTTTTAAATTTCGCTTCTTCTAATTTTTAATTTTGATTTTATTTAAATTTTTGCACATTTTTGTTTAATATTAACCATACAACTATCATATTTTCTCTATTGTTTTGTAACATTAAAGGAGTATTAACTTTTGCTATTTTCTTTAAAAATAATTTGTTATACAGGGTGTCCAAGATAAGGGGTCCATGCATGGGGACCTCGTAAACGGTAAGAGATAGAGATTCGGTTAAATGAAAAGAATTATTATTTATATTATTATTACAAAGTACTACTATCATCCGCATTCAAATACTACAATTTGTAATTAATTTTTAGTACAGACTAAAAAAACTAAAACTTTCAGTTTTCTTTTTTTGTGTATAATTTGGTTATTATCAAAGATAGCGCAAATCAGTTTTGACATTATTAAGACACTTTTTTGCACAAATTTCGAATCTGAAATTAACATTTTTATTGGTCTTTAAATTTTTAAGATATTGACATTAACTTCGCTTTTTTAAATATACATCAAAGGCGGCTATGCGGTCATTGGATAGATCTCTTTTTCCCGTTTTGTTTGATATAAGGTTTGATCAGTTTATTTTCACAAATAACGGAGTTATAAGCGAAAAACTGTTTTCTCATAGTGGGCTGTGAAAAACCGTATTCTTGTAGTATGCTGAAAATCAACAAACGAAAAAAAAACAAGAAAATTAAAAGTTGAGTTTGTTTCCATTGAGATTTGATCAGTTTATCTTCCCAAATAATAAACTTATAAGTGAGAAATTTTTTTCTCTAGGCTGGCTGTGAAAAAGCAAAATAGAACGTGCAGCAAAACTAATAGTACTCGTCTCTAATTACTATGCGACTATACATTTTTTTATACTTTTTTTTCCTGAAACATGGTTGTTTTGTTTGTCTACAGCTTACTATGAAAAAATAGTTTCTCACTTATAACTTTATTATTTGGGAAAGTAAACGAATCTAACCTCAATGGAAACAAATGCAGCCTTTTGTTTTCAGTTTTTTTCCTTTTGTTGATTTTCAGCATACTACAAGAAAATGGTTTTCACAGCCTACTTTGAGAAAACAGTTTTTTGCTTATAACTCCAATATTTGTAAAAATAAACCCAGTAAACCTTATATTAGAGAAAAGAGGAAAGGGGGCTCTATCCAATAATGGCACGGCCGCGTTTGACGCATATTTGAAAAAACGAAGTTAATGTCAATATCATGAAAATTTAAAAAAATAAAAATGTTAATTTGAGATTTGAAATATGTGTAAAAAGGTGTCTTAAAAATGTTAAAACCGCTTTGCGCTATTTTTGATAATAACCGAATTATAAACAAAAAACGAAAACTGAAAATTATAGTTTTTTCAGTTTGTACTGAAAATTAAGCAAAAATTGTAGGGTTTGAATGAAAGTCATAGTAGTACTTGAGATGGGGAATAATTCTTTTCATTTAACCGAATCTCTATCTCTTACCATTTTTACAGGATCCCCATGCATCGACGCTTTATCTTAGACACCCTGTATGTTACAAAAAAAATAACTTTGTTATGTACTCGTTTAATTAAAATTAATGATGTCAAATCTATTTTTTTAATTTTTATTATGCCTTTGCAAAATTGCGTTTTATTTTTTGCTTTTTTTTTCTAATTACATTTTTTAAATAATTTATTTCGTGTTAATTTGTATTTATTTTATTTATGTTTTTGTTTAAGTTATTAAAATTAATTTATGGTCCTCTTTTGCATTTTTTTAACAGAGTGTGTTCAAAAAATTTTTCTTAGATGTTTTAGGAAATTCTTTGAACAAAAATATACGGATATACAGGATGTTAAGCAAGTACGTACAGAAACATTAGAGGTGATTCCATGAGTTATTCATTAAGAAAACTGTATATAAATATATGCCAGGCATTGCTTTCTTACGGAGGTACAACCCTCTGAAGGAAGCACAGTGTAATCACTTTATTGTCAATAACTTTCGCAATAGTTGCTATTAAATTATGTTTTCTTACTTTTCCTTTTTTTGTAATATGTGAGCATTACTAGAGCTTAGTATTTTTACCGATTTTTGTTTTTAATAAGAGGTGTCTCGTATGGGGGGGGGGGGACGTAATATTTTAAAACTTTACAATTTTTGAAGTTTTGTCCAGAAAACCTTATTCTCTATTTAAAAAATACACAAAAATGGTACCCTTGTTTACAGTTTCCAGAAAAAATGTTTATAGAAACCTTGTCACCGTTTTCATGTGTAGAACTCATTTTCAAAGTTTATGGAACTATTTGGACGATCTTAAGAAAACACTTAAACCTTTATGGTAACTCGATTTTACAAGAAGATTTAATTATTTTGAAAACTGTTAGATGTAGCGACTTTCAACGCGAGTACTGTTTTTGTATTTTTTAATAGGAAATAAGGTTTTCTAGACAATCTTCAAAAATTCTAAGATCGAAAATATTGCGTGACCCCCCCCCCCCCCCCCCCCCCATATGAGACACCTCTGGTGCAATTACCCAACAAAAATCAGTGGAAATGCCAAGCTAAATTATTAGTGCTCACATATAAAATTTCAAAATTTTAGTGCAACTATTGCGAAAGTTATCGACAAAAAAGTGATTAGACTGTTCTTTCTTTAGAAGACTGTAACTCCGCAATGAAGTATTTTTTGACCTATGTTTATATAAACTTTTTTTCATTAAATAATTCAAGAAATCACCCTTTAAAGTTTCTGTACTTAGGAAACACCCTGTATACCTGTCAAACTTTAGAATTTCAAGTAAATTTTATATGACGCCATTATTATGCGTAATTTTAATGAAATTATAAATATCAACCACAGGCGTAAATATCAGCTAAGGCACATAGTGGTAATGCAATGTATTTTTTTATCTGCAAGTTTTGCAGATATAGGATGATTCGTAACATGTTGGATGCACTTTCAGAATAGATTCAGAAATTGAAAACAATGAACTAAATTTCTATAAACATCCTCGTGGCTATGAAACATACTTAAAACATTTTGATCTATAACTTTCGCAGTAGCTGCATTAAAATTTTTAACTTTTATATTTGAGCATTACTCATTTAGCTTAGCATTTTTACTAATTTTTGTTTGTAAGTGCACCAGAGGTGTCTCATATGGGGGAATCATGTTATATTTTATTCGAAATATTTTAGATTTGCACAGTTTGTTTTTGTTAGAAAATCTTATTCTCCATACAAAAACACACAAAGAAGGTACTCTTGTTAAAAATTTCTAAATCCAACAGTTTTCGAGATACTTTCACGTTTTTTGTAAAATCAACTAGCCATGGAGGTCTGAGTGGTTTCTCAAGATGCGCAAATTGTTGCCAGAAACTTTGAGATTTAGCTCTACACATCAAAACGATTTAAAAAGTTTGTATCCGCTTGGGTTCAAATGCGCTTGGTTACGGAGTTACAGTCTCCGAAAGTGAAAACAACAAGACTGTTGCCTCTGTAAAGAAGCGTTTACGCGCCCATCTCTATAGAAACTTTCTTTATTTTACTGATGTGTACAATTTGTTCTTAAGGTTTGTACGAGCTATTTTCACATCTCCAGGAAACTTTCAAGCCTTCATGGCAACTCGATTTTACAAAAACATTGAATTATCTTGAAAACTGTTAGATTTAGCGACTTTCAACGAGAGTACTTTTTTGTGTATTTTTGTATGGAGATTAAGATTTTCTAACCAAAAATTAAAAACCTTTCAAAATCTAAAAAAATTAGAAGAAAATACGTGCCTCCCATATACGAGACACCGTTATTCAAACAAAAATTAGTAAAAATTCTAAGCTAAGTGAGTCATATGCTCGGATATAAAATTTTAATATTTTAGTGCAACTGCTGCGAAAGTTATCGACACAGAACTGATTAGTTTGTTCCACCTTTAGAAGACGGTACCTCCGTAAAAAACGTTTCCGCGCCCATGGTCGCAGGAACTTTTTTCATTGATTTCAAATTCTGAATTATGTGTCCTATATGTTCTGAATTTTATTCATTTATAAAATGTTTGCCAAAGATGTACTATCCGTTTTGGTGCTTAGATTTAACAATTTTTGAAAAAATTAAACGTTTGTATTTCATACATTTCAAAGCCAATTTCTTGATGATAATTTTATTTATAAACTCAAATTGTATGAATTTGTGGGTATGTCGTATGTTAATTCCCTTTTCCTTGATAAAATTAACGATAAGAACAAGAACAGCCTGTAAAAAATCTTGTCCAAAACCGCTAACCGAATTCCGGTCCCTGAAAGAAAGTGATTCGAATTATCTTTTAAGTAATATTGTATGAATAACATAAGATAGTTTGCTCAAATTTTAAAACAGACATTACTGACGTAAAACGGTTTTATATTTATTTTTATCTGAAGGGTGTAACTCAGTAAGGAAGCGTTTTTAAATCTTTCTGTCCACGTTATTTCACCGACAAGTTTAAGAAATACCTTTTAGAAGCATACGTTGGTCGATCTGAAAAATTTTTATTCCTGAAATGTGTTTTGTATTAAAAAATTTGGTGTTTGAGTTAAAAAAAATAAAAACATTTCTTATTTTTGAATTATTAATTTGTATTAATTAAATAAATTAAATCCTTAAAAAATAGGAAAATAATGTTTCTCAAAATTATTCGCTTTCAAGATTTTAATGCAAATACATGTATTGGACATCTAGGAATTAAAAAAAAAGTTTTTGGTATTGTCCGTTTTTTAGGTAAGTGTGCACCTCATATCTCCTGAACGAATGGGTCGATTTTTATGAGCCGCCGTGCGTTTTAGTATTATTTATTAAACGAGAACCTTTTCTTTTACAAGAGAGAATTTTCTCAGCAAAAAACAATATTTCAATAAGAAATCTTTCTTGGAGAAATATTAAATTTATTTTTTTAACCCGTTTTCTAATAAAAATATTTCTCGCATGAAAAAAGTTCTTTCAAAAACATATTTTCCTCGTGAAAAATGATCACGAAAAAATATTCTCTTGAAAAATATACCGTCAAAATATTTCTCTCTGGAAAAAGTTCTCTCATAAAAACAGTTGCCTCTTAAAAAAAGTTTTTTGATACAAATGTTTCGCTCTTGAAAAAAGTTTTCTCATAAAAATATTTCGCTTTGGAAAAGTATTCTCGTAAAAATAGTTTTACCTTGAAAAAGTTCTCTCATCAAAATGTTTCTCTCTTGAAAAGAATTTTCAGAAAATAATTTCTTTCTGGAAAAATTCGCTCATAAAAATAGTTTGTTTTTAAAAAAGTGTATGATAAAAATATTTTTCTTGAAAAAAGTATTCTCATAAAAATACTTCGCTCTGGAAAAAGTATTCTCGTAAAAATAGTTTTATCTTGAAAATTTTCTTTCGTTAAAATATATCTTCTCTTGAAAAGAATGTTTACATAAAAATATTTCTTTCTGGAAAAATTCTAAGAAATATTTTTTTGGATAAAGTTCTTTCATAAAAATAGTTTCTTAAAACTAGTTCTTTGATAAAATATTTCTCTCTTAAAAAACGTTTTCTCATAATATTTTGCTCCAGAAAAAAGTGTTCTCATAAAAATAGTAGTGTATTAAAAAAAGTTATCGCAGTACAATATTTTTTCCTTGAAAAGAAATCTCTCATAAAAATATTACTCTTTGAAAAAAGTTCTTTCATAAAAATAGTCGTCTCTTTAAAAAAAGGTCTTTGACAAAAACTTGAAAAAAGTGCTCTAGTAAAAACAGTTCTGCTTTAAAACAGTTTTCTCATTAAAACGTATCTCACTTAAAAAGAGTTCTTACACACAAATATTTCTCTCTTGAAAAATATTCTATTCTAAATAAAATATTTCTTGACAAATGTTCTCGCACCAAAATATTTCTCTCCCCGCTAAAAATTTCTCTCGCAATTACAGTTTCCGTATGATACAAAGGGAATAGAAATGGCACTACTACGTTCCGACCGGTGCTTGGAGCAATGAAATCATTGTAAAGCTGGAACGCACAGCCAACGCGTTAGAACCGGTACAAGTTTTTTTTCACTTCGAGTAATAGCGTAAAATGACAAAAATATTGGGCAGTTTTAACTACTACGCTTTGTTGTTTTATTATTTTTATATATAAACCATGTTTACCTTTACGGTGTCCGCCTTCCTCAATCTAGGTGGACTTTCCAGCTTTACATTAAATGTATTATTTCGCTGTTTCAAGCACCGCCTGGAACTTAGTAGCGCCATCTCTTTGTATCATACACAAACCGTGATTCAGAGAGAAATTTTTAGTAGCGAAAGAAATTTTTTTCGAGAGATCTCTTCAAGAGAGAAATGTTTTTATGCAAGAAATTATTTAAGCAAAAGATATTTTTATAAGAGAACTTTTTTCAAAAAAGATATTAAAAATTTCTCTAAAAAATTTTCTGATTGAAATATGGTTTCCTTTTTTCTTGCTAAAAGAAGTTTTGATTTAATAAATAATATTGATAGCCGCAGCGCGTCATTTATTTGTATGAGCTTCATAATTTATTAATGTATCAAAAATTCAATGACAAAATAAGCTTTAAAAAATCCAAAACCTCAAGCGGAAATTAAACATTGCTTGTTTTTGTAAATCGTTTTTCAGAAATTTAATTTTGTGAAATTATAAGCGGATTGTGATAAATTAACAGTGTTTCTAAAACTTTTTTATAAAGTCCTCAGTACCTATTTCTTTATTCTTTTAAGTACACCTGAAAAATTTTAGGGACCCAAATTTTAGTCAAATAGTGATAGAAAACTTTAAGGCAAATCCAACACTTCCTAACTTCACAATGATTGCCGCTATGATTTTTAACAAATTTGACTTTAACGCCTCTTACTTAAAAACGAGTTGACAGATCGGGGCATTACTTTTAAACCTAGAAAAACACAATATTCATAAGTAAAACAATTTTTAAAATAATAGTATGTACCTGCTAGGTGAAAAATATTCTAATTTAAAAAAAAATATTTATCAAAAACTTGCATTTTTTTTATAATTTATTGGTATATACAACTAGGAATGAGCTACATGTTTGTTAGTGTCCCAGTTCGGTAATTTCTCTGTAAATCCTTTCGTGAATATTTAAAAATCAAAAATTTATGTTCCTTCATTTAGTAAATGGGAAACGATAGAACATTTTTGTGGGAGCTAAATTGCTCTTGAGTGATAGTAGAATAAGGTTCACAATTTAATTTTTTTTTAGTGCAGCATTATTAAGTAGTTCAACTTACCCTACTCAATTTTTGGCTGACAAATTGCTTTTTGACCTCGGTTTTTTAATCTCAAAAAATATTTTTCCAAAGAATCAAAAAAAAACAATTATTTTACAAAATACCTTCAAATAATTCTAAGTATGGATGTTAAATTCCCGGCAACGTAGGCGGCGTAGCACAGAACTGGTTTATTTTATTCTTTACTATTCTTTCTGTCTCTTTCTCTCTCTTAAGATTGTGAAAGATTTTCCGCAGACCGAAGCATAAGTCTAACGGTATTGAAAATATGATAAGTGTCAATTTATGAAGTATAGGAAAGTTCAGGCGCAGCGCTTCGCTCATTATGTTTTTTGTTTTAATTCTCATTTATTTTCCCTCCACAGATGGCAGAAAACCTTCGAGTACGACTAGTTCATTTCTACCCTTTGGAAAATGCGGGTGCTCACAAAACAGACAAATTCGAACTTGTTCATGAAGACACCCCCACCCCAGTGCTTCGTAGGGGGCAGAAATTTTCCATGGCTATTAGTTTTAATGGAAGAAGTTTTCTGAAAGATCGAGATGTAGTCAGGCTGATTTTTAACTTTGGTAAAGCGGTTTAATTTTAAATTGATAATTTTTAAGAATCATTGAAGATTTTTTTGTTATTTTAGGACCCACTCCTCATGCCACTAAGGGTACAAAAGCGATCATTCGAGTGGATCCGAAAAACAAGAGTGCTGCTGTTGATAAAAAGCACTGGTCTGTTGGAATTTTGGCCGAAGGACGTGATAGTTTAACCCTCGAGGTAGGAAATTTGAAGTTTTGTCGGTGTTAAGCCTTAGCAGCAGAAAGAAGTCGACGTTAATTAAATAGTGTTAATAATAATATAATAATAAAAACATTTTTTATTTTTAAAATTGTTTAACACCTAAATTCATAATTAACAAATAATAAAAGTGATTTAAATCTAAGATATATTTTACATTAATTTTGTTAAAGTCTAAAATTTGCGTTTTAAACAAATCATGAGAAGTATTGATTTGAAAAGTTAAAACAACATTTTTTTAAGGTATATTCGCCTCCAGATATACCAGTGGGAAACTGGAAATTGCAAATAGAAACAAGAATGGTTAATTCTTCAGCGCCACCTATCATTTATGATTGTGAAAATGAAATATACTTTCTTTTCAACCCATGGCTCTGCGGTAAGAACTAAGTCCCATATTACAATATCTATGAAATTTCTTCACATTTTTTCTTGTAGAGGATTTGGTATGTATGCCAGAACAACGCTATTTGGACGAGTATATTTTAACAGATGTTGGCAAAATCTGGGTTGGCCCATACGGTTCCAGTAGAGGAAGAGAATGGGTTTTTGGGCAATTCGATAAAAATGTTTTACCTGCTGCAATGTTGATGCTTGAAAGATCTGGAATGGCTTCATCCAAGTAAGTAATTTGAAATAAAAATTTGTTTTCTGTCCTTTAACTAAACATATTCGAATTTTGTATGTTATGATGGTGACAGTCACATCATTAATTCACAGCCATGACATATGTTTGAATATAAAAATCATTGCTTTTAAAAAAGACCCGACACACTTTTTTCTAGTTTTGGAGACCCAATACGTGTAACCCGTACAATTTCCAAATTGGTAAACAGTAATGACGATGATGGTATTCTGGTGGGTCGTTGGGATGGAGACTATGGAGATGGAACAGCTCCATCAGCCTGGACTGGCTCAGTAGCCATTTTGGAACAGTTTCTTGAAACCCAAGAGCCAGTGAGTTATGGCCAATGTTGGGTGTTCTCAGGAGTTGCAACAACAAGTAATGAATATAGAATACATCCAAACCGTTGTGGCAAGGTCTTGCAAAACAAGGCGAATATAGGTCATCAACTTTTTACTTATCTTCTACAGATCGAATTTGCATTAAAAGAAATAAAGGAATCGTTGACTCTGTAACAAAAAATCATATAAAAAGAAGTGTCACGACAGTTTGGACATACCCTAGTCTCTAATTATTTTTTAGTAACGACTCAGGTTCTCTAACATTTTATTTGTAGTTTGCAGGGCTCTTGGAATTCCTTCCAGGGTGGTTTCTAATTTGGTTTCTGCCCATGATGCAAATTCAACCCT
Organism: Ctenicera cuprea; assembly: GCA_958336395.1. Lineage (NCBI taxonomy): Eukaryota > Metazoa > Arthropoda > Insecta > Coleoptera > Elateridae > Ctenicera > Ctenicera cuprea. Next base: position 39,583,920 of record OY284495.1, on the reverse strand, counting down.
CACTGTTGATAAATATTATGATTCTAACAATGAAGAGTTGGAATATGATCCCAACAATCCCATGGGAGAAGATTCCATATGGAATTACCACGTTTGGAGTGATGTCTGGATGGCCAGACCTGATTTACCTGCAGGTAAAATTGTTAATTTTGTTAAAGTCTTCTTACTTTCTTAGTTTCCTACTCTAACCTATTGAAATTCTATACTAAACTCTTTATAACTAAAGTGGGTAGATACCGATAAGACACTTAATAAGGAAATTATATTTTTAGGATATGGAGGTTGGCAAGCAATAGACGCAACGCCTCAAGAGACATCCGATGGCGTCTACCAATGCGGTCCAGCTTCTCTGGAAGCGATTAAAAAAGGACAAGTGGGTTATAATTACGATGTGGCCTTCATGATTGCATCTGTGAATGCTGACTTGATGCGTTGGAAGGAAGATCCTGACACCAACAACGAGATGGGTTTTACCAGAATTTATTGCAACAAATACCAGTAAGGATTTTTGGTTTAAGAATCTTTCGCGGGTTGGATTCATACTCTATGAAACTTCCTATTGATATCTTTTCAGTATTGGACGTATGATTTTGACCAAGCAACCTTTTATTTACGATCCAAATGGAGACAAAGATCGTGAAGACATTACACTGCAATATAAAGCAAAGGAAGGAACCGAGGATGAGAGGGTTTCTCTGCTAAATGCTGTTCGAGGAACACAAACAGCAAAAAGGTAACTTATATCAACATTTTTCTGTCTGCATATCTTTTTTCTCTCAAGGTCGTAACAGTACCACTACCTCGAAAGCATTGTTTGTTAAAGAGGCAACAGGACTATGTTAATTAATTGTCTATATTTCAGTTTTTACTCTGTACCCAAAACCATCAATGAAGATGTATCATTTGATATGATTGAGTTGGAAAAAATACAAATTGGAGAAACCTTTGAAGTTGTTGTGAATATCATCAACAACAGTCAGGAAGTTCGTAATATGAAAGCGGTTTTATCAGCAGCAAGCGTTTTCTACACAGGAGTGAAAGCAAAAATGATTAAAAAGGCAGAGGGCAGTTTCAGAATAAAACCAAACGGAAGTAAGTCATGCCATTTAATATAAATGTCAAAAATTTTTAGTTTTTTCATATTGCAAAGTATGTTGCGTAGATTTATCTGTATCTACAGTAGGTACGTGCTCTCAAGTTTGGTTTTTTGAGAAATGGAAGTTTTAGTTTAATTGGCCAAGTTTAAATTATTTAATTGATTTTTAAGTATGAAAGAAAGACAAACGTTAAAACGTGGTACTTTGGTGAGTTTCGGAGGGCAGCGAAACGAATGATAAAAATAGGGACTACTCCGCCTAAAGCAGGTCATCTGATTGCTTATATGTATTGCCCTATACTTGGAACATAAAATTTTAAGTAATTAAAATGTTTTTAAAAATATGCAATTTTTAGGGGAACAACTGCGAATGGCTGTAAGTGCAAACGAGTATCTACATAAACTTGTTGAATACTGCAACATGAAAATCTACGCCATTGCCACCGTAGATGAAACAAGCCAGACATGGGCCGAGGAAGACGATTTTCAAGTCTTAAAACCAACTATTGAAATTACGGCAAGTTTTCTTATCTGTTATAAACATTAACGCACTAATTTAAAATGTTTCATTAATACAGACACCCAATCCGGTTCCCGCCAAAAAAGCCATAAGAATAACTTTGAAGTTTAAGAATCCTCTGAAGAAGGTTTTGACTAAATGCAAGTTTAATCTAGCGGGACCCACTTTAATGAAGAACCAACTGATTCCGTATCCTGATGTTAAACCAAATGCTGTGGTATCGATAGATGCACACATCACCCCAAGGACTACAGGTGACCAAAAAATTGTAGCCACGTTCTCTTCGAAGGAACTTGTGGACATCACCGGAACAGCAAAGTTGGAAGTTTTTGGAGAGGAAGAATAAATTAGTTATCAAGATACCTGATTAATTTAGTTTTTTAAGTTTGTATTTTTAAATTTTTATGATTGCCTACTTGATGCTTTATGAAATTTTATGTATTTCAGTTTTTGCTTTGCTTCAAGTAATAAACATTGGTAAAGAAAAAGTCTTTTTTTTAATTACTGTTATATTATTTTATTAAGTTCATGTTTAAACTGGTTATTTGGTTCCGAAAAGCTAAATTGGTCGCATGGTTTTTTAGCTTGCAATAAAATTAGTCGTGCCTGTCTTTGGAAATATAATAATTGGTTTTATGAAAGTTGGTTCGGAGGTATATTAAATTATCGATGAAAATTAGGTACAATAGGAATGTTGTGAAATTTTGTTATTCGTTAGCAAGACAGCATCGTAAGTGTAAACAGTTAATGAGTTAACGTATTTTCCAAATAAAATAACCAATGACATGATAAAACTTTTCACTGTTACGGACAAAATTTAAATATAAAGCAGTTTTAATTAACTGAACTAAATAAAATCTAATTTAACAATCTAAGGTAAAGTGAGGTTATAGCATTTGCAATGGTTAAAACTACATCAACATCGTTTCAACGGAATATTTGTCGCACTTGCCTTCGCAAGATTACAGCTTCAGATTCAATAGAAATTTTCTCAGATAAGAAGTTCTATAATGGCCAAACGTTAAATCAAGTGTTTCAAGAAATAACGCAGACATTGGTAAGTGCGTCGTCGTTGCGGTATTGATGCAGTAGTGTTAATTTAAAATTTTAGATTAATTCGAAAGAGATGTTACCTGTTAATATTTGTCAGAAATGTGCTGAGAAGCTGAAACAAACGATTGCGTTTAAGAGAAGCATCGAGAAAGCTGATCGAACATTACGATGTAAATTAAGACTGGTAAGATATCGTATTTTTAATAATAAGTTGGATAAATTTGATATTAAATTTTGTTGCAACCGGCAGTGGTAATATGAGGTTTTAAATAAACGTCATTAAGGTGTAGGCTGTTTTGCAGCGATACATTTGTATCTAATTTTTTCCTTTAATATTGCACTCAAATTGGAGAAAACCAAAATAATTTTACGATGAATCCAAGACAATGTATAAAAAATGTGTTATACAGGGTGAGTCAGTTAAGTGTCGCTCTTTTAATATTTCCTTATGAGGAATAAGGAGTTTCGTTTCATAATAAAAGTTGTTGACAATTAACTGGTTCATAACGTAAAATTATTACCAAATATACTGGGTGTTTAGTTATGCCTGTAAAGCAGGCAATATAAATATTTTCTTAAACAGTTAGAAATTTTTTCTGGTTTCAATTATATACAACGTTTGTAATTTTACATTTAATAAATGCCCTTAAATATGTAAAAAAACTGATTCATGCATTAAATGAAAATATAACTAAAATTGATGATACACTTTTTTTTCAATTTAAGGTTGAAATGAGACATAGCATGAAGAAAATATATTCAATAACGTCTGCATTAGATGCTATATGTAGCGAATTAAATGAAATATGCGACGAATATGAAACATCCAATGAAAAACCTCCAGAAATGTTAACTGTAACCACGCAATCTAATACACACCAAAAACAAGCAGGTTTTGACCAAGTAAGTGCGTGGCAGCAAAATATAGAAAGCATCGCGGATCCACAAACTTCTCTTACTCCCAAAAACAACAACATCGTAAAAATTACCAACACAACTTTGAATCGTGTAAAACAAAACACTTTTGGTAAATTGGCAACCAGCAAAGTAAATAAATCTGTAACTAATAACAAAATAGGCGATAAAAATTCAAATACGAATCAATTAAAAACTAATCTCGAGAACTACAACAATCAACCTGTACCTGTACAAATACCGGAATTAGACGAACATGCAAATATTAATGTTGACCCGTTAATCATTCCAAAAATATCAAAAGTATATTCAGAAAATAGCGATAACTTGAAGAATAAAAAAACTAATAGCCCCGAACAGAATTATTCGGCTATTATAACCGACATAATAGATTCGACAATTGGTAACGCAATAATTTTAATAGAAGATACTGTAAATTCTGATGTTTCTAACGTATATCAAGTTGCACAAGAAGAACCCACGGTGGTGCTAATATCCGATGATGAAGAAGAAATAAATAATACTCGGAAGAACAGTGTCGGTCCTCAAAAGGTAATTCATAACGTTACAAAGGGAAATTTTAATATGAGAAAAGAAAACGATAATCCAGGAAAGAATAATTCTCAAATCAAAAACGATTCTAGTTTGGATAAAACATGCATTCTATGCAACACAAACAGGGAACAATGCAGTTTTGAGGAGGAGCTCTCGTGGATGTATAACGAATCTCATTTTCTTGAAAATCCAAAGGGGTTTACAGCTGATTCTGAAAACCTGACATGTGGCAAATGTGGCAAGAAATTTACGGTAAGCCATGACTTATTATTCTGAACTAAATATTTCTTTGTGTTTTTAATGCAAATTGTTCATTTAAACTGAAGCGAAGCTTTTGAATGTCCTATTTTCGGTGTAGTTATATGCGTAACTTTGTTAATATTATAGTTATGAAAAAACAGTTGGCATGTAATTGAGTCCATTTTTTAAGACGATTTCAATGGTAGAAACAAAAATACAAAATCTTCTTTTGTTTTTGAGCTACAGTCAAAAAGTGATATTATTAACATTTCTATTGGGTGTTAAATTTTCAAAACAATTGAGGTGCTAGATATATGGTTGGAATTGATGTAATTCAAAAATAAATAGTGAGCCATTAAACATAAAATATACAAAAAACAAATGCCAGTGGTAGATTTACATAATAATTTCCAATACTTTCAGTATAGCGTAAGTACTGATTTCATTAAAATTTTCGAAATTGAGATTTTAACGGAAATACATGTTTTGGACCTCCAGAAACCCAAGAAAGGTTCTAAAAAAATGTCTGCCTGTGGGTGCGTGGGTATGTATGTGTGTGGTGCATAATAACTAGCAAACAGATAGTCCAATTTCAATGACCTTAGGAAACTGAGGGTATATCAAAAATTCACCGACAAAATAAGTTTTTTTAACAAAATACGAAACGGAAACTGAAGTTAGACATTTTTTTGGTAGCATTTTTTTCCGACTAAGTTTTATAAATTTGAAAACGGAATCCAATAGAAGGGCAAATCCAACGCTTTTTTTCCGAAGTTTCTAACTTCAAAATGACGGCCGATACGATTTTTTGAAAATTTCAACTTTAGCGCTTTATTACTCAAAAACAAGCTGGTGGAACAAATTTTAATTTTTTATCGTAATAGTTCTATAACGACACAATGTTACTGTGCACAATTTTTTTTTGATAAGTTATTAACTATGAATTAAAAAAAACTTCCCAAAATTTCGGAAATTTTCAAAAACATAATGCTCAAACTGGCCATACGATTTTTTTTTTAATTTTGTTTGCTTGTAGAGCTATCGATCAGCTACAATTTGGTTCGTGGCCCAATCTGCTAACTGCTTTGTGACACCTTCTATGAATTTTGAAATCGTTTATTTAATAAACGGGGATCGACAAAAGATTTCTGCTTAGACTAAATTGCTCATGAGTGATAGTAGAATAAAGTTCTCAACTTTATTGTTATATACAGCGTTATTTGGGGGGCTAATTTTTCCCCTCCTACCAAATTTTTGGTGGACGAATTTTGCCCTTCCATTTTTGGGTTACTTTAACTCATTCATCCGACTCCTACGTGTTGACCATTGCTTTACTATTTTCTCTTTGCAGTCAAGTGCAAATTTTATTAGCGAGGTCAAATTTTTCGAAAAAAGTGACTACGCCACTATGGAATTATAAAAACAAAACCTACTTGGAAATGCAAAAATAAAAATATGCTAAAATGTACAGGGTGTTCTATTATAAAAAACACAAGTTTGGTATGCCACTCTTATATGGAACCCCCTGTATAATTGAAAATAATTTTAAAATGTGGTCCTCCTGGTCACCTAAAATATTTATTTGAAACATTTTTCTGTATTTTAAGTAGTAAACAAGATATCGACCACCGCGGTGTTGTTGACTCACCCTGTATCACTGTAGTAGATATTATTGTTGGCGCGACTTGACATAAGGATAAATAAAAAGTGTTTTTTTTTTTCCAACAAATTTAAGCATCAAAAAGTTTGTTTACTCTTATTAATCAAGTTTGGTGTTTTTAGAATGCACATTTTTTGCAACGCCATCTACTCTATCACTCTTTGAAACTTTTACCAACTGACAGAGAAGAAGAACAACAGAAAAACCACTGCACGCCATCGTCCATAAACTTTGCCAGTGTTTATAGAAATGCCGAACACATGCGTTGTAGGAGCAGTTTTAAGAAAACCAACACCGACATCCAGGAAGAACCAGCTATCAGTTTAAGTGATCACACATATAATCTACCAAGAATACCGACACACCTTCAAAGAGAGCAAACACTAAAATCATTGTGTAACAGAAGTATTACTGATGCAAAAGCACAACAAGTTATTGATCGTAATTATAATTGCCCAGCTCCGTCATTGCAGATAAACTCGAAAACATTGAATGTGATCGAAGAGGAATGTAAATATTGCAAGAAATTATTCAAGCACATGGAGCTTCATCGTCACATTGCTAGAGAGTGAGTTTATATTTTATTAATATCTTTTCAGATGTCAACTCACCATTTTCTGTTTTGCATCAAGAGTGCCACATGTTTAATGAAATTGTTCCCGTGTTACTTTAAAAATAATTTTTGAACACCACTGTACAGAGTGGCTAGGAAAACCCCGGCCATTTTTCTTGCGGCGGTCAAGAGATGGCGCTTTAGTAAAGAAAAATTAAATTAAAATACTGGCAACGACGCAGAATCCAAGACGTTTTAATTGTTTTGATTTAATATGGGGTATTTAATAAGGTATTTAATAACTAAAACGTCTTGGATTCTGCGTTGTTGCCAGTATTTTAATTTAATTTTTCTTTACTAAAGCGCCATCTCTTGACCGCCGCAAGAAAAGTGGCCGGGGTTTTCCTAGCCACTCTGTATTTAGATTTTGATCCTGATTTTATAACTGTAAAATATACAGGATATTCTATTTTTGAAATAGGAAAATTGAGTGGTGAAACTGGAAGTGCAAATAAATTAAAGTTGACGTCGTATAATGTGGTTTTATTTGCATAATAACTTCCCACAATTTTATTTTATTATATTAATTATAAGTAAGAAAAATAGACGGGGTGAGACAACTTTTGTTGACGCGCAATATAGGATGTTCTATTGAATTGTGTTCATCGTTGGGATCTTGAAAAGCATAAGAGATATGAAGTTGGTTAAATTACAAATAAGTTTAATGTTTTCATGGTTTTTAAGAATATTTGAAACAAATTTGACATGAGTCAATCCATTGCTAAATGTTTTTGAAAAACTGTTTATTCTATTTTTATCTTCTGCACTATACGTATAGTTTAAGCATCTGCGAATACCGAAAAACCAGGTTTCGCCATGGTGTCTGTGTACACATTTCACAAATTTTCTAAAACTAAAAATTTCCTGTTTCAAAATGATTTCTAAAAATTTTTAACTTTATAAAAAAATTTCAAAATGTCGAAATTTGGTATTTCCTATCTTTCAAATATTTTTAAAAATTTCAAAATTCCAAAAATTGTTAAAAAAAACAAAATTTTAAAAAAAGTTTTTAGATTTTCAAAATATTTTTGGACATTTTTAAACGTTCATTAATAAATAACAAGGGTTAGAGACTGGAGTTTCAAAACGTTGTGGTCTGCATAGAGACCGGGACAGGGGCTTGCATGTCTAGTGTGCCTTGATGTCATTTTGATGTTTTCAAAATAACTCCAGTTGGTTGCATGGCGGAAAACTGCGGATGCCGGTCATACGGTATTCAAAGTTAAGCACTGTCCGCTCTGGTCCCCACTCGGATGGGTGACCAATATAGGGGTATATCTGCAACCAACTGTGCTTCGGATGGGCACGTTAAGCCGTCGGTCCCGGTTGTCATACTAACATCTTTGGCAATCGTAAACCATTTAGTGGAACTTCTTCCCCTTTCGACGGGTAAGGCCAGCCTCCTGCCCGGCATACGTGCGAAGAGGGCTCACAGAACCCGCACTAGTTGCGGGTATTAAACAGGCCATTGGCCTATAACAACAGGAAGAAGACTCCATATTTTGCTGATGGTTACATAACCTGGTGTAGCCACTGCTTTGCACTTGGTGCTGGTGGGGCTTTGCCGAGATCTGATGAAGCTGCTGCTTGGTCTTGAAAGGGCTTGCAGTGCTGGGGACTTTGTCGGTACCTGGTTTAGCGGCTACCTGACTTTTAAGGGACTTTTGGTGCTGAAGGCACTTTGCCGAGACCTGGTGTAGATGCTGCTTTGCTCTTAAATGTGATTAATTGCTGCTACTTTTTTATATTGTTTTCTGAATATTTTAGAATGCTGGTCAAGGATAGTCGAGGCCATAAAATTGATTGATCATTTCATATATACGAATCCCAGTTTTTATTAAAAAATTTTAAGTATGTCAGCAATAGCAACATATTAAATAATTTGAATTTTCAGTTGTTTCAGAACTTTTGTTAAACTGGTTGTATTACAATGAATTTATCCAAATAGTTTTATTAGCCATAAAAATACAGCTTTTATGATAAGTTAAGCCGTTTCTTACCTCATACAGACTACAGTTTCCCAGATCATAGTTGTAAGTAAAATTAAAATGAGTGCCATTCCAAAAATTAAAATTTTTAAAATTTTACTAATGCTTATTTAATTATTTCTTAGAAATTGGCCTCATCATTTTTTTATTGTATTTGTACAAAAAATCTAGGTCTGTGTGTGATACCTACAATTAATTTTTGATATTTGGAAGTTACTGGCTCTTTATTTAACAAACAGAAGATGTGATGATCTAAGCAAAAATTGCTCAACAGTGACGGTAGAAGTGGACCAAAATCGAAATTTAATTTTTAGATGTAGTAGTAATATGTAGATTGGTTGATCCTTTCCTTGTGTCCCAATTTATGACTGGCCAATTTATATTTTCTATTCTTTGATTTCCCCCCCCCCCCCGCCCAGGAGGTCAAACGTCATTTTTCGCACTTTTTGAAA